>JAKZAP010000015.1:4606045-4990881 GCA_023053575.1 Branchinecta lynchi
CTACTGGTCGGTTCCCTGATTATGCCTGCCAAATTTCAATGTCCTAGCTTATGTGGAAGCGTTTCATGAGATTTCCGGTGTCCCCTCCAGCCCCCCCCCCAAGTTATCGGATCTGGTCCGGATTCGAAATTGAGCTTCTGAACCACTTGTTCTTGACATAAGTCAAGTTTCATGAATATCTGATTACCCGTTCCAAAGTTAGGCATGCTACTACTTTCCGGATTTCCCATCCCTCCACTCCCCCCAAGATGGCTGGATCGGGGAAGTGATTATTTCCAAGTTAATCTGGTCGGTTTCCCCAATACGCCTGCCAAGTTTCATCGTTCTAGCTTATGTGGAAGCGTTTCACGAGGTTTTGGGTGCCCCCCTCCAGCCCCCCCCCCAGTTATCGGATCTAGTCCGGATTTGAAACTGAGCATCTGAAGCACTTGTTCTTGACATATGTCAAGTTTCATGCAAGTCCGATTACCCGTTATAAAGTTATGCATGTTACTAGTTTCCGGATTTCCTGTTGCTCCACCCCCCCACGATGGCCGGATCGGGGAAGTGATTGTGTCCATGTTAATCTGGTTCGGTCCCTTATACGCCTGCCAAGTTTCATCGTCCTAGCTTATGTGGAAGTGCCCAAACTAGCAAAACCGGGACAGACCGTAGTTTCCGGATTTCACATACCTCCACTCTCCCCACCATGATCGGATCCGGAATATGATTATATCCAAGTTAATCTGGTCGGTTCCCTGATATTCCTACCAAGCGTTTCACTAGATTTGTTTGACTTGGGCTGACCATCTTTAAACCGTATCTATTCTCGCATTCGCTTTTTTATACATCATGGCATGGCTCAGTGGTAGAAAAACTGGACTGGCTACACAAAGGTTAAGTTTCGCGTATGTCTGATCACCCTTTCCACAGTTATGCATGTTAATAGTTTCTAGATTTCCCATCCCTCCACTCCCCCCACTATGATCGGATCCGGAATATGATTATATCCAAGTTAATCTGGTCGGTTCCCTGATATTCCTGCCAAGCGTTTCACTAGATTTATTTGACTTGGACTGACCATCTTTAAACCGTAATTATTCCCGCATTCGCTTTTCTGAACATCGTCGCATGGCTCAGTGGTAGACGACTCGACTGGCAACACGAAGGTTCCTGGTTCGATCCCGGTCACGGGCAGCAACTTTTTTACTCCCGTTTTACTTTTTGCTCCCGTTTTACTTTATAGTTTTCGGACTCCCGGATCCGGGGAAAGTTGGATTGGGGAAGTGATTATTTGTAAGTTGATCTGGTCTGGTCCCTAATATGCCTGTGAAGTTTCATCGTCCTAGCTTGTCTGGAAGTGCCCAAACTAGCAAAACCTGGACAGACCGACAGAACGACAGACAGACAGACCGACAGAAATTACGATCGCTATATGGCACTTGAGTATGCTCAAGTGCCATAAAAACTAAAACCCACACCAGGCATTTTTTCCTAAGAACACTAGTAATAATCACTCACGCTTTATTTTGCTAATTCATCTATGAAAGTGACTCAGCTGACACCTGGTTTGCTTTTTATAATTTGAAAAGTTTGCCGCGAGGAACGCACCTTCAATGGAGAAAGAACCGTCAGATGTCTTCAAAAGAGGAAGGACCTTTTTAATAAATTTAAAATCAAAGAAAGTTAATTGAATTTCTGCTTCAAGTTTGTGCCAGGATAACCCTGAAATAGTTGGCTGTTTGCTGATATCAAGTTTGTTATTTTTCTTTTCCATTTTACTTTTTTATATGCAAGTAAGAAAGCCAAGGTAGTGGAACAGTTAAAAAAGTGTTCACATAAGCATACCTCTACTGTACCATGGTATCTGATACCACGGTCTAAAGTCGTTTTAGCAGTTATCGTGGTATCCGGCCAGTTATCGTGGTATCAGATTTTAAGATACTACGGTCCGACCGTTGTAACTGGTCGTGGTATCTGAAAAGTCATGTCACTTTCGTCAAATTTTGTCAGATTGGTGAGAAAGAAGTTTAGCACTTAGTGATGTAACTGGATATCTGTTTTTCTTTTGGGATGACTTCGAAAAGTGCAATTTCGGCAACAGACGTTTTTGCAGAGCACCGGGTGGCGGGTATCAGATACCACGATAACTGCAAAAACGACTAATTGCACATCCAGTTATCGTGGGTAACAGCAAAAATGCAACTAATGCTTCTTATGCATAACATTAAAGGACCCCTCGCACTATTTACTCTTCAACTTACATTCTTTCAAAATATTTGAAACTATGCTGAGTCTTCAACAAATAACCCACGGTTTCGGCTGTTTTAAGCTTTTTCCGAGACCTTTTGACTTGTAGCGAAAACAGGTAAGCAATTTACTTAACCGGTTTTTTCCACGGAAAAACTTCTCGCAGACAACTGCCGACAGCGTGATACACATCGAAGGTAGCGAAACACGGCAAGTGATAAAATCAGACTGGCTTTGTTAGAAGGGTTAGAATGTGCCGTACGAAATTGGGGTCTCCGGGCTTAGAAATATATGGAGTAATTATGGAAGTAGGTTGAATTAGTAACATAGGTAAGAGAGGTCCTTTAAGGATTACATCCCAAGTGCCGTCTGTTGAAACCATGCATCACTGTGTTACCTGTTATGAAACCTCCGGTAAAGTAGTGTAGAAGTGATCTTTTCGCGATAAAATGGTTTAGAAATGTTGTTTTAAAGAACATATATCAGTTTTCCCTGTAAAATCGGCAATTTTCTGTTAGCGCTTGTTGGACGCTGTGCAAACTTCTCACCTTCTGAAGCGGAGGTTCGACGCAAAGTATTTGAAAACTTTGCGTGCCGTGGTTAGGTGGGAGCGCCGAGCAAAAGAGTCTGAATTTGCTAGGATAAGCATTGTATGACAGCAAATAAAGATCTGTTGCCCTAACATGTCTAATAAAGTGAAACACAAAAGAAGCTTTTTATCTTGCCCTTCTTCTTGGCGGAATTTCGGCAAAACTTGCGCTGCTTAGTTGGCGAACTCGGCTCGGTCGAAAAAAGATCTAGCTACAAAACGAAATAATGACAAAGAGGAGCTTATAGGGAGCTTGGAACTATGTAAAAAGCAGAATACATAGAGGGGTCCTTTAGAGCAGTCTCTGGAGATATTTTCTAGCCTCTTTTTCTTTTAGATTGGTGGCTACCTACCCCTTGGGTACTGCTATCGTGTCATTTCTTCCGACCCTCCCATTCAGTTAAAAGAAGTTTTAACCTACCTGAACATTCGAGTGGAACCCAGGCACATATTTTCACGATGCCAGAAATGTAACGGTATAGAATACCACAGAATTACCAGAGAAAAAATGCTTCAGATTAGCAACCCTGCAAGAAACTATCCGACTCATACAAGAAATGTCAAAAGTTTGGACAGCAGTATGGCTAATATGGACATTTCCGAAGAGATTGATACAACTAGTCCAATTGCTGCTGACTCGGAGAGTGGCGCCACTCTGGCGGACGTCTCCGATCGCCGACAGACCTGTCTAGAAGACGAAGTATTTGACGCTTTGGAGCGCAACCTTGTGGAGTTGGAAGAAGAAATGCTTGCGGCCGGTAAAACAGGGGGGAATGCAAGAATAGGAGTCGGTGATGTACCAGTTGGAGTTTTGCAGGCTGTTGAAATTTTCTATGTATGTAGTGGGTGCGGAAAAGTATATTGGGAGGAGGGTCGCATTTGAAAAAAAGTGTTGGTTGGGTCTTTAAAGTATGCCTTAATCAATAGTACAAAGTAAAGCTATGTATGATATTCAGTAGGTGAAGTCGTGTAGCCGGAAAGTGAATCTAGGAAAGTGGACACAACGTCCTCCTCACTTTCTTGGATACCCTCGCATTTTCCTTAAATCCCAAGTTGTAATTAGTACAGTTTCTATTCCAATATTGTGACCTTGGACTCTGCTGAGTTTCTTAAGGATAACAAACTCGTCTCGGTTGTTTCCCGCCTGGCACAGCCCCCTTACACGGAGAAATGTGCAGAACAGGTATTCCTGACCATTTAGCTACTCGGAAGCGATAGGTGGGAACCTGATACGTCTGGAAAAGCGCCAAACATGGAAACTGGAAGAATCAGTCTAACGCCGTTAAGATGAACAAAAATTACAGAACGAGTCGGGAATGTCGTGAATGAGAATGGATGGAGCGATAAAAAAAGTAGAGTTAATAAGTGGGTCCTTTGAAGCAGCAAGAACATGCCAGCTTCAATACCTTAAATCGCATTGTCCAGCGACAAAGATACCGATACCAATGTAATGATTTTTTCATTGTTTTTTTTTTCATTGGTTTGTGGACAACTAAATGTCTGGTCGCTGCATCTCATTCATACTTCCAGGCAGTGGCAAAACTAGCCCATTTTCGTGGGGGGGGGGGGGGGGGGGGGGGGGGGGGGGGGGGGGGGGGGGGGGGGTCAAGCCCAGATTTTACCGACAAGATTAAAAGATTTACCGACAAAGAGCGCCCGCAACGGCGCAAGTTCCACGCGAAAATATCTTACAACCGTTGCAATAATGAGTTGTAATATAGGTAGCAACTCAGATGGTTTTCTAATGAAAGTTAATGAATTCGCCGTTCACTTGGTCAGGGGCGCAGCTAAGGGGGAGGGACTCCCCCCCTCGAAGTTCCAAGGCGTCGGCGTGCAGCGCCGACGCCTTGCTCCGATGGTCCCTACTAGTGTCGGCAAAAGTCCAAGCGCCGACTTCTCGCACTTCTATTAACCGAAGTCCTTAAGATCGTCGACGGAAACTTCGTTGTTGGCTGTGCGCCGACAACATGCTCCGATGGTCCCTGCTAGTGTCGGCAAAAGTCCAAGCGCCGACGTCTCGCACTTCTATTAACCGAAGTCCTTAAGATCGTCGGCGGAAACTTCGGTGTTGGCTGCGCGCCGACGTCTCGCACTTCTATTAACCGAAGTCCTTAAGATTGTCGGCAGAAACACGGTGTTGGCTGTGCGCTTTGTGCCGACGCCATGCTACGATGGTCCCTACTAGTGTCGGCAAAAGTCCAAGCGCCGACGTCTCGCACTTCTATTAACCGAAGTCCTTGAGATCGTCGGCAGAAACTTTTGTGTTGGCGCGAAGTCAGTTGTCAGTCTTGGTGTACACGGCAACACCCGTTTCGTGTCGCTAGCTTAATTTCTCCAGATAAATGGGAAAGGCCTGTGAAGAGTGTAAATAAGCTGCAAAGCCCGTCACTGTTTACGAGTTTGATGACGACTATCGTTTAATTTTAATTTCATTTAATTTCAAAATAAATGCGGCACAACATTTCATGCGCGAGCAAATTGATTGGCACTTGTCGTTAACCTACAACTAATACATATATACAATTGTCATACAATAAGTACACTAAATCAAGTAAGGTTGTTATGATATAAAGTAAACTGAGGCACAAAACTATTACGGTACCTTTCAGTTTTACAAACGACAGGTGTGAGTTTTGGTACTTTCATAGCTGCTTCTCTTGGAGGTCTGTTTCTTTCCGGTTTAAAAGGTGGAGGAAGCATATTTCGGTAGACAGGGTGGGATAATAGATTTGTTCCGAAACGTTGGCACAGCTGTCCTCTACGAACAGAAAGGGGCTCCAGCTTACACTCCTTTAGGAGATACGAGTACGGCATTTTATGGCCACCAATTATAATTTGCACAGCACGTTTTTGGATTCTTTCCAACTTATCTGAGTCACTCCTTGTAAGTCCATAATGCCATGCTGGACAAGCATATTCAAGTAGTGAACGGACAAACATACAATACAAAGCTTTCATTCTTTCTTTAGGGACTTTGAATTTCTTTAGGATTTTTAACATACTCATGGAAGAGTTAGCTTTCTTTAAAATATACTTGGTATTTTCCTCCCAAGACATATCAGAAGATATGATAACGCCAAGGAGTGTAATTTGGTCAGAAGCAAGGTAATCAGGAATAGGAGGGTGGAACTGTGGGAGAGTTTTAAGAAACGAGATTGTTAGTATTGTAGATTTGTCACTGTTCACTACCATATTCGACCGAGAAGCTTCTGTAGCAATATCCTGAATTATGCCCAAAGATTGACTTTTTAAATTCTTTCCCACAACTTCTACCAGTGATAAATCGTCTACGAATTTCCATCGCTCATCAATATCCTGAGCAACATCATTTATCATAATAAGAAAACACAGAGGACCAAGCACAGTTCCCTGGGGTACCCCACAAAAAACTGGAAGCGCGTCTGACATGCACTGTTTATACTTTACAATTTGTAATCTATCAGTTAAAAATCCTCGTACAATATTTACAATAAATTCAGGTACATTATTCTCAATTAACTTATTTAACAGTATTTGGTGGTCTACAAGATCAAAAGCCTTCTTAAAATCAATAGCTATAAGGTTAAGCCATTTATCTGGGGTGTCCAAATTCTTCAGGATAAAATCTATAAGACTTACTAAATAATGTGTTGTAGAAGCCTTCGGGACGTTTCCATATTGATGCTGGTCAATGACTGATGCTAAATATTTTTTCAACCATGCAGCTACAAAACCTTCATACACGCGGCTAAAAACTGAAGTCACAGAAATTGGCCTTACCCCAGTAAAATCATTAGCACCACCCTTCTTTGGTATTGGTGTAATAAACCCCACTTTCCACTTTTTAGGGTACTGGCCACTACGTGATATTTCATTATAAATGTTGGTCAGCGGAAGGGCCAATTCAGCTGCAAAAGCCTTAATTAACGCCACTGGGATATCGAAAGGCGTAACTGCAGTTCTTTTTAGCTTGGACAGCTTAAGTTTCACCTCGGATATCATTATTTCAGGAGTATTGATACCTGGAAGGTCTTGAGGAGGTATACTAGGTACTTGGGATATAAAGGGCTCATTAACAGAAGGGGTCTTCGGAGAAAGTGGTGGGTAAGACTGAACAATCGCGGAAAAATGGGCATTTAAATCATTGGCTGTTTTGACAGGCAGTTCGTCTTTCTTAAAATCGACTGGTGAAGGATTTTTACCAGCCAGCTTTTTTATTTCTTGAAAGAACTTTGCCGGCTTAGAAGCTAAAAGATGATCAACTTCTTTCGAATAAAAATCAGCTTGGGCTTTCTTAATTTTTTTCTTTATTTCATTTCTCAGCTTATTGGCTTCTTCACGCTTACCTTGTCTAAAAAGTTTTAATTTCTTCTTTATAAGATTTTTTGTTTCTGAATTTAGGTAAGGTTTGTCAGAAGAACAAACCTTTCTTTTCCGTTGAGGAAAAGAAGATTCGAACTGTGTTATCAGTTTTTTGTGCATGCACTCAGTTTTAGCATCAACATCATCAATATGCAACACATCAGTCCAAACCTCGGAAGTAATCCAATCACCAAAAGAGAGGAGACCAGCACCCGTGATTGGCCTGCTGGTGACTTCCGTTACCGAGTACGCTATTTTTATTTTTTCTAACGGATTCCATTGGACCATATAGTGGTAACTACCCCCCAGTGGGGCCAATTCATTAGGGGTTTGGTAATAATTATGGAGATCAGTAAGGATAACATCAAGCTGTGTACCCCCTTTCGTAGTAGGGAAATTAATTACATTTTTCAAACTGAGTGACGACGCTAGGGATCGAGTATTTAAATCGTTTGCATCGCCTAACATTGCCAATGCGTATAGTGGGTTTTTCCTTTGGATAAAATCAGCAGACTCTTGGAGTTTTTCCCAAAAAGCATTTCGTGCAGATACGGGTTGCCCGGGTGAAAAGTAAAAAACGCATACTGCAATTCCCGAAACAGGTCTAGGAAGCCGCTTAGGATGGAGTGTAATCCAAGTGATTTCATCATCCAATTCCAAACCCGGTACATCAACAACTCTGGGCTTCAGACTTTCATGCACAAAAGCCATTACGCCACCGCCTTTTTTCCCTAAAGGGTGGCTATCATGGCGCAGTTTTACGAATGATTCAAAATTATTCATCCGGAGAGTATTAACGTCTTGCCTGTGTACCTCAGTAACGCAAATCACCCCAGAACCAAGCATCCCAGCCGTGACCTCCAGTTCAGTGAGCTTCTCAAGGTTCAGACTTTCAGCATTACAATACAGAAACGATGGAAAAACGTAACGTTTATCACTATACTCCCTAGAAAACAACTTTTCTTTAACAATATTTGGGCGAAGGAGTAAGGGGGGAGTTGACGCATGATAAATATTTTCACTTGCTTGACTAAAAGGTACATTTTTAAGTAGATTAGAATTACTAGAAGAAACTATTGCCGGATCCAAAACCCACGCTGTCGATGTATTCACTACGGATCCAAGATCCAAATTTCCGTAAGCTGCGTCCTTGGGTAAAACATCGGTCACAACATCAATCAAGCAATCACGATTTGAATTTTTATCAACAATAAGGGACATAGGGCTAACTGAATCACTAAGTACTACGTAATCATCTAAACCAGGGTTGTCGTCATCGCACTCGAGACAAGAGAACGAGTTGCGTAAGGAGGGTATGGGGGAGGCAAAATATGCGGAAAAAACTGTGAAGTACGACGTGCAGGAGGCAAAAGAGGATACATCTCCGCGGTCAGGGGTGGGGGAGGAATAGGCTCTAAAATACTTCGTAACAGGGGACGACTAGTAGAATACTTTGATACAACTGGCATACGTAAAGCCTTGCTCTTTTCTTCGGCTGATCTATGCTTAACGGTAGATCCTTCTCTATGTACCACATGAACATTTTTACAAGTGTTGGAAAAACAACGCCCACTGGAAAACTTTTCACAAATCTTTGAGTGGAGGAGCCCACACGAATTATCACATTTGTCATACATAAATTTAGTACAAACGTGGGAAAATTTACATGCGAGGCCGCGATTACACTTGCCTTTCAAAAGGAATTTGCACGCAATATTTGATTGCGGTTTTTCAACACTCACAGTGCCAGTAGCACTCGTAGCACTCATGCAGCAAAGTACCATGTAAAACAGTGCAGATACTACCAGGAGCACTGAAGTCGGAAGTAGAAATCTTCCAGGAAGTTTTAAAGCAGACTCAGACTAACAAACGGAACTTCGGACAGCTCTTCTCTATGGCCAAAGAGCAGAAGCGAGCTCTTCCACTTGTCTACTTCAGTACGATGAAAATATCTTCAGTAAGATGAAAATTGCAAAAAGCCGATTGAGGTCAACCATGGGCGATGATAGACTTGGCTTACTTATGCTCCTCTACACCGAAAAAGACATAGCTGCTGAGTTAGAGTCATCGGCACTTGTTGATGCGTGGAAAGTGAAGAAACAAAGGGGAAGACACAATTGGAGTTAGATCAGCCAATTTTGTTTTGGAAACGAAAAGAGAAAACCTTGAGATTTAAAGAAGTAGAAACACCGCTTCTTTAAATCTGATAAGTTTTATTTTCTTAATTTAGGCACGCTGGACGATCTTCTCGGCACATTCCTTATACCCCCCCCCCCCAAACCCAAAACCCTAGCTGCGCCCCTGGCCATCTATGGAGCCGAAGGAGAAACTTGCAATATTTTAACTGTGGCGATCTTATTTTTTTGTCGAAATTATGTCATAACCGTTGACGGAGAAGTTCAAAATTCAAGATACAAGTCTTATACTTTTGGATGTTTCTTCGTCGCTACAAAAAATCATTGGTAACAGAGCCCGACGAGCGCATGACCTTCTCTACTGCTTCCTCGCCGAAGACTGAAAATTAGTGTCATTTTCTGTGTCTTTATGTGTTTTATTTATTTTCTTTCATTTACTCCACTTGTTCGAAATGGTGGGTTATAAATAAACTACTTACTTACTTATTGACGATACAGATGCGTCATGCCGGATAAAACAATATCCCAGGAACGCCATGCACGTTGCAGATTCTTTTTATCTTTCCTTTCCATTCAAGACTGTCTCACCTATTTACGGTAGTGGTATGCTTATTTCAACAATGTGAACAGAGCGGTTTTGGGCTAAATGGTAGAATGAAGATCCGAAATACCTATTCAGGTGTTTTAAGAAGCCCTTAGTTACCTGCTTTGGCTAACTGGTAGTTAACTTCAGTCACAGCAAGTGCATAAAAATGGCAAAGTACGGAGTCAACAAATATTCAAATAAGCATACCTCTGCTATAGATTGTGCGACAAATTGTACCAGGTTTTATATGCATTTTCTTTGGCTTTCTGGGAATTAGACGAAGAAAATACATTAGATTATGTGTGTTCATCTTAACGAGCTCAGTTAAAGGGTAAGGTCGTCGAATTCTTAGTTTTATTCGTGTATTACGGTGTATTTATTGGAATAGAAAAATAAATAAAAAGATTGCCCTCTTCTGATTGGTTCACTTCGCACTTTATAACTACGCCAGCTAAACGCTTCCTAGCGAAATGTGCAGACGGCGTCATGTCATGTCTCTGTCGATAGAATAATCGGATCTACCGGGTTTCGTTTGGATAGGAAAAAGTGGTCCCTAGCTAAAGTTTGTTACTTTGTTCTGGTAAGTGAGGATAGTGAATACTCTAAATTCTGTGTTGAATAACTTCAGTGAACCAAAGGAAGTGGAAAGACTATTCTGTCTACTTGACGTAAATTTAGCACTGACCAGCTAGGGATTAACAGGGCCTCAGGAGAAAACAGCTATTCAAGGTAGGGCAGCTGACATTTTGCTTGTGTAACCAGTGTGTACCCACTTGTAACCAACTCGTATTGTGTCTAATATTTGGGTTCTAGAAGTTGGGTCTGTTCAGGGCAGGTTCAGGGTCTGTTAAAGTGTACTGTGTCAACAGGTGCGATGGCTCAGGTTCCTAAGTGACATAACTCACTAGCAGGGGTATCACCACTGGGGGGGGGGGGAGGGGGATGCCCTCCCAGTGTTGCCGTCCAGTCAATGTGGTAAAAAATGACAGAGTTGTTGCGAAGGGCCACGATTTTTTTTCCGAACTGTTGATATGTTTTCATGATAACAGTTGATTTTTCTGAAAATTAGTTGATTTTTGTCAAAACAGTTGGTTTTTCTGAAAATCGGTCAACTTTCAAAACTGTAATTTTTTTAGAAAAAGGCATTTTTTCTGCAAAGACAGTTGGCAAATTACCAGCCTTGCCCCCCCCCCCCAAACATTTTGGATAGTAACGCCTCTGCTCATAAGTTGCATTTTGCAGATATGATGATATCTGTTACCATGGTAACTGAATCTGCAATTAGTGATTTTTGCAGTTACTGTGGTATCTGATACTGGAGCCTATACTATTTCCGTCAGAAGTTAACCTGTCTATTCCATTGGTCAGCTTTGGTTGTCTTTTTCTCACCACAAAAATTTCCAAAAAATGTCAACAATATATGAAAAGAAAGCCATCTTCTTCTTCTTCATCCTAGGTTTTCTTACGAAATAATAGCGTGCAAGCTGCATTGCCAGTACATGATTTTCTGTGATGACACAAAGAATTTCTGAGGACTTTGTTACCGTTACGGCTGGTCATCCAAATTTTGTTTCCGTTACATAATCATTGTTTAACCTAGGTACTTGGAAAAATATGAAAGCAAACTATATGATTGTTAGAAACAAACATGAATTCAATATTTGAAAAAAATTTAGTGTTTTAAACAGAGAAGATCTTTGTCTTTTTGGCCTATTTTTGACTTACAGCAATTGACGTCGACTCTCATGTACTGTAACGATGCGGGATGCCGTGATTCTATTTCCGTCACAACAGTGCCTAAATATCTGAATTTAGAAAGATTTATCAGTGAATATGATGTCAAACACACATCTTTCAACAGGTTCAACTATTTTAGACAGGTTGTGGTGCATTTAAGGTACATCTAAGCTAGAAAAGTAATTCCGTCGGGTGCTGACGGAAATAGAAACCGACGGAAATAGTATAGGCTCCAGTACACAGTTGCAAAAGTAACTATTGCCAAGATTCCACTTTTGAAGTTATCCAGAAAGTAAAACTGATTTCAAGTTACATCACTAAGTGCTAAACTTCTTTCTCCCCATTTCGACAAAATTTGATGAAACTGAGATGACTTTTCAGATACCACAGTCAGTTACCACAGTCGGACTGTGGTATCCGAACATTAGATACCACAATAATTGGCCAGATACTGTGATAAGTGCAAAAACTCCTTTTCATCATGGTATGAGATACCACAGTAACTGCGAAAAAAACTTTAAACTGTGGTGTCAGATACCATGGTATCTGCTAAAACGCAACTGTTGGCAGTATTGTCATTTATCTCAGACCAGTACTATAGGCCTGGCATGGGCGAGGTGTCATGTCATGATTTGCTCCGTGGAATGGGGAAGAAGAATCAGTCAAAAATTTAAAGCAAATATTTTTAAATTTTGCTGGTTTATGGGTAATCTGAATGTGAAGTAAATGTTGTTGACTACTATTTTGTCCGGCTAGGGTAGCTACTAAATAAATACCTTTCAAATTCTGAGTCTTTGTTCATTGTAATATGATTCTCCCAAACTTTAGCTTTGGTTTGAGATCAGTATTACCTCTCTAATGTGCTGCTAAGCATCCAAATTCTTGAATTAATTTGAGAGCATGGTGGCATATGTTTAAGAACTTGTGGATCCTGCATTAATTTTGGCTCATACAAAATTATGAGAATTACAATTTGTGGCAGCCGCCATTTTACCTTGTGATCGCTATTGAAACTGGGTGATAGTTTTTGGGATCCCAAAACTTAAGTTGAGGGATACCTATGACATCGTAAAAGTTGTCCGTCCGTCCGTCTGTTAGCACGATAACTCTCGAAGGGAATGAGATATTTTGGTAAGGTCAGGTAAGGTCATTTTGGTAAGGTCAAGTTCGTAGATGGGCTCCGTAGCCCTACAATTAGGGGTGGGGGAGGGGGTTAAGATTAAGGGGCAAACCAAATATTTTTAAACAGCTAATGTGATAGTCGGTTATGGGGTAAGAAGACATGCTGAGCACGAATAGGCAAACTATTTTCTCGTCCGACAAGTAGTTCGCCCGGAATCCGGCAAAAAATGGAAAGTTGGTCAAAAGTAAAAGTTTCATTTGACGTTGATTAAATAGTCGATTTAGGGATAAGACATGGTGAAGACGATGGTGAAAACTATTTTCTCGCCGGACGAGTAGTTTGTCCGGAATCCTGCAAAAACCGGAAAGTTGGTTAAAATTAAAAGTTTGATTTGAAGTTGATTAAATATTCGATTTAGGGGTAAGCAGACATGCTGAAGATTTATGTGAAAAGTGTTTTCTACCCGGACAAGTAATTCGCCTGGAATCCGGCCAAAACCGGAAAATTTGTTAAAAGTAATAAGTTTTATTTGAAGTTGATTAGATGACAGATTTAGGGGTAAGAAGAGACGCTGAGTCTGTGTATGACAATCATTTTTAAACCGGACATATAATTCGTCCGCAATCCGGTTGTAACCGTTATTTGTTTTAGAAGCTAAAAGTTTTATTTGAAATTGATTAGATGTTTTTGATAAGGAGATTCCATACACTGAATTTGATTCTGAATTTTCTTTTTTTGCTGGACAAAAAGTTCGCTCGGAATTCGGCCGAAACCGGAAACTTGACAGAAGTAAAGCAGGAAGTTTCGGTCAGTAGCCTATCCTCAAAATAGATATGGCTTATAGAGGTAGATCTGAACTTGATTTTCTCGAATGATTAGCCTGGCGAAGACTGGATCTGGCGAAGACAAGACCCAGTTGTCTGGATGAAATATTAGATTTTGGGATCCCATCGAAACCTTAGGTCTTGTTTGCATTGACAATAGCTGCAAATAGATTAGAAGAGAAAGATTTAATATGGTGCTCAAGTGCTAAGGACAGACTGGTGTACCGTAAAACCCCCTAACAAGGAACATGCCAAACAAGGGACAAAAAACATGAAAAAGATTTTAAAAGCTCTGAGGAAAATAAGGTTAATGACTTAAATCAATATTCATTACAGTTTCGGATATTCTATAAAAAGCTGAATCCGAAGATGTTATCACCTTTCTGGTAACTCTCATACCTTTCCTTGAGGATTTCTTTTCGTTGAAGTGCTGAAATTTTTTTTTTTTTATAAACAAAAAATCTTGATCTGGCTTCAGTAACCTATAGCTCCCACAAGCAAGAACAATATGTCAATTTGATGGCCTGTTATGTATCAGTGTTGACACCACTTTTCAGTTCAGGATTTTTTTTAAGATTAAGATTTTTTTCCAATTTTGGATTTTTTCATGTCTTGGAGTGCCCTAACTAGGAACAATGAAGAAAATGTAAAAAAAAGGAAATAAGTCGATAGAGGAAAGCTGGCCGATGCCTTAAAGCTCTGAATGCTGGTATTTATACCATGAGATAGTTTGGAATTCTAAAAACACATTTTGACATAAAAAAGGTCACAAACAAAACTACGAAGTTTGAAAAATGGGGATGCACCCAATCACTCATGAAGTAGATGAACTTGACCTTCTTTAAAGAGTTATATTGTGTAGCGAATGGGGCTACCCCATGACATCATCTGACCTGCGATGCTTTAGTAAATATCCTCTCGACAGGATATTTCATTCTTCGAACATATTCATATACAATTTCCCAGGAACAGAGTGGGCGAAAAATTTCGTAAAACATCATAAAGGTCAGCTTTCTGCTAGAATAGCATATTATGCGGTCTAGTAGTCGAGTCTTAAGACATGAACAGTCTGGTAATTTATCTGAAGTCCACTGTATGCAAGTGCCTTTTATTGCAAGTTTTAAGGGATTTTTTACCTCTTGAAATTGTAAAAACATTGATATCTGTGCCATTTTACTCATTTTTTAAAAACTTTTTTCACCAGTAGGCAATTAAAGCATTTTTTAAAACACTGGTGCTGTCATTGATCGATTTAGGCTTCCAAACAAGGTTCAAAAGTGCATTAAAGTTCACCATCCCTAGATAGGAACCCGCTATCAAACAAGGGACATCCTCTAAAAAAAACAACAACTAACTATTGAAAAATGTGAAGAGAATACACAAAAGAGCCAAGAAAACAAAAGAAATAGCTAAGTGGACCTGCTCGAATCTGGCCTCTAGAAAAAAAGAATAAGCAAAAGGAATTAATCAGGTCAAAGGACAATCAGTCAAACATAGCCTACTCATAAGTATTCCTTGAGCCCAAGGTGACTTTGAAACATATATTCAAATAATGTATACAACGGATACGTCAGCTACGATGCTTCATCATCAGATTAAAAAAAAGCGTTCATTTTTATTTGCTTTCGAGGCAGGGACAGTCGCTCTAGTGTAGATCTTAGCGGCCGAAACAGAGTTCACGGGGAAAGGAATACCACTGCCTGTTTTGCAGCAGAATTATTCCCAAGCTTTTGAGTAGGCAATGGTGCTATGACACAGTACTATTAACTAGTGTTGCACTTGGCGTAAACACTTTCAGTTCCCCCAAAAGCCTATGATTTGTCATGGCATGGATAGTTTGATAATTGTATGTTGTTTTGCTTAAAGCAGAATTGAAACCTGAAACTATTCCATCATTTTCCTCTCAGTAACAAGCGCCGTCACAAGTCCGCCTATTCTCGATTTTCCTTTCATAGTTTTTTGTGTGCTCTTGCTCTCTAGCAAACCTGATCTTCCCGTGGAGAACTTGTTCACAATGAAGCCCCGCCCCTCGCGTCGTTTCTGGTTGGTTCAGTTGGAGGTATGGACTGTACCCTTCAGATAAATTCGACACAGTGCTTGTTGGAGATGTTAGAATAGATTACTCGTAACAGGTAGTGTGCTTTCGCAATGGAGAAACATTTTGAGGGTTAATAAGAGAGTGTTCCGCCCTTCTAAAAAAAGTAACTATTAGTTACTACTTCCGTTCCAACCCCACGAAAAGTTACTACTCTAACTTCTAGCCTTTTCGAAATAGTAGCTAATAATAACTATTTGCCAACCATGCTTGGGAGCGTGGTAACTACGAATCTCTGTAACGTGATTGGCCGGATTACCCCATGGAGTGATATTTTTTTTACCGATTTTTTTTTCAAATGCATTCCAGCCTTGACGTCAAGAAGCCGAAATTCGTGACGTCATGCGTAGTATCTTCGGTAAGTAGGGTGGAACACGCTCTAAGTAAGTAAGTAATTTACTTCTGACCCACCATTTTCAAAAGCGGAGTACGTAAAATAAAATAAAGAAATAAAATAAAACCCAACAATAATGATGGGAGCCGATCTGTTTCTTTTTGTTCCGGAGAGTTTGAACTGGATTGCAGCGACTGTATGCCTGTGGTGGGAGATAGGAATGATAAGGTCGTCAACGAACCTTTGGCAGTTGGAGACAGTCGTTCCTTGCATAAAATATGGTATAGGAAATATATTATGAGCAGGAGAACAGCCAGTTGTCTTTCTATCTTTTCTCTCTTTTTGTCCGTGAAATTTAAACTTCTTTGGAAAAAAGACGAAAAAGATAGCTGCCGACTGTTTTCAGCTGTTTGAGCTCCAGTTTGTGATTTTTTAATTTGAATTTAAGGGACAAAGGACGGACATAGCCTACCTATTTATTTCTGTAGCCATAGGTTCAGGTTCAGGTTCATATATTTACGTAAAAATTTATAAAATAAATTACACTTCTTTCCCGGCAGAGAGGCATCTCGAATGCTCGGGACAATGCTCATAGACAACTATACCTACACCCATCCAGACATCCAAGTGATGCTGTGTTTGAAGGCACTCATTCATTTCGGACAATAAACCAATAAGACTAATATAAAGTTTGAAGCCAAGCTGACCATTCAAAATTAGCTGATCAATAAAAATAAACCCCGAAAATCACGGTTTTCTATTTCTTTACCAATAAGACTGACCTGGCGCTTGTGGCACTTAATAGAGTAATCTTCGTAGTGTAGCCTATCCTGGCACCAGGAAAGATAAAAAATTGTTGGCAAGGTTGCTTGGTTTTTAAGATTCTGGCAGAGGGAATTTTCCTCGTGTCTTTCCCTTGGCCAACAATCGCTACTCACTTCCGTCAACTTAAGCCTGTGACCTATCTCAGCCCATTCGGAAACGCTGGAATAGGCCTTTGTTGTCCTGGAACAGAGACATAGACATTTGCGTAGACTTGGCTCACTGCTCCCATCATGACTTCTGTTGAATGATGATATGATGAAGCTTATAGATATACGGTGAAAAAAGATCAAAATCAAAAGTGACAGTCGTGGGAAGTAATAATTGAAGTAGACGTTGAGCTCTATTTCTTATTTAGACAGTTAGACTAGGTTTCGTGTTCTGTGGAATTTGGGAATGAATGAATTTCAGAACAAAAGCATACAAACTGTATATCTTCTGTATTCCTTATGTATAAAAAGAACCCGATGTGCCGACGACAAGAACGGGGCCGATTTCTTCGTGTTTTGCCCGACAAATGTTTGCAGGATTTTATTTCTTGCGTATAAAAAGAACTGGTTGTGACGACGAGTCGACCGAGACTCGACAAAAGCATACTAGATTCTATTTCTATTTCCTTTTAAATTATATTTCCCTATTGTCTCAAATTCATTACTTGTGTAGACAAATTTATATTCATGTAGGAATGAATTGTGTCGCTGCTTTCATCATCACTTCTGTTGAGTGTTAATATAGTGAAGTTCGTAGATATAGGCGGTGAGAATCGCTATACGTGATAGCCAAAGTAAAAGTACTGTAGTATAAAATAAATAAAATAAATTGCTATAAAAGTAAGATGAGAACTGCTGAAGATTAGCCTATGTTTCTTAAGTTACAAGTTAGTTTTTTGAGTATGTCCTTCTTCCCGAACTTCTTGAAAAAGGCAATTTTGGAAATATGCAATTGGGTTTCAGGGATGGTACGGGTTGTGCGCATGCTCACCACGTTCTGACCAAAATAATGCGACAGGCCACTCTAAACAGATCAACCATCCACATTTGTTCCATAGACATCTCTGGGGCTTTTGATAATGTTGTCCATTCTCAAGCTTTGTATTCGCTTGCTCGTTCTGGAGTCAATTCTTCTATTCTTTGCCTTTTAAAGTATTGGTACGCAAATTCCAGCATTCGGGTAAAATGGCAGGGTCAGTTATCGGAAAATATTTCAGTGAACCATGGAGTTCGCCAAGGTGGAGTTTTGTCACCGTATATATTTAAGTCTGCCATTTCTGATTGTTTGGATTCTCTTCTTCCTGCATATTTGTTCAAGGAGATTTCGATCAGCTACATTGCGTATGCTGATGATATCCTCCTAGTCAGCCGTACAAAATCCACTCTTTCTAAAAATATGAAAATTTTAGCAAACAAACTTTCAGACATCGGACTTGAGATAAATCTGTCAAAATGTGAATATCTTTGTTTCGGTCGCACAACAACCTCTGAGCGCTCTTCTGTTGCAATTGGTTCTTTTTCTATTTTTTCGTCTGAGTCGCTGAAATGGCTCGGGCTTACCTTCAAATCCACATTATCTTTAACGTGCTCCTCTATTTTAAAATCAGTATCAAATTCCATTAGATTTGGTTACGGGCGTTTGGTCCCAAATAGAGGAAAATATTCACGCAAGGCGCTCGGAAAGTTGTATAGTGCTTTTTGCGGCCCATATATCCACAGTTGTTCCGGAGTTTACCATATCCTAAGGAAAAAAGATGTTAAAAATTTGAGAAGTTGTTTTTTCAAGTATTGTAAATTTCTGATGTATCTTCCAAAATCTTTCGTAATCGTAAATTGGTTTCGAATTTTAATGTTCAGGATAGTGTTAATACACTTTTTCGTTCGCATTCAAATCTATTTTCCCTCCACAAACATCCTGCCCTCTCAGCCCATGAAATTATTAGCCAGTTTTTCATTCCTGAACCCGATTAATGTGCTTGTCACTGTGTACAAATTTTAAGTCTATTTAGTGTTTTGTTTTTTTTTATATGAAAAGAATGTTGTCGTGTTTATTTACATTGTTTTGTTTAAGTGTTTTAATATGTAATTTTACTTTTGTATTTTATTCATACTCCGCTGTTACGCAAAAAGCGGGTCATAAATAAATAAATAAATAAATAAAAAAAAATTTAAATTTTGTAAAAAATTGTATTTTCCATGAGTTAGAAGTTTCTTCAAGTTTCATTCTAACATTTTTCTTTTTTTTTATTCTTTGTTCGCTGTAAGTTGAGCCGATACTCTGTTTCTTATTTAGATTGTGAGACCACGTTTCGTGTTGTAAGGAATTGGGAAAAAATGAATGAATATTTTATTAGTAGACTTGACTCGCCGCTTTCACCATGACTTTCCTTGAGTGATGATATGGCGAAGTCTGTAGACACTGGCGGTGAGACGAAGGAACATCATAATTTAAAAGTCATAGGAAATTGCCATAAAGGACCCGTCGTGTGTTTGATGCCAGTGCAGCTTACTTCCATAACTCATTCATTCATTCTTAAGCCCGGAGACCGAAAATTTAATATGTTACTTTTTGATCATAACGTACTTCACTAATCTTTGCACTTGCCAAATTTCGCTATTGTCCATGCGCATTATGCTACCGACGAGTGTTTGCGTGTCATGGTATTGGTGCGTAAAACCGATTATCTGAATTTTAACGAGTAGTATTTGCTAAGTCAATTGACCTGGGGAAATGCCTAAAACAGCCAAAGCCGTGGATAAATTGTTACAACAGAGCCTAGTTTTACAGTACCTATTCACATAGTTCAGGATATTGGATATAAACAGTAAATAGTGCGAGGTGTGCTTTGAAGGCAAGATTTCAGTTTCATTTCGGTTTATTGGTCTATAATCTCATTTTAAAAAAATACTGCTGGATGTGTCATCACAGTTAAACGGATCAACCGAGAGATCTATTAGTTATTTATAATTTTAGCCTGAGTTACATATATAGGCCTACTGTTCACGATTTTCAAATAGGCTGCAAGTGATAAGTATCGAACAGGAATTAAAATGATGGGTTAAAAGAATTACAAAATTGAATTTGAGAACTACAGGGGATTAGCCCATGTTTCTTAGGTTACATTTCAGAATATTTTTATTTTTCTGCGATTTCCAGGTTTGCTATATTTTCGAACATTATTTTATTTTATTTTAAAAACTGCTGGAACTTGAGCTGATGCTCTATTTCTTGTTTAGACTGGAATACCACTTTTCGTGTTATATGGATTTGGAAATGGATGTGTCGGTGTTCACATTTATCTACCATCTTTACTTAGCCTACCTAATGGTAATGATGGAGTATGCAGTGTTGGGAAGTACTTCAGGTACTTGTACTTCAAGTACTACTCAAGTACAAGTTCTGTACTTAAAACTCAAGTACTGCTTAAGTACAGTTGTGGTCTGGTACTTAATACTTGATACTTAAGTACAAAATATGGAAGTACTGATACTTAAGTATAAATTTGAAATACTTGTTACAACACTGGGAGTATGTATGAAAAAAACAAAAAAAGGAAGAGAGGAACAAGAACCAGTCATATTCTTATTAAATATGTTACCCATCGTAATGTATAAATACACCAAACATGGAGTAGGAAAAATAAGTAGAAGCTAAACAATACACAACACTACCTAATCAAGAACAGATCATCAACTATTTCAAGGGTCTATATATATCGCTTGGCGGATCAAGATCTAGCCTATACCGCAGTAAACGTTTCTGCGCAGCAATTACGGGCTGGGCTACTCCATACTTCCTTGATATGCTGCTGTTGCTTGACCAAGGTGGACGTCTCAACAGATATTTTGCAAACTTAGAAAAACACTTGCATAATGCTTTAATATCTGACTCAGTAAAAAAAAAATACACCAAAACGGTGCTAATGCAAGGAAGTGGGGAATTACGAACGCATTATACACTTTACCTAGAATGCTTCTACAAAACTTTTGATTTAATACAATAAGAAGGCCATAAGCTTTGCGATTTTTTTTTTGCGAAAAAATTTCTTAACGATAGACGAGTAGCACGAAAACTGGGTACAATAGGACCCAGCTTAGACGAATTATGCTTAGATAATGCTTAGACGGATTCCGGGAAACAAAATGGGTGACTATACCGAAAATTCAAATGCCACTTACCCTCGCGGGCTCGCCCCAAACCGAACGGTAGGCACCACCGAGTTATTTACACTCAGTTATTTTTACTCGCTTCGTGACTTCTTTTCACAATTGGCTCTCATAGTGACGCTGAAAAGATATGGATAGCGTCCCGACAAGATCAACTTCATAGTTTGACCGTGCAATTTGAACTCCATCGAGAATTTCGTTTTTCATCCTGTAACGTTGCGAACGACATAAACTAAAAGACGCTGCTATGAGCCTGGCTGCAAAATAAGTTCTAAGGAGTACCAGAACTAGCAGCTAGCAAGTTTGTTCTCTGACAATAGGCAATTTGGTGCTGTTATTTAAACATAAAAAACTAATTGAAACATTTGAATTTATTTACACATTGAGATTATTCGTACACATAAATCATCGTTGTTTGAAAATAGATGAGTGTTGGACTAACTTATTTGTTGGGTTTTCAAGCATGTTTGAATACGAGATTCTTAACTAGATTTCCAAATTTGAGCGCTCTTTCTGTGAGCCTTTAATTGCGAAGTTTATGACCCCTTAAATTACCGCCTGTCTCTCTATTCTGCAGTAAGCAACCCCTGGATTGTGACATTCCTTGCTCGAGATAAAATAATCATCAGTGAATACATCGCGGGTGTCTAAGGTTTTTTAATCAACTCTAAACACTTTATACGAATATAGTCTTGAGCGAAAGTTTTTGCTATTTGGTACATGGATAGCTGATGTCCGTAATAAAGCTCTTAAATCTCTAGATTCTCCAAAGACGTCGATATATTTAAATCAGTGGTTGTTTAGAGGATTATCTTTCTCTTTCTAACCACCAGTATATTCTGTTTTGTCTAGAATTCAATTGTAGCCTAGTGTTTTAATAGTAACAACAGGTCTGAGAAGTTCAGTTTTGAAAGGACAGATTGGAATGTATTCATTGCTATTGTATTATCTGGTATAGATGATATTTACTCGCTTCCTGTATCGTCGGAAGGCGAGATAGATAGAGCTCAATTCAATTCAGTTTATTTTACGACCCAAATACATTTATTTAAACAATGTTTACAACGGATACGTCAGCTATGATTCTTCATCAGCGATATTTCGGCCCTTCTTGGCAAGGGTCCTCGTCAGGCTGTCAATCCTCTGGTTCAACTTCGGGGAAGGAAACAAACCTGTAAAAGATTACAGGTTACAAGATTACACACGGACCCTCTAAATCTGTCGGATGGAAAACTCTCCCTTGTGCTTTAAGAATGGTAGCTCTATTTCCCGCAGCAGGATATGCTCTGTATTTCCTTGAGGGGGGGGGGGGGGGGTTCCGGCCTCTTGCCCTAGTGCAATCGGGAAGCGTAGTGTCGCCACTCTGTGGAGTCACGCGCAATTTAGTATGCTCGAATATCCGCGCGTTCCAAGAGTAATTCCAGGACGTGGCTCGGAGACGAAGTGTCCAGTATTTACTAAGTTGCTCTTGGAATATAACAGATTGTTGAATTCGCCGGCAAGTGAAAGGGTAAGGACCTCTGAAGTATATTGGGGGGGGGGGGTAGTGTAACAGGTGTAAGGTCCTTGGGGGATGTTGTGGTCACGTGACCTCCCAGAAGTGTTCTCCCTCTGTATTTCGAGTATGTCGTGATATATTTCAGACGATAGATAATACATTGAACTTGGAAGCGAACGGTCGCTGGTTCGAGTCTTGGTAGCACCTGACGTTTGGTTTGGGGGTTAGGGTTGGTGGTGTAATCATATAAAACCAGCTAAAGTCCCAGCTTGAAATTTGTACCGAGAGAAATCTAGGGAACGTGACGCGAAGGGAGTGCTAAAGTACCAGGATGGATATCCCCACAATTGCACTTGTGGCTGAGGGCACAGAATCGGAGATTAGCACCGCTGCACTGTCAAAAGTTTCATAACAGGGGATGCGCGGTTTCAACAGATAATGCGTAACAGATAACACTTCGGATGTTTTCTATTGTGTTTCAAAATGTTTTGCATGATAAGCATTGACATCAGGAAGAACCGAGAAAACACCAAAAAGTGTCTGCTGAGTTTTCCGACACCATGATGATAAGGAATAAAGTCAGTAGATGCTCTTTTGGCTCTTCCTAACAGAGCTTATTATGTATAACGTTTCATGCATAACGTTTTCGAACACAATAGATAACATCCAAGTTTTATCTGTTACGCATTATCTGTTGAAACCACGCATCCTCGTGTCATCTGTTATGAAACTTCTGACAGTTTAGTTAGGCTTGTATAGGCTGATGATGAAACCTTTACCTTCTTTTTTGCCTTTATAAACATACCAGTGCGGAATTTAACGACGGCAGTCTCGAGTAAGTATATTGCTGGCTGGTTGAATAGGTGGAAGTTGGTTCTTGACTCACTATGGGGTCGTCTCGTGGCCTCTCTCCTCGCCAAAGCGGTATTTGTTTTCCGTATTGTTTTCTACTTGAGCCAATCAAAGAAGACTAGATTTGCATTTTTTGGATTCACTTCTGTTTCTTCAAAGTTTGTAGTTTGGCTCTTGTTTTGTCTTACTTGCGTTTTATTGAGTTCTTATTTCCGAAAAGTCAAACTACGCCAAACTACGTCTGCGAGGTAGATTGTAGTTTGAGCTCCGCAGTTTTAGGTTCGAAACTACAGCAAATGGAATGGACAAATAAAACGGCTTTTAAAGTTTAACCGAAAAGGGCTGGGATATGACAATTTAGTTATCCATCACTTATTCACTTAAATTGGCTTGAAGACCCGCTGAAAATGCAATACTTCGTTTTTCCGCCATTCACGTTGTTCACGATTTATCCGTTCTCAAATAGTGGAGTTTCTGTGTGATTTGTGGTACCTCGATGCGCTTGTACTTTTGTTGTATGCCTTACGAGAAAGATTTAATAATATTTCCCGCGTCATGTAGAATTTACATTGTTGTGACAGCCGCAGATATTCTTAACGTCATAACTAGAGCAGATAGTCGAAAATAAAGAACTCCCTTTGCAGAGTCCAAATAATTCAGTGTTTTCAATTAAATGACACAAAAATAAGTTGGCTTTTCAGTTAAACTTTAAGGGAAACTATGCTGATATCCTGATACTACGTAAAAGAAACGCAACTTAGGGGGATGATGGGTGGGGATGTTATCTTTGCCGAGGCTTTGCCCACTCTTGATTTTACTGTAGAGCAAGTGCCCGGTGCCGCGGTTGCCGGCAGGTGCCGTCACTGGTTGCCACGTCTTAGAACGTTTTTAGATGAATAGTTTAGAAGCGTTTGAAAGATGAATCGCCTAATGTGTGGCCAGCATCGCTGATGAGTCGGTGCCCGGAAAGTGTGTACAGCAGCACCGGGAAGTGGGCTACCCTTCGGTCTTTGCAGTTTATAAGAGTAGGGCCATCTAGGCAAGGACTGTGTGGATATCGCTGTATGGACATGTAGTAACGTAACCTACCTAGTTCTGAATCATTTTACGTTGGCTATGTTCGTACTGAATGAAGCGGAGAATTCCAGATGTGCATTCTAGAGTGTTTGAATTCAAATATGTACTTCTTAGGACTGCATATGGCCGAAATTGACTTTTACCGTATTGTCTAGAAATAGATCAAACAAATTATCTTTTATGAGGCCCTGTGGGTTAGCCTCTTGTAGGCCTTGGCCAAGCAAGATAGGAGCTGGGATTGAGTTTAAAATTCTGAGGGGCTTATTCAGAAGAGCTCTTTTATTTATTTGTACACGCTAGCATGAAAGGCGAAATAAGACAGGAATAGTCAATAAATTAAAGTAAAGCTCGGATAGGCCAAAGGTGCGTGCTTGTACTGCCAGATAAAGTCCCACGTGGAAAAATACGCATGCGAAAAACGCGTCACTATGGGGAAAAACCTGCATGCTGTGCGTCAGAATTTCTAAGTAAAGGAGGAAATCCGCATCCAACTGCGAAAATAGGTCTGTTTGTGTACGTACCGTATGGCTTTCTTTCAAACGGCAAATGCAAAGCAATGAGGTTACTTAAGGTATATTCGAGAACTACTTAAAACGTACCCAGAAAAGATCGATTCAATTTTGAGTCTGTGTAATAAAGCTGGGGTTCGGGACAAAAATTTACCCCCCCCCCCTCCACCCACAAAGGTTTACCGAAAAGGGCACCACTGGTCCTTTCCCGAACACTCGGAAGTGATGAATATTTTTGGCCGTCGTAAGGAGGTGGATCCCAGATCCTTTTTTGTTTTGTTTTCAATATAAATTATGATTATCCCTAGCTTAGTTTGAACCCGAATTTACTGTAAGGCAATTTCTGCTGCTCTTTTTGACCTAAAGGAATTTAGGCGAAATTAGTATTTGGATTTAGCAGATGAAGCATTGTTTTCTCTCGGCTAAGGCTTGCCGACAGGCCGTACTTCATAATCCTTTCGACTGCGCTGTCATCGCTTACCTATTCATGTATTCCATTAGATTAATTTATGATTTCCTCATATCATTAATTGCCTTAAGCACCCTCTTATCGTCAGTGTCCGTTTCCAGCGCCTTGGTTTTTTTTTTCTGTCTGACTACGTAATATCTCTCTATCTGACAAGGTTACATCTCGACAGCGTCACTTTGCTGCCAGATATCTGTCCGGAACTAGCCATCAGTTTGACCAATGATACAAGGGAGCTATAATTTACTTTCTGTCTACTCAGATAGGAAAATGTATTAGGACGCTCGTTTTGTATATCGTTAATGGCGGGGAGGCGGTCAGCTCTCTTGGCTACAGTGGGGGGGGGGGTGCTGAGGGTAGGAAGTGTGTAAGTACCAAATAGGGGAGGGGGTGGGGTGAAGTGTTGACGGTACACGCTACACAGGTCATAGGCTATGGGATTTGCCATTTGATGGTTCGTCTTTTTTCTTTTTTGACTGGGTTACGGTTAATGGCTGCAAGGCGATCGGTTTTCTTCGGACACAGTGGGGGGGGGGGAGGCAATGCGCAGGGACCAAATGGGTGGAGGAGCCGCGATGAAGTGTAGATGGTACGCAGGTCACGTGCGATTTGCCATTATGGGGTTTGCCTTTTTTCTATCTGACTATTTTACTGTTAATGGTAGGAAGGCGGTCGGCTTTATTTGGCCAAAGTGTGGTGTGGGGGAAGGAAAAAATGTACAGGAAAAATTCCTTGGAACAATCCACTATTGCGAGCGCTGTAGCAGCTTTCGATTTTCGGTTTTCACCGTATTTTGTGGAGCTCATAACTCGTGAACATAACCCGGTTCAGGGGCAAATGGGCCCAGATTGCCCAGTGAGTGATGTTCATAACTTGACCAGAACTGGACATAGGATGATTAAATTCCTTGGACGTGTAGATCCTGGGGCTTGGAAATTTGTTTTAAAGTTGCACCTCCCCCAGCCGCCCCGTTCATGGGCAACTGGGCCCAGATTTCCCATGAGTTAAGTTCGTCTATGACAGGTCTTAAGTCCAACTCTTGTATATTTGGGGAGATATATCTATGGATGACGATTTGGTGTAACAGCAACAAATAAGACGACGCGACGTACTTTAATCTTTAATCAACAGTTGGAAACTTGACTGTTTTGACATATGATCGATGCTATGCCGTTCTTAATGAATGATGACGAAGGGGGCATTAGGCTGCTACGATTCGGTTTATTGCACTTGTTGTGACCTTGCTAATGGAAAAGAGGTTTAAAGGGTTGGACTGGCTGGGAGACCATTCAGTGTTCGAACTAATGCTATTCCTGCAAGATCTTAAACATTTATTTGGATTTATACTGTCGGTATGTTTACATTTAAAGATTTTAAAATGGGACGACTACAAATTAGGTTATTTCAGCACTCGTTTGGTTATTGGGGATGAGAAATGTCTTGGTTCTAAAGCTGTTTGTATTTTACTTTTACACTTCACGTCTGAGCGCTTGCGCACTTGTTCCTTTTATCTGTCTATCTGGTAAAAGGAAATATGTCTTAGATGGTTCGTGTTGTTTATGGATATATTTGGGGTAAGGCGATCAGCGTAGCTCGTCCTCGATGGGGGGGGGGGGATTTGGGATCCCGGAAACTTTGTGGCACGCGTAGGAACCAGAGGGATAGAAGGACCGGGTTGAAACGTGGACGTTAGAACATATTTAGTCTCTTATCTATCTGCTCAGGTTATCGATCTATCCGACTAGGTCACATTTCGACTGTGCGTCACTTTGCTGACAGATATTTGTGGATACAGTAATATAAGAGAACTGAAATTTATTTTCCGTCTACCAAGATAGAGGATATGTCTAACGACTAGTTTTGTATATTATCAACAGCAGGGATGGCGGTCGGCTTCCACCGGCCATGTGAAAATCTTGTATCACGCATGTTAACCAAAGGATGGAGTAGGGGTAATGAAAGTTATGTGTTAGGAAGTTCTTGTGCGAAATGCCTTTTCGTTTTTTTTTAGATTAGATTATTTTATTGGTAAATTACATAATAACCCATCATGATAGGTAACCGCCCATGAGAAGATATAAATGCACTGGCACTGGGCGATTACCACAAATACTTCAACTTAACTCGAACAATAATTTAATTTCATCTCAATACTAATTCATCGATTTTTTATCCATATAACACACACACAAAAAAAGAGAATAAAAGAAGAAAGATAAAACAAATAAACAAAGGTAATAAAAAAAGAAATAATAACTTATACTTTCATTCTCTGAATCTTGACTCCTCAACCCTCCAAGAAAAATTTCTTTACTCTTTTTTTTAAACAACTGTTGGTGTTCAGCGGCCGTAACACTATCTGGGAGTGAATCTGTTTGTCGGGTTGATCTGTTTTCTGTCTGACCATGTTGTATCCATCTTGTCTGACCATGTCTTAGGTAGGAGACTCGTCAGCGTGTATGGTACATAATTTAAAGCGCCGTAGTGGAACAAAAGTATATACCGGACAAAAAACAACCCCACAACTATTACAGTTGAAATCACTCAGTTTAAAGAACAAGAGCGAGAAGCTGATATGGCCCTTGCAAGGCTGGGTCGGATGATGAAAGTAGAAATGTGCCAATTTGGGGGTTTGTAGTGATCATTTGTAAGCAAAACCTGTGATCGAATGCTCGTGGGCCCTTGGAATTCATGAGAACGTATTGTTTGGTAAACAGTATTTTATTTTTGTACTTGGCTTTGATGATGCTTGCGCTAGAAATTCATCTGTAAACAAAACCCTTGAGACAAATATGATGATAGGCTCATCGGATCATGAAAACGTATATTTTGTTGAAGGTTATTTTACGGACAAAAAAACATTTTTGTAAGCAAAGCCCTTAAGGCAAAAATCATCATGGGCCCTTATGGATCAAGAACATTTATCGTTTGATTAAAAGTAGTTTCTTCACTTTTCGATTAAGATGCGCACTTTAGGGGTACTAGAAATTCATTTTAAGCAAGAGCCTAGTGCCACAAACATCATGGGCCCTTGTGGATCATGAAATGTATCGTGTGGTCAAAAGAACTTTTTTTGTTTTGCGGTTAAGAGCTAAAAATTTATTTCTAAGCAAAACTCTTTAGGCAAAAATAATAACGGGCTCATGGCGACCATGAAAATGTAAAATGTGCTTAAAGTATTTTTTATACTTTCCGGTTAAGATCAGTAGTTTAAGGGATGGCTGGATCTGGGAAGTGACGATTTCTAAGCCAATCGTCTCAAGTCTGTAATGTTTTAGAACCCCTATTACAGAAATTCCGCCCCCCCCCCTCCAAATCCTCCCCTGCCCAAGTCGGGTCCGGTTCTGTCACTGATGTATCTAGGGCTTATGCCACTTCTTCCCACCAAGCTCCATCCCGATCGCTGCATTCTGAGCATTTCAGGCGATTTGCGGTTCTCCTCTCCATCCCACACATTCATTCGATCGATCCTTACATGGGACATCTGAGACATGATGTCTTTCCAAATATCAAGTTTCATTAGAATCTGATCATCGGTTCGAACGTTTATATACTTCAACATTCCGGATTCCCCTCTCCCTCCACTCCTCCAGCGATGTTCGGATCGCGTAACTGACTATTTTCAAGTCAATCTGGTTGGATACCTGATATGCCTGCCAAGTTTCATCGTTCCAGCCCACCTGGCAGAACTCTAACTCCGTATCACAAGGAATTCCGGAACCCCCCTCCACCCCCCACAGTGCCCAAATCCATTGCAGTTCTGTTAGTAATATACCTAGGTATTGCGCTTTTTCCTTCCACCAAGTTTCATCCCGATCGCTTCACTCTCAGCGTGCCACACGATTTCCGCCCCCCCCCCCCCCCCGATTCATCGGATTCGGTCTGGACTTGAAATTGGGCATCGGAGACCCGAGGTCTTACCAAATGTCGAGTTTCATTTATATCCGATCACCCGTTCGAAAGTTATGCTTGCCACTGATTCCGGATTTCGGCTCGTCGGGTCCCTAATATGCCTGCCAAGTTTCATCGTTTTTGATGAGTAAAGATGGGTGAGGAGAGAGGGTTACCTTGGGTATGAATCGGTTCTGGATTGCCACGAGGCTTAATTGTCTTCTGTTTATATATAATATTAAAAAAAAAAAAAATGTATTTATATAGTTGTTTATGTATAGTACTGGATTTAATAATAATAATAATAATAATTTATTTTTAACCCACTACAACATTCAAGAAAAATTGGAGTAATAAGCTAAATAAACAAAAAAGAAACCAAATTTATGTTTTCCCTTTTCTTTTTTGTTTAAAATATAACAAAGTGATTAAATTATTTATTCCTGCCACAAACAAATCTGTATAGATTTTCACGTGATAGGTCTGTTATGATATTAAAATTTTCTTTTGTAAAATTCCATTATATATTACATTATTTGTCTCTCTCTCGCACATCTGGAAGTACCTTAACTCGAGAACAGTGGACCGATGGACCGCCCGAAAAGTCATTCGTAAGCTGCAAGTGCCATAAAAGCCCTGAAAAAGGAAGACACACATCATATTTATACCTCTTTCAGTTTAATCACTACACAACGTAAATATTTAATTATATTTAAATTCACTTACACCAACCTCCGAATTCTGTCTTAATAAATAAATAAACTAACCTATCCGGGTTTCTCAATGCTTATTTTAATACATTTACTTTCTTCATCGTCTTCCGTGGATCATTCGGAGATTGGTAACGGTCATTCTTACTACATATACACATAAATACGTGTTATTTTACAACAAACATGTCAGCGGTGTTGAGAGCTGTGATTGTAGCCGGCCAGGTCTCTGTTCCGTAAAGAATTACAGAGCCGACCAGGGTGTTGAAGATTCGCAGCTTTGTGTTCCAACAATACTTGGTTTCCGCCAGAGGTGACGATTTAAGCTCCCCCATCCGACTAGGTTACGTATATCTATCTGGCAAGATTGCAACTCGACAATATCATTTTCCTGTCACATATATACATGTACATCTGTCCGGAACTAGTCGTCATCTTTCCTGTCAGTTCCGGTAAGGGATTGTCTTAGGGAGTCACTTTGTGTTGTTGACGTGGGGGGGGGGGGGGGGGGGTCTGTTTCCGTCATTGAGGCTTTTCTTTAGATTTCTTATCGTATCGGTCTTTTGAGGTTTGACCGGATATGACGAAAAGTGCCGGAAAAACCATTACCATTCGGTGAGAGCAAGGCCGTATCCAGGGGGGGGTGGGGACATACAAACATACAAAAATAACAATTTTTATAGGCTTTTGCCTCTGATCTATGTTTTTATTGTACTTTTTTGTCCGACAACCCCCCCCCCCCCCCCCGAAATAAATTCCCGGATACGGGCCTGGGTGAGAGTGATTATTCTAGACACAGCTATACCTTTTTGGGGATCCAAAAACGTCAGTGGAGGGATACCTGTGACTTAAGTAAAAGTTGTCCGTCCGTCTTTCTGTCTGTCTCTCCGTCTGTTAGCACGATAACTCCCGAAGCGGTTGAGATATTTTGTTCAAACTTGGTGTGAGTTGAACCACCCTCCCACCCTCCGCGTTCATGGGCCAGTGGGCTCAAACGCCCATGAGTTAAGTTTTTGAACCGTGACTGGAACCAAACTCTAAGCTGGGATACTTGAGGATATATAGTCTAGATACGCATTGTGATGGGTTCCGCTACCCCCCCCCCCCCCACCTTCCTGTTCGTGGGCAGCTGGGCCCAGATTTACCGTGTGTCAAGTTCGTCGATGGCAGGTCTCTAACTCTGTGTATTTGTGGATGTAAATGTATAGATGTGGGTTTTGGTGTAACAGCAAAAATAAGACCACGCGACGTACTTAAATCCTTAATGAAAAGCTGGAAACTGGACGGTTTTGTCATATGCTTGACGATATGTCATTCTTAATGAAGTTCTGACGAAGGGGGTATTAGGTGGCTACGATTTGGTTTATTGCACTTGTTATTATCTTGCGAATTGAAAAGAGGTTTAAAGGGTCGGACTGGCTGGAAAGACATTCAGTATTGAAATTGAAGCTGTTCTCGCATCTTCAAGATCTCTTTGGATTCCTATATGCGGTCTGTTTACATTGAAAGCTTTTAAAGTGGGGTGATTTGTAATTAGGTTATTTCAGTATTTGTTTGGTTATTGGGGATGTAAAATCTTGGTTCTACGCTGTTTGTATATAAGATGGCACTTTCACTCTCCAGGTTTGAGCGCCTGCGCACTTGTTTCTCCTTTCGGTGAAATGTCGTGCCATGCACTAAGTACGCCACAGAGATCGTGGTTACCGCACTTACTACGCTCCCGAGCGTGGTAAGCAAATAGTTATTTTGAGAACTTTGGAACTGTTAGCGTAGTAACTTTCTACGAGGCTGGAATGAAAATTGTAACTAATAGTTACTCTTGTAAGAAGGGAGGAATACACTCTTGGTGAATGGGACGACCAGATGACCTAGATGTAGCCTACCGTTATTAGACGGTGGGGGGGGGGGGTGAAACTCTGTGACTTCCTCGGTTACTTTCTTATACGATTTCTCACAACAACTGCCATATGCGGGGTTAGCTCTTGTTTTATTCGACCATTATAAGTTTGTACTTCTTCGGTTGCTTCTGTTCTTAGTCCACCTAAGTATCCTTGACATGTTTGTAATCTGTTCCGGCTAGGAAACAGGCCCTTTCCCAGCCTAAAATTTCACAAAAATATTTTCAAAAATTAACCTCGATAATTGTTGATAACAATCGCGATAGACCATGAGCTGGAAAATAATTACCACTATGACCTATGCATTTCTGTGTCAGAGACGTGAGTAGTATATAATCGCCGCTCCCACTCCACCCTCCCCCCAATTTCAAAACCCCAGTTTAACATCAATTTCTTAAATTTTAACATCCTTTTTCCCAAATTATCCCCCTTTTTAAGAACATTTTTATTTTCTTACTTCCAAAATAAAGGATACAAGAAATGAGAATATTACCCTTTACTACATATAAAATACCACAATATACACTACTTCTTTTTTTTTTACATTTTTCATTTTTTATTCAACTATTACTGAGTAAACAGTTCTAAATCGACATATGTTTCTTTGTTCTTGTTTTCGCGTACAATAGGCTGCAAAACTAGATTTTTCTTTAAAAGTAATTCGTTAGCAATGGCATTATATTTCTGAGTTATAAACAAATCACAGGGTTTGTCATTATGATTAATGACTACAACCAACTTATCACCATATTTTGTCTTAGCAATTCTCATTTTAACAATAGTATATTTCAATCCTAACACTAGTTCTTCTTTCCTGATTGTCTCATTGTATTTATTCATTCTGATTGTATTCAAGACTTCCTTTGCGGACTCCATTTATTAGGGGATGATTTTATTAAATAAAAATCCCAATCGCTTTGAAACATCTGGTAATAGAAACCAACCACGTTTATCACATAAATGCGATAGATAAAAACGCAGTACTGAGTTTGCATGATGATATGATGATTACCGATTTTGAACTTTATAAAATATTTTTGCAAAACCCCACACCCCCAGACTTTGAAAATTAAGAGGTGTGATGTTGGTACACCCCGATTGGTGTAGTGTTTGTGGTGATGTGGCCTTAGTCTGGGGGGCCCTGAACGGGGAACCCGCAAGTTTTTATTACCATCCCACTATCGACAAACAGAAACTGCGGTCAGTGGGATTCGAAGGTCTGAATGGTGATGAGTCAACGTTCGGCCGAGCGTTGAGCCACTACACCAAGGGTCCTTGTTCAATTCGCACAAGTTTCCGAGTTAAGATGAGATTGTGTTAGTCACGCCGGAGACTGTAATTACATCCCAAATTGACGGCGAGACCTTTGAATGACGCAGCTCATTAATGCGCGTATGAAATAAAGATCTGTTTGACAGTTAGGAAACAATATTCAGTATAGCAATAGACTATATGTTTGGTAATTTCTCTTGACTTTTTATAGATTTATTACAATATTTATAGCCATTCAGACGGACTTGTTTCATGTATTTTTCGCGAGGAAAAAATCGAAAGGTTTTACGCATCTCTGTTTCTCTCTGAATTACCTCCTCAATTGTTAACTGTCCGCATTTTAGCATTGACAACAACTCAGTATAAAAATCATAAATAGTCCTAAATTCTGCTTTTCTATCAGCAATGCTTAATTGCTTTTCAATTATTTCGATGATAACAGCACCCAAACTTAAAGAAGCTGAAGGTAGCACTAGAAACGCAGACATTCCTGCTGCCGAAAAGAGGAATTTGGATACAAGTAAGCTATTACTTATACGATTGTAGTACTTGTAACTGCGACGGTAAACATATATTTTCTTTTCTAATTCTTCCATTTATTATGTAATAAAATTGTTTCAGAAATTATTTGATTGAATGAAAGGTTCGCGATTCGGAACACATCCGCCACCTGCTAAACTGTACGGAATCTTTCTTGACTGATTGGAGAGAATATAGACAGCGCTTGCTCTGTGAAACGCATACTGAAACCAGTGCTTTTCTTTACGACTAAGAAAACGCAGCCGGGAGAAATTTATTAATAAAAATGTTCCCCTATTAAATGATGAATATTGCAGAGGTTATTCAGCTTTGTAAAAAGGTTATATCAAACAACAAAGCGGTTATACAAAGATTATCGCTATACACATATAATGAACTGCGGACTTATGCGAAAATTAATAAAATCAAAACAAATGGAGCTAAGAAACATGAAATAACAAATAATATAATAAACCATCTTAACAAGTATATTTTGATAGCTGAAGATAAAATTAAAATTGAACGCAGAAACGAAAGAACTCATAATAAGAACAGACCATCCGACTACAAACCAGAACCGAGATTACGAACCATTCTGGAAGATGAGATAAAAGAAAATAATATCACCATTACAAAACTAAAACAAGAATACAATGATAACAAAGAAAAAGAGACAAGTGAATTAAAGAAATTTCTGAAAAACAAGAACCTATCAACTCGCGGAAACCGAGAAGAAGTACTAAAAAGAGTTGGAGAATACTATAATAATATTATTACCAAACATAAAGATTCCGTACAGAAAAATAGAGATATCATAAGAGATCAAACAGAAAGACGTGATAACAGTAGACAGAAACCAATTGGTTTATCAACTCTCTTCATAAATAAGAAAAAAATTAAAGAAGAAAAATTAATTCCTGATCATTTATTTAGAAAGGAAGAAGAACAGCAGCCTACTATTTCTAGGGAAACGGAAAACCTTTATACCATCAACGTTTCTATTGAAAGCAATGGAAGAGATGAACATACTCTTATTGCTTTTACTTTCGCCGATTTACAGCGGCGGATGAATGAACTTTATCAATATAGAGTTCAGTTCGTAACTCGTGTTATATTCCATAGACAGGAGAATGATGAAGAAGTAGTAGTGTATTACAACAGTACTTCTTGGATTTTAAATAAAAATAGCATTCTTACTCATAATCATTTGGATGATAATAACAAGAGACTTAGTTCTTTAAGTAATACCCCTCGATCTGGGCTACAATTTAGTCGGTATGAAGGAATTGATTATAGGATGACACGAATAGAATCTTACATGGGAGGAACGTTTAAAATACTACCAGATTTCGTAAAAAATAAAAGAGCTTGTCTGAATATTGAAAATAAGGATCAAAAATGCTTTCTTTGGTCAATCTTAGCAAATTTATACCCAGCTAAGGATCATCCGGAAAGAATTTCGATATATAAACAATATGAGAACGAATTTGATTTCAAAGGGGTTACCAACTTCCCAATGGATACTAAAGATATACACAAATTTGAAAATAGATACAACATTAAGATTTGTTTATTTCAAATTGAAAAAGAGAAAATTATCAGAAGTCATATACTAAAAAGTACAATCAATGGGAAAACTGCAAAACATATCGTTCATTTATTATATTTCGATAATCATTATGTACTGGTAAAGGATCTGAGCAGATTAGTTGGTCCTCAAATATCTACAAGACAAAAAAAGACATACCTATGCACTTTTTGCGGAAGGCATTTTACAAAAGAAGAACAATATGAAAAACATGAAAGTAAAAATAATTGCGAAGATCCTGATATAATAATGCCTCCTGAAGGTTCAAGTATACAATATAAAAATATTGCAAAACAAATGAAAGTACCTTATTGCATAATAGCCGACTTTGAGTCTTATAACGAAGAGTACAATCAAGTAAACGGGAAGAAAACAATAAAAGTGGCCAAACAGAAACCATTTGCTTACGCATTTCAGGTATGCTGTTCCTTTGATACAAACCAGAACAAATACTATGACTATTTCGGTGAAGACGCTGCAAAACATTTTGTTAAAACCGTTACAAAAGTATCCACAGAAATTGCAAACAAATATGAAAGCAGACAAAGAAACCATACTTATACCAATGCAGAAATTACCGAAAAATGGAAAAATCTAATGAATAAGACTTGTCACATCTGTACAACTGAAATTACTGAAAATCCTCACTTTGATCACGACCACATGACAGGAGAAGATAGGGGATTTGCTCATGCTGAATGTAATATGAAATACAGGATTCCTAGGCATATCCCGGTAGTAATGCATAATTTATCAAAATATGATTCTCATTTATTTGTTAGAGAATTGATACCTGATAACGGAATTTTTGAAAGTGCAGAAAATTTCATATCATTCTCGAAATCAATAAGTATTACAAAAGCGGATACGGAAATAAAATATGAGATGCGGTTTATAGATTCAATTAGATTTATGGCTTCATCTTTAGACAAACTATCAGCAAATTTAGCAAAATGTGATTGCAAAGTACCTTGTAATCATCTAAGACAGAATTTCAAATTCACATCTAACAGCTTCAAAAATGACTATGAATTCAAAGAAATAATTAAAAAAGGGGTATATCCCTATGTTTCGTAGACAGTTTCGATAAAATGAAATGTACAAAGTTACCACCAATAGAAAGCTTTTATTCTAGGTTGACGGGGAAAGGTATTGACAAAAGTGATTATAAAAGAGCGGTATCTATATGGAAGCAATTTAACTGTGAAACATTACTTGATTATACTAAATTATACCTAAAAAGTGATGTTTTAATATTGTCGGATGTTGTAGAGAATTTCAGAAATGTGTGTATACATAATTATGATCTGGATCCACTTCATTACTTCTCAGCTCCAGGACTAACATGGGATGCTTTCCTAAAGCATTCGAAAGTAGACTTGCCGTTATTCTCAAAGGAAGACATGTATACCTTTATAGAAAAAGGAATAAGAGGTGGTGTATCCCAATGTATAAAAAGATACGCAAAAGCAAATAATAAATATACAAGTGATTATAATAAGAATAAGCCATCTAATTATTTAGTGTATTTAGATAAAAATAATTTATATGGGTGGGCAATGTCGCAGAATTTACCAGCGAATGATTTCCAATTCATTTCCATACCGGATGATTTGAAAGAAAGGAATGAATACGAATCAATCGAGTATTACAACCATCTAAAAACTCATATCAATTCGATAATGAAATTACAGAATGTAGGTGCTATATATGAGGTAGATTTAGAATATCCAAAAGAACTACATGAATTACACAAGGATTTACCATTAGCACCGGAACACTTTAACGGTAAGCTATGTACCACAGTATTAGATAAAACCAACTATGTAGTTCACCACAGGAATCTAGAATTTTATTTACAAAAAGGTTTGATATTGAAGAGAGTACACAGAATACTAGGATTCACTGAAAGTGCTTACTTAAAAGGATATATAGACCACAACACAGCACTTAGAACTAAAGGTACAAATGATTTTGAAAAGGATTTCTTTAAGCTTATGAATAATGCTTGCTTTGGAAAAACTATGGAAAACGTAAGGAAGCGAGCGGATATGGAAATAATAACGGATGATGCAACAAGAGAAAAAATAATAAAGAAACCCAACTTTAAATCTGAAATAATATTCAGTGAAAACTTTTCAGTAGCAAGAATGTCAAAGGAAAAGATAAAATTAGACAAACCAATGTATATCGGCTTTGCTGTATTGGAACTATCCAAGTTATTGATGTATGAATTCCATTATGATTATATGAAGCCTAAATATGGAGATAAAATTGATTTGTGTTATATGGACACTGATTCTTTCATATATGATATTCGAACTGAAGATTTTTATCAAGATATCAAACAGGATTTGAATGAGAGGTTCGATACATCTGATTATGCGAAAGATAATCCATATAGGTTTCCTAATGTAAATAAGAAAGTGATAGGAATGATGAAAGATGAATTAGGTGGACAGGTTATGACAGAGTTTGTTGGATTACGATCAAAAGTATATGCTTATTTAAAGGACAACCAAGACCCTTCAAAAGCTAGCAAAAAACTGAAAGGAATAAAAACCAATATAGTTAAAGATAAAATTACGATTCAAAACTATAAGGATGTACTGTTTGGTAAAACTGAAAACCTTTCTGTGACCCAGTACAACTTAAGATCATACAAGCACAATATGTTTCTAGAAGAACAGAATAAAAAAGCGTTAGATCCTAAGGATGATAAAAGGATAGTAACAAGCGATAAAATACACACTTTACCTTTAGGTTATAAACATTAAATTCAAGTACCTACTTCAAAACTTCAAGTACCTACTTAAAAAATTCAAGTACCTACTTAAAAAATTCAAGTACCTACTTCAAAACTTCAAGTTCCTACTTAAAAAATTCAAGTACCTACTTCAAAAAATCAAGTACCTACTTAAAAAATTCAAGTACCTACTTAAAAAATTCAAGTACCTACTTCAAAACTTCAAGTTCCTACTTAAAAAATTCAAGTACCTACTTAAAAAATTCAAGTACCTACTTCAAAACTTCAAGTTCCTACTTAAAAAATTCAAGTACCTACTTCAAAACTTCAAGTCCCTACTTAAAAACTTCAAGTACCTACTTAAAAACTTCAAGTATATACTTAAAATACTCAAGTAAATCTTATAATGAAAAATTCTTCCTAAATAAATGAATGAAAAGGCTCCAATCAAAGTCTATGACTTTAGTGAAAAGAACACTTATCAGAATAAGCACGACCTTGCACCTCAGTGGCCATTCAGACTCTTAATTTGTGGTAGTTCTGGAACAGGGAAAACAAACCTTCTTTTGAATTTAATTTATGAATATCTTTGTTTCAACCGAATATACTTGTATGCTAAAGATCTTGAAGAAGATAAATATCAAGACCTTATAACCAATTTAACCACTTTGGAGTCACAATACAAATCGAAAGTCTTAACAGTAAGTAACAATCTTGATGATATTGTCGATGTTGACGACTTAGACCCTGAATACCAAAACTTGATTATCTTTGACGATTTTGTCACTGAAAAAGACCAGAAGAAAATAGAAGATTTATTCATAAGAGGAAGAAAGAAAAATGCCTCAATTATTTACTTGTCTCAAAGCTATCATAAAACGCCAAAGGTGGTAAGGCTCCAGTGCAATTATTTTGCATTCTTTCAGTGTTCTAATCCAAAAGAAGTAAAATTAATAAGACAAAGCCATGTATCCAGTATAGACAATGAAAAATTTCTCAAACAATTCGAGGCTGCAACCAAGGGCTACGGTTTTTTCTTCATAGATTTAAAAATAAAAGATAAAACCCTTAAGTACAGGAAAAACTTTGAAAAATTTACCGGATAATTTATTTCTATAATAAATGAATAAATTTGGTAGTGTTGGAAAAAAGGTTAGTAACGAATCGAATGAAAAGAGAGTTACTGATGACAACGGTAATATTAACCTACAAGATAAGAGAATTATTATGTTAGGGGATGCGAAAGCTGACCAGGACGCTATTAGTTTCAGATCCATGACTATTATTCTGAATCAATTTAAAGAAGAAATTACCGCACAACAAGTGGGGGCAAATCAGTATTTTAGCGAAGATATCAACAGATTAACTGCGGTACATGATTCTCCTGATAATTTATTGGTAAGGATTAAAGATAAAGGGTTATTTGTAAAAGAAATAGTTCGAGTTAATGATAAAGAGATTAACGCTGAAAACAAGTTGATAACAAATGTTCAAAACCCTAGAAACAAAAATGATGCTGTTAATTTAGCAACGTTAACTATGAATCTTTTAGATTATGACAAAAAGCTTCTTGGGCAACACACCCATAACGGTATAATTGAAGGAAAGATTGCTGGTCAAAAAACTCGTATCGATAATATTGAAAGAGCAGTAGTAAATATTTTAAAAAGGCTTCTAGAGCTAGAGCTAAAACCTGTTGACAAACCATTCGTTACCAGAATAGAAAAAATGATGGCTGGTAAATAAATTTTATAAGATAAATTAATTCCCTAATAAATGGTTGAAACAATGGAGTATACAGTTTATTTGTCAAAGCTTCAGAAAGGAAAGCTGAAGAAATGCTTTGGTGCTAAACAAAAATGTCAGATACGTGTTAGTCATAGTAGACAAAATGAACGAGAACCAGTTAAGTTACTTTTAAGTAAACGACAAATTGATAAAATTGAAACATGTAAAATGAATAATAAGGGCTGTGATATTGATGTATCACACAAACAGATGAAAGAAGCGATTCAAAAGGGTGGATTACTTCCATTTTTAATACCGCTAGCAATTACCCTTGGTAAGGCAGCTTTAACAAGTGGTGCTGCTGCTTTGGGTACATTCGCTGGTAAGAAAATTATGGATAAAATGACCAACACAGGTGGTGCGCTAAAACTTCCTGGAACACAAAAAGTTACCGGTAATGGGGTACGTGGTAGACCTAAGAAGGAAAAAACCGATGATGTCAACACAGGTGGAGCGCTAACACTTCCTGGAACACAAAGAGTTGTCGGTCATGGGGTACGTGGAAGACCTAGGAAGTCAAAAAACGGGGACATCAAAAAAGAAGCAAAAGTAAAGTAGGACCTCTAACCAATTTTGATATTATGGATGCATTAGGGAGTATACCACAGTTTCGAGGTGTTTTCTCTTTAGATACGCTACCCAAACATATAAACGATTCGGAATGTGGTGTAATCAACTATGACAAACGTGGAATGCCTGGAACACATTGGGTTGCCTATTGTAATCTACCTGAATCCCCCTATGTCGAATTTTTCGATTCTTTCGGTATTCCTCCAGGAAAAGAAATAGTTAAATATCTAAGAACTTCAAAGAAAAAAATAGCTTATGAAAATCTTGCTGTTCAAAATATAGATGAATTAAACTGTGGACTTCACTGTATTTCCTACATTAAGCGCAAAATGAAGTTGGTAGCTTTTCGTTTATAAAAATTGTTTTCTAATAAATGGAGATTTATTGTATGAAATGTAAAAAGAAAACTGACACTGAATCAATGTTTAAGGCAGTGTCACAAAAAAATAATGTTCCAATGCTGAAAGGTAATTGCGTTATCTGTGGTTCAATGAAAAATCGCTTTTTAAAAAAAACCTCAACGCAGAAACAGATATTTTAAAGACGTATTATTCTAATTATTCAGGTGTGGATGATATTTACAGAAAATTAAAAGAAAATGGTGTTAAGGTTTCCAAGGATAAAATAAAAAATGTGTTGCAAAATGAGAATGTGTATACGTTACACAAACCTTCCTATCATAACTTTGAAAGGAGGCGAGTGTATGTTCACTATGTTGATGAGCAATGGCAAGCTGATTTAGTTGACATGCAGAAATATAAAAAAGAAAATAATAAAACAAATTACATTTTAACTGTTATTGATTGCTTTAGTAAATATACTTGGTGTATCCCTCTGAAAGACAAAACAGGTGCTGGAATAATAAACGCATTCAGTCATATATTTAAAGAAAGAATTCCTAGAAAGTTGCAAACTGATAAAGGTAAGGAATTTGTTATGAGAAATGTTCAAACTTTTTTGAAAAATAACGATATACACTGGTTTGCATCTGAAAGCGAATTGAAAGCACAAATCGTTGAACGGTTCAATAGAACGCTGAAAGACAAGTTATGGAAATATTTTACTCACAACAACACTAGTAAATGGATTGATATTTTACCTTTATTTGTGAGTAATTATAATAACTCGTACCACCGTTCAATACAAATGAAACCAGTTGATGCTAGTAAAAAGGTTAATCAGAAAAAGGTTTTTAGTGCTCTGTTTCCTCCAGTAGATGACTACAAAATCACAGGAAACGTCAAAGTAGGGGATTTAGTCAGAATTAAAAAAGAAAAAAGTATTTTCGATAAAGGATATTTACCTAATTATACGGATGAGGTATTTCAGATAGCAACCATCAGACCTACCATTCCCATTACTTATGAAATATCTGACAAAAGTGGGGAATTAATTCAAGGAGGGTTTTATGAAAAAGAACTTTCAAAATTTATTATGAAATAAAATTACTTGTATATAAATGGATTCAAGACGCTTGAGTGATATGTTATCGGATATAGTGAAGAACAGAGAAATTCAGAGAAGCAAGGTTCAACAAAATGAGATGGAGAAGGCAGGATTTCGGGAATATGCTTCAGAATTAAACGCTCCAGTTATTATAGCACAAAAAGAAAACACTAAAGATACCATCAAAAAATTACAAGAGAACGCTGAAACGATAATTAATAAACTACTTGATGGTGATAATAATTCAAGAAGACGGCTTATCAGATTAGGTGATACATTTAAAACAGCTTTACAGACCACTACTTCAGAGGAATCGAGTCGAGCTCCCACTCATGCGATAGAACCCAATCTAGAACAACCATATGACGTAAATCTAAACTTAAATATTGATGTGGAATTATTAAATCAAATTAATTTAAAATATAAAGATGACTGGAATGGTACCGATAATTATTTTAAAATGCCTCATTATTACCTTAAGCATCATAACGAAATAGATGGGGCTCTGAATTATTTAACATCTATAAGTCAAAGTTATGGTGGTATGAAAAGTAAAAGTTATAGTTCTAATAAGTATGATAAACACATTGAATTTATAAAAGAATACAAGAATAGGTTAAAAACCATTCAAACCTATTTCCCATTAGTCAACCAACAAGGAACTGGAGTATTTATGAATTGTGATGAAATGATTTCAAAACTATACACTTTGATAGGTAGCAGAGTAAACGGAAATACATCTGATGAGGTGAGAAATGAAGCTATTGATATTTTGGATTCGTTAATGCGAAATAAATTTCTTACGAAGAGATATTACAATTCAATATATAAAAAATATTTCTAATAAATGGTGTTGTTAAACATTGAAGGTAATGAAAGTATCATTGATATAACATTTAGTCAACCAATCGAATTGAATCGTAATTGGGGTTATGAAATAGGTTTGAATCAGTGTACTTTGTGGTATTCGTGGCATAATATAAGTGATAAATTTGGAAATAATACATTTCAATACAGGAAAGATGAAGATAATAATGCAACAGAATGGATGAATGTTACTATTCCTAATGGGATGTATAACGATGATTGTTTGAATTATTTTTTGTGTCAGTATTTTGATACCCCAAAAGATAAATGTCCTATTGTAATTTCATCCAATCCAGCATCTATGAGATTTGTCATACTATTACAAGAAAAATATGTGTTTAGATTTAATAGTGACTTGTGTCAGATTTTAGGATTTGAGAAGGATAGTGAGATATCTAAGAAAATCAATGAAGGTACAAAGCTTCCGAATATAACAAGAAGCGTTGATAAAATTCAAATTCACTGCTCTCTCGTAAACAGTTCTATCGTAAACAAAAGTAAATCAGATGTCATTTGGACATTTGTTCCGAATACAGAACCGGGTTGTCAAATTGTTGAGAATCCTAGACAATTAATCTACCTTCCTATTAACACAAAAGACTTTATTTACTCCTTGAGAATGACAATTACTGATCAGTTGGGAAGACCTATCGATTTGAATGGTGATAACGTTGGATACGTGCTGCATTTAAGAAAAGGTTATTGATTAGTGAAATAAAATTATTTACCTATAAATGTTGATTAATAATAAGCGATTACTTTATAAAAAGCAGTATGGAAGTGGAATCGGTAGTGTATTCAAAAACATTGTTAATTCCCAGTTATTTCAAACGTCAGCAAAACAAATAAAAGATGGGGCTATGTCAATGTATAATAATATTATTAAACCGAGATTTGAGTTGTTGAAAAACAGAGCAATAGAATATGGGAAAGATCTGATCAATGTAAACAAGAAGGAACTCATTGATGTAATTGGAAACAAAAAATCGATGAAGGATCTTATCGGTACAAATAAAAGGATTTTAAATCAAAGAAGTCAGGACTTGATCAAAACGTTAATGACTGGAAATGGATTAAAGATTCTGAAATAAGTTTTATTTAATAATTTCTTTCTTATATAAATGGCAGTAAATAAAGTTATCAGTCCTCAATGGAACATTTTTGATGAACCGCTTGTGGATGATACAGTGGTTAAATATGAATTTAAAGAAATTCGAGAAACAGATGTGAATGTATCTAATAAATCAGAGTTTGAATTCGTAACAAAGAAATTAGATTCCTGGTTTTATCCAAGTGAAAGTTATCTTGATGTCAGTGTCAGAATAGTAAACGAAGATGGGACTCCTATAGCTGCAACCGATGTTGCTACTTTAACGAATAATGGATTTAAATTATTCAGTACCGCTGAGTATGTAATAAACAGAGATGTAGTCTTGAATCTTGGTCTTGGTCTTAAGACCAGTCTCAAGACCGATGTCGACAATCTTGGTCTTGGTCTTAAGACCAGTCGCAAATTCTTGGTCTTGGTGTTGTTCTTGCGCTTCCGGTTGTCAAGACCTAGCCTGGTCTTCAAGACCGAGGCTGGTCTTCAAGACCCTAATTACATCCGGATTAATTTCGAAACTTTTCAAAATGTTGCAAAGCAGGATAAGGTTAATAATGGATTGCATCATCAGGACACATTTTGGAGGTCAAGAGATTAGCGGATCAAATTATTTAGGGGCTATTCATAGCGATCGTTGCTATATAAGCAAATGTTCGAGGTGAGTTTCTTCAGTAACACAATAATGGCTACCAAGGAACCTTCATTGGTGAAGTATGCGTTTACCAACTTTCAGCTTTGTGAAAAAACTCGGAAGTGGTCCGCTGTTTGTAAGTTCTGCAACGAAAAGAGCACTGACAGTAAAGGGGTTTCTTCTACTTTTGTAAGGTAAGCATGCAGTATGTACAGTTATTGCTGACATTTTTTATTCGTAGCAACGTACAATATGGACATGGATGATTGCTGGTAAAAAAAATGTACCTTTTCTCTAAGATCCAGTCAGCATGATGCGAAACAGACAGAGGAAATTATTCTCCTTCAAATTATGCGTATCAGCTCTCCCCGCACATGACTTACTTGGCGGGTCGAAAATCATTCCATTTCATCTTGATCATTGGCTGGATGTTAGCAGAAATGACGATGAAATTGTAGAATTATATAAAAAGCCAACTGCCAAATGACACTTTCTTTTCATACATGAGCCAAATCTTTCGCGTTTTGTTTGATATTTTGCTATGTCTATTTGGTTGCTAAAAGTTCAGCTGTGTCGCTAAATAATCCGAAAGTCACATCAGGTTCTGGTCGGAACTAGAGATCTGAATGAGGATAATCCAGTTAGGGGGTGAGCTGTCTCTAGTTTGGCGGAACTAAAGAACATAGTACCAGAAAACGCAACCAAAGAGCAACATTCTAATTTTCAAATTTGTACTCTCTTTTCGTTCGTCCTCCAAAACATCTAGTAAAATCTTGGTTAATCGGTTGACCAACCCCTTTTCGGCCACTAATTTTCGAGGAGAGAATTTTTTAAACAAACTTGGACTAAAAGCTATGTTGACCTTTTTCAGACATCTGAGGCGGAAGCACGTTTCTGTATACGAGTCGTACATCACGAAATCTCCAGCTTCCAGTTCCAGTCAGATATTGCTTACTGGTTTTGGCTTCCACTCTGCGACAGACTCCGCTGGAGCTCACTACGCTAGAGATCACCCCGTACAACGAAGATTTGAGAAGTCACTCTTGGAAAATCTTATCATCAGCTGCAGCCTGCCAATATCACTTGTTGAGAACCAATCCTTCCGAAAATTTGTCGCCGATATGGATCCGAAGCTTTGTTTGCCTGCACGCAGTACGATATCAGGTACCAGAATTCCGGAGCTACGCACGAAAAAGGAAGTGGCGGTGAAGAATTTCCTGGCACAAGCAAAATTCGTAGCAACCTGCCTTTTCGCGCCTAAATCCCCTATACGAGAAGGTTTTCTGCGTTCCAGCAACTTCAGCACCAGTGGAGCGAGTGTTCAGCCACAGTGGACTATTTATGAGACCGCATAGAGCGAGGATGTCCCAGAAATTATTGGCAGCATTGGTTTATTTAAAATGCAACAGAGAAATTGGCATATGATTATATAAATTTTATGTGCGTTTTCATTGACAGAAATATAATCAGCTTACTTTTCATTAATTTCCCGTAGTTAGGCTAGAAAAGTAATTCCTCACTCAATCTAGTAAAATAGACTTTCTTGGTCTCGGTCTTGGTGTTGATCTTGGTCTTAAGACCAGAGCTGAATTCTTGGTCTTGGTCTCGATACCAGGGCCAAAATCTTGATCTTGGTCTTAATTCCGGTGCGAAAATCTTGGTCTTGGCCTTGGTCTTGACGTTTTGGTCTTGTCGACATCACTGGTAATAAACGATGAATCGGTTGAAAAAATTAATCATGTTGGTATTACAACTACCGTTACAAAGTTGATTGAATACTCTGATGATTATTCTAGAAGTGCAGCAAGAAATCATTTCTGGTATAAGGATTATAATCAAGGAAAAGAAATTAATCCTGTTATTGCTTCGTTTACTGCAGGGGCTGCAGGGGCTGCAGCAGGGCGTGGAACAGTCAGGTTGACCAATAATGATAATTATAATAAAGGATTTGAAAAAAGATATAACAGAACAAAGAGCAGTAAATTAGTAAATATCAGTGATGTCGACAAGACCAAAACGTCAAGACCAAGGCCAAGACCAAGATTTTCGCACCGGAATTAAGACCAAGACCAAGATTTTGGCCCTGGTATCGAGACCAAGACCAAGAATTCAGCTCTGGTCTTAAGACCAAGATCAACACCAAGACCGAGACCAAGAAAGTCTATTTTACTAGATTGAGTGAGGAATTACTTTTCTAGCCTAACTACGGGAAATTAATGAAAAGTAAGCTGATTATATTTCTGTCAATAAAAACGCACATAAAATTTATATAATCATATGCCAATTTGTCTGTTGCATTTTAAATAAACCAATGCTGCCAATAATTTCTGGGACATCCTCGCTCTATGCGGTCTCATAAATAGTCCACTGTGGCTGAACACTCGCTCCACCGGTGCTGAAGTTGCTGGAACGCAGAAAACCTTCTCGTATAGGGGATTTAGGCGCGAAAAGGCAGGATGCTACGAATTTTGCTTGTGCCAGGAAATTCTTCACCGCCACTTCCTTTTTCGTGCGTAGCTCCGGAATTCTGGTACCTGATATCGTACTGCGTGCAGGCAAACAAAGCTTCGGATCCATATCGGCGACAAATTTTCGGAAGGATTGGTTCTCAACAAGTGATATTGGCAGGCTGCAGCTGATGATAAGATTTTCCAAGAGTGACTTCTCAAATCTTCGTTGTACGGGGTGATCTCTAGCGTAGTGAGCTCCAGCGGAGTCTGTCGCAGAGTGGAAGCCAAAACCAGTAAGCAATATCTGACTGGATATGGAAGCTGGAGATTTCGTGATGTACGACTCGTATACAGAAACGTGCTTCCGCCTCAGATGTCTGAAAAAGGTCAACATAGCTTTTAGTCCAAGTTTGTTTAAAAAATTCTCTCCTCGAAAATTAGTGGCCGAAAAGGGGTTGGTCAACCGATTAACCAAGATTTTACTAGATGTTTTGGAGGACGAACGAAAAGAGAGTACAAATTTGAAAATTAGAATGTTGCTCTTTGGTTGCGTTTTCTGGTACTATGTTCTTTAGTTCCGCCAAACTAGAGACATCTCACCCCCGAACTGGATTATCCTCATTCAGATCTCTAGTTCCGACCAGAACCTGATGTGACTTTCGGATGATCTAGTGACACAGCTGAACTCTTAGCAACCAAATAGACATAGCAAAATATCAAACAAAACGCGAAAGATTTGGCTCATGTATGAAAAGAAAGTGTCATTTGGCAGTTGGCTTTTTATATAATTCTACAGTTTCATCGTCATTGCTGCTAACATTCAGCCAATGATCAAGATGAAATGGAATGATTTTCGACCCGCCAAATAAGTCATGTGCGGGGAGAGCTGATACGCATAATTTGAAGGAGAATAATTTCCTCTGTCCGTTTCGCATCATGCTGACTGGATCTTAGAGAAAAGGTACATTTTTTTTACCAGCAATCATCCATGTCCATATTGTACGTTGTACGAATAAAAAATGTCAGCAATAACTGTACATACTGCATGCTTACCTTACAAAAGTAGAAGAAACCCCTTTACTGTCAGTGCTCTTTTCGTTGCAGAACTTACAAACAGCGGACCACTTCCGAGTTTTTTCACAAAGCTGAAAGTTGGTAAACGCATACTTCACCAATGAAGGTTCCTTGGTAGCCATTATTGTGTTACTGAAGAAACTCACCTCGAACATTTGCTTATATAGCAACGATCACTATGAATAGCCCCTAAATAATTTGATCCGCTAATCTCTTGACCTCCAAAATGTGTCTTGATGATGCAATCCATTATTAACCTTATCCTGCTTTGCAACATTTTAGCCTCTACAGGAGGCTAACACCACCTTATCTCGCTGGAAGTCCGATTTAAGGTAATTTAAGGTAATTTTGAAAAGTTTCGAAATTAATCCGGGTGTAATTAGGGTCTTGAAGACCAGCCTCGGTCTTGAAGACCAGGCTAGGTCTTGACAACCGGAAGCGCAAGAACAACACCAAGACCAAGAATTTGCGACTGGTCTTAAGACCAAGACCAAGATTGTCGACATCGGTCTTGAGACTGGTCTTAAGACCAAGACCAAGATTCAAGACTACATCTCTGGTAAATATGTATTTACCATTATCAGAACTGTTTGGATTCTTAAAAGGAAACAAACGATTCTTAAGAGGTGCATCGCATAAAATATTTCTAAGAAGAAATGATGATAACAACATGATTATAAGAAATGGAAATACTAATTTGAAAGTGGTCATCGAGTATTTATCCTGGAAGATCCCTATCGTAGCTCCTAGTATTGAAATGATGAGTAACTTAGAAAAGGGTCTTGCTAAGGACAGAAAGCATAATCTGATGTGGGAAGCATGTAATACTTATAAAAGCGATGTTAGTCAAAATAAGGAACACACTTGGAAAGTTATTTCTGAGAGAAACAATCCAACAAAAGTAGTTGTGATGCTACAGAAAAATGAAAAGCATAACAATCAATTAATGAATAATATGGTGTTTGATCATATGAATTTAACAGACAAAGAACTTAGAATTAATGGGGATAAGTATCCTGAAGAACCACTTAAATGTGATTTTAGCGATGATAAATGTAAATACTCAAATCTTTACAATAGGTTCATACATTTGGGTTATAAACAATTAGCATTTGATACTGGTAGTGTTGTTAGTATAGAAGAATTTAAAGAAGTATATCCACTATTCTGTTTCGATGTTTCCAAACACGAGTCAAATATTTATAATGGAACAACTGCTGATATTGAAATAAGTTTAACGTTGAAAGATAATCAACCCGTACCATATAATGTTTACTGTGTTATATATTATGAAAGAAAAGCTACATTAGATATTATCAATAAAAATATGTATGTGAGTTTGTGAGCCTGGATTTTTATTTAATAAAATCATCCCCTAATAAATGGAGTCCACAAAGGAAGTCTTGAATACAATCAGAATGAATAAATACAATGAGACAATCAGGAAAGAAGAACTAGTTCTAGGACTGAAATATACTATCGTTAAAATGAGAATTGCTAAGACAAAATATGGTGATAAGTTGGTTGTGGTCATTAATCATAATGACAAACCCTGTGATTTGTTTATTCCACAGAGATATAATGCCATTGCTAACGAATTACTTTTAAAGAAAAATCTGGTTTTGCAGCCTATTGTACGCGAAAACAAGAACAAAGAAACATATGTGGATTTAGAACTGTTTACTCAGTAATATTTGAATAAAAAATTAAAAATGTAAAAAAAAAAAGAAGTAGTGTATATTGTAGTATTTTATATGTAGTAAAGGGTAATATTCTCATTTCTTGTATCCTTTATTTTGGAAGTAAGAAAATAAAAATGTTCTTAAAAAGGGGGATAATTTGGTAAAAAGGATGTTAAAATTTAAGAAATTGATGTTAAAATGGGGTTTTGAAATTGGGGGGAGGGTGAGCCAGAACCCGGTTTATATAACTACTTATGATATAATATGATATTTATTTGCCTTCAAGGCCCAAAGGCCATAACAAAAACACATAAATAACAACATGTAAATACAAAAATAAACGGTCACACTACTACACTAAACTCCACTCAAACACTTTTCCCTGTAACGACTGAGGAGCCTCGCCAGGTGTCTTTTACTAAGAAAATCCCTACTCCGCATAATATTTAACAACCACTTCCTCCCATGAATCCCTCCCTTAAAAATTTCCTCCCTCAGATTTTACCAGTTTGTTTAACCATACTACCGTATCTCAGCCTCATCTGGTTAAACTTTAAAGAAGTCGTTTGATATGTCCAGGTAGGGTGCAGCAGTCAGAGGGTGGGGCGTATGTGCAGAAGAAAAAACAACCAAACATCTACAATTTTTTAAGGCCACAGAAAAAGCTGGTAAATGAAAACGGATTGTATCCGTACCCCAGAGCAAACTGCGAATTCATTTCGGTTGTGCAGATTATGATCCCGCTAAGTGTCGAGTCTTGTTTCCGCGTGCTGCGTGAGAGGAGTCGAAATTTCTCTCTTGACGATGACGGGGTGAAAGAGCTGACAGGATGGGGCGCAGAATCATGTACATATGGTACAAGACCGAAAGTTTCGATGGGGTCCCGAAAATTCAATATTTATTGGACTTTCTGATTCCGGAAATTGGATCTTGTGGAGATCCGATTTTGAGGATTCAGGATCGCCAGACCCTTTAAACACTTTACTACTTATCACTAATCAACCGCTTGAAAATAAACATAAATGATAAATATTCCTTCAGCCCAAGCTGACTGCGAATCATATTTGATGGTGCAAAACGGATAAGTCAGCTAAATTTTAATAGAGCTATATTTCGGCCCTTCTTGGCAAGGGTCCTCTTCAGGCTCAAAGCCACTCAAATTTGGAAGTGGTTTTCACACAAGTTCGATTTTTCAAACTTCCAACTCCATTTTGCACCATCAGATAAATGATACCGTCGTGGTATTTTGTTGACGAATTACGGCTGATCATCGGAGAAAACCAAGTTCAAATATTCAATATATTTGTTTAACCCTATGTCTTATATCTTCTTTTACGATATCCCTTGTTTTAATTGTATTCTGGGCGAACTTCTTTTCTGGTAGGAAAAGAAAGTTCAGATATGTGTTCAGTATGTTTATTTCTATACTCTTTAATCAAAGCATAGCAGCTCTATAACTTCGCAAAATGTTTACATTGTATGCAATGTGATTATATTCAAATCTTGAACCATGTCCTAGCAAAATGTCTTTAATTCTTTCGAGGGTTATTATGCTTTCAGACGGACAGTTGGTCAGACAGACAAGTTTTGGTGAAAACTTTACTGGAATCCGGTCTTGGAGAAAGGATAATGTTTACGTACCGAGGAAAGAATACTTGATACTTATTTTATTAATAAACATAATTTAACCCTTTCGATATCTTCTGCACTAATGGAAAAACCTACATTTTTGCTGGCGTGCAGTAGTAAATGTCAACCATTTTCTAAACACACCAACAAACAACATAATAAATGACTAATAAAAAAAAAACAGACCACAAAAAGAAAAACCCAGACCAAACTCCTTCACATTATCACCTCCAAAATAAACATATACCTCCCAACAGGATTAATCCCGGAAACAACTTCTTCTTCTAATCATTAATGGCATCGGGACAGCTGGGGAGCGCGACCCTTTCCGCCTTCCGGTTGATCTTCTTCTGAGGTAATAATAATTGTATTCAAAGCCAAAGGCCATATACAAGAAAATACATGTAAAACGACAAAACAAAATAACTTTTCATGAACTAAACTTCGCCATCCCTCTCTCGAATTTTCACCACACCATCAACAAATCTGCAAATTTTACATAACGCTTGGCGTCGTGCTATTTAAGATGTCAGGAAGTAACAAAACCTCACCTCCCAATTCTTAAAGGACAACTCTTACTAAAAATGACCTTTTCCCTATGAAATGAATCATTAGAAACCTTTTTAGAAATACTATTATTTTCCACTTAAAACCAGCGATTCTCTTGTTAGCGCTTGTCGACTATATCCAGCCTTCTTGCTCTCCGACGCGGCGGCTGGGCGCAAAAGATTTGAAAACTGAACGTGACTTTGGTCAAAAAGTGGGAAAACCAATCAAATAAAAGAAGTAATAAACAGAAGATTGTCGCATCCTTATGTGTGAAAGAGTTGTCAACGGACGTTGAAGATTCCAGCAAACTTTTCGTTGGGTGACGAGAAAACTCGGAAAGGCCGAAAAAGCGCTAAAAATTCGTAGTTACAAAACGAAACAATGGAGGAAGGTGGGGATTGTAGAAGCTTATAATTCCATATGGTAGCTAAGTACATAGCAAAAAGCAGAATAAGCAAGAGGGGTCCTTTAACAAAGAAAGCTCTGGACACCGGCACAGGACATGGACCAAATCATCAACTCTATTACCACATAGAGGGGGTCGTCTATGGCACCTCAACTCGGATCGCCGCCCAGGAGGAATTATCCTCTTCTTGGTTGAGCTTGCAGAGTGGTTAAGGGCACCTCGACTGGTGCCATTATCCTGCCATTTGGTGCCACTTAGATAAAACTGTTTTTCAAAGTAGAAAATTTGAAAAAACTTACAAGCATGGTTTCAGCTAGCCAGGATTCAGGATTAAACAACAGTACTAACAAAATTCATTCCGGCTTGACGACCGGTTACAAACAAAGCACATTCGTGCTTTAAAAACGCAACCAGTACACATTTACTACCATATTCTAATCAAACCTTCACTAAAATAAACTAAAAATTAATTAATAAATTTCTCAATTTGTCCTCTCTCGTCTTCCAAACTTCCACTCACCAACTACCCTCAAGGAGTTTAACTTGCGGTCCGCTTTTCGGATTGAGTCTGGAAAAGTATTCCAGACCACCGTACCTGAATGCCTTGCCACATGGCTTCAGGTTCAGGTTGTTTCAGGTCGTTAACATAAATTAAAAAAAAGTAAGGGACCAAGTATTGATCCTTGCGAGACACCAGCGATATTAGATTGTCGAGTCGTTTCCAATGAAACATCACCTCCATCGACATATTGAAAACGGTCCTTAATATAAGATGCTATTAGGGATTTTGCTGGCCCTCTTACACCGTAATGATCCAACTTATGCATTAAAATATCATGAGATATCGTATCAAAAGCTTTTTTAATGTCAAGAAAAATAGAAGCTGGAATTTTCACCCCGGTCAAGAATGTCATGGACATACTGTGTTAGTAACAAGACCACATGATCGGTAGAATGACATTTACGAAATCCGAACTGTAGCTGATTTATCATTTCAAAATGTTCCAGAAAAAAGCACTATTCTATTATACAGACAACGTTCAATTATTTTAGAAAAACCCGACAGAATTGATATTGGCCGATAATTCGACGGATTTGTTTTCTCTCCTCCTTGTACAGAGCCAATATCCTTGAATCTTTTAATGACGAAGGAAACCTCCCGTTTTTAAAAACAGGTTTATTATGTGACATAAATGCACGAGATTTGGGGGAAGATTTCTTTTAACAGAAATGTCGATGATCCAAGGAATTCGTTAATCAGTGACCAAGTCTTTTTCGGAGACAAACGAACTTTATCAAACTCTCGTTTATAATAATTGCTTTTTTCCAAACGAAGAATTTTTGACTGTTCATTTTTGTACCTTTTAAATTCAGATGTATTTTCATCAGTCGGACAGTTAAGTTGTCTCCTGAATAACTGGTTTTTAAACTTAATAGATCGTAGTATGCCTTCCGTTATCCACGGCTTATTTGGGGATTGCTAACGTCTCAGACTAAACTTTTTCACCGGGCATGTTTCGTTTAATGTTTCCTTAAACTGCTTTAAAAATAAATCCATCGCGTGGTTGACATCCTTATATTCCAAAGGTCCATTATTATCCACAATACTTAATCTTTCTTTTAGTAGTCGTAGCGTATTGCTACAAGTATCTGTGACTTTTTGGAAATTTTTTTGTTCGGTTCCAGCTCACATTTTAATTCAGAAAATAACATGAAATGATCAGACGAGTCCACCAATACTACCCTTATTAGGTTTGGCTCAAAATCCGTCAGAATATTGTCAATCAGTGATACCGACGTTGCAGTTAATCTTGTAGGTATGTTACACAGTGGTAATAAACCATGCGACAGGCACATCGATAAAAAAATAATCGCATTTTTGCTAAGTCTAAACTCACTTATTCCGTTATCTATTGTCTGATTTGCATCATAAATCAAATTGATGTTGAAGTCTCCCATCAAAATTACCCTTTTGTACTTGCAAGATATTAGCTTAATGAGAGTATTAAGCGACGACGGAAGAAGGTGAAACATGAGGGGGTTATAACATTCTCATTATATATTTTCAATTATAAAATTAAAAATTAAAAATTCATTTCCTCCTATAAATCATCAAAATCTGTTATTTTACGCGAATGAATATCTTGACGTACATAACACCCGAGTCCTCCTTTATTTTTCGACACTCGCGACTTTTCAATGAAATTATAGCCTTCAATTTGGACTGAAGAAGAAAGACCATCATTAAGAAATGTCTCACACACCCCGATCATCAAAATACCATGGCTGGGAAGAAACGCCGATAGAAAATCCATCTTACTCATAAGACCACGACAATTCCAAAATATTGTTCGAAATGAACCTGGAGTAGCTCCATCAATATCATTATCGTCGATGTATTTATTTTTAGGGAGAGCCGCCAGAGATTCATCCATATTACCAAAATCCTCTTTCTCCATACCATTCGCTAGAATTTGTGTAAGGTCAAGCGGACTTGCCTCTAGTTTGCCAAGCCTATTCCCACCATCCGTAAATTTAGATATTAATTTGAGTAGATAAACAATCGCTGGACGCGCCCCCAAGTGGGGCAGGAGAAGAGGCAAAGACAGGAAAATTAACAACTGAATGTGATAAAAGACAGTAGTACACCTAAGAACGTGATCTACATCTACAACGAAAAACAAAAAATAGAAAAGAGAAGACAAGAAAAGAACGAACGAGCCGTACTTCGTGGCTCGTACTTACCAGATCTCCAGCATGTCTCGTAGCATTTCCTGATAAAATGAGTTAAAACGATTAAAATTGCTAAAAACATCAATTTTTCATCAAAATTACTGAACAACCAAAGGAGTAATGCTACACTAGCAGTTATAGCGGCATCATTGGTGGCTTCTTTCTTCAGAAGATGACGCAACTTTTGTCCTCCACCAACCTTTCCTTTCAACGAGACGGGAATTCCTTTCTGCTTATGGACCGGAATTCCTGTGGAGCGCTATTAGTTCATGGACTATTCGGAGAAAGGTTTTTGAACATGTATTGTACCACTCAGAATTCTGCTTCTTTCATCTCTCAGTAAGATATTGTAGCAAATCTAAGGAGCTGGATCCTTATTTTAGATTCCCACTCTCTCCCACGCACATTAATCCTCTTCTTCCCAAAGCGGGATTCGCCACCTGCTGCTTGCCGTAGAGATAATATCCTGAAATATATTGAATAGGAACAGGAGACATTCATCGGAGACATAAACGCAATACACCGTGGGGAATCCTGAAAAGAAGTCGGGGGAGAGAGGGAAGGGGGTTGCAGAGTCTCTGGATACTGTTTTCCTTGGCGTGAGTTTTCCAGAGTTGTTACCTCTTTGATTTGATTTGACTTGAAAGAGTGTTTGATGCTAATTATGTAACTTTTCAAGCCCATGAAGAAAAGATACAAGTCACGGGGTAGGCTACATAAAAAAAAAGAAAAAAGATAAATCCAAACGACCGGCTACTTAACAATTATTCAAAACACAAAGCCGTCCGTTTCGTCTACACGATCAACGCGGGTAAACGAGAAATGTGCCAACAGTTTCATAATATCTAGACTTCAAATTACCATGAAAGATCTCACGATTCCTAGTGTGGTTTTCAGAAGGAGGAATATATGTATTACTATGCGATCGACAAAACTCGTGACAGAGCTAGAACAATTGCTACAAAGAACCCCCAATTCCTTTCAAATTGACTTTCCAGACTTGAAGAATCCAGACATTCGATTTCTATACAGTAGAGGCATGCTTATGTGAACGTTGTTGACTTCGGACTTTGCCATTTTCACGCACTTGCTGTGTCTAAAGCTAACTACCAGTTAGCGAAAGTAGGCAAGAAGGGTAGCTGAAAAGACCTCTGCAAGTATTTTGGATCTTCAGTCTACCATTTAGCCCAAAACTGCAGTGTTCACATTAAAGTAACTGTTCACATAACCATACCTCTACTGTATATGTGTTGCTCTCAACAAAACGCCTTCGAAATACAGAAAAGCTTTCTGTCAGTGTTTACACTGATAGAAAACCACCTTTTTAGAAGTGCTAAACGGATAAAGGTGAAGAGATTTGTTCGAGCGATATTTTGAACCTTCTTGGAAATGGTCCTCGTCGGGCTGTGGCTAGCTAGAAGTAGCAAACTGACAATAATTCAGATTCTCCAAATACTTACTTCGGCTCCCCCCTTGGACAAGAAATACCAAAATGATGAAAATATATAACATAAAAGACCTTGAGCTTGCTATTTCTAACCTGATTAGCAAGTAAAACTAAAAAATCCAATCCCATCCTTGTAGCAAAATTCTCAAAGTTAAGTGTATAAGTATGTAATCTTGTTCGGTTTTTAGTCAGTCAGAGGGTCTCAGACAGTAATTGTCGATTTGTGTGTGTGTTCCCATGAAAGAGTTACGTTTTGATTTTGTTTTGTTTTTCTTTTCGTTTTTGTACTCCCTCCCTTTTCTGTTTGAAATGACGGGTGATAAATAAATAAATAAATAAAATATGTCCTTTTCTGGGGATTCACTTCTTAGGCACTGATGGAATGTGAAAGCTGGTGCTGAGATTTCATTTTGAGCATGGCTGCAGTTTTTGCAACTCGATTAGGTCATTAAGATGGCGGAGGTCTTTCCGCATTTTGATTAACTTTGGTTTCGTTGGAAACATGGGCCGGAGGATAAAATTTCATTTCACTGATAATGTCATTCTAAGTTTCCGGTAGCGAATACTCGCATGCTATAATGCTGTTGTTCTTTCTTCGAACGGCTTCTCGCATAACCTGATAGAGTTCATAGATGTATGAGGATAATTCCAATTTATAACCATTCGGAGCGCCGGAGCTGCAGATACAAAAACATGGCAGAGCAGAATTTAACCTTTGACGTTATCCATTATTGGTCTGTGACGAATGAGGGAAAGAATAATTCACACAGGTGAGCGCTTCAGGGGATCTAGTTTCCGTTACTCCCCGACTGTCTCATTATCAACACTTGTGATAAAAATAGCAAAAAATTGGATCCATAAGGTAGTGAGTAAACTTTCGCTTTCTAATATTGAGACCATATGCACACCTCTATTACCTGGAAAGCAGATTTTCTACTATCAACCGGTGGATCTATTTCAGGGCCGAAATATAGCTCTAATCAAATGTAGCTGACTTATCCGTTTTGCACCGTCAAAAACTATTTCACTATGTCTGTTAATAATGCTGCGGGGGGGGGGGGGGGGGGGGGGGGGGTCCGTCAGCTCGTCCACACTTCAGTTCACCTAAGAAATCCTTCATTACGTCCAAATTTTTCGACAGTTTGCCTAATCGTCAGTTGACCCGCTAAAATCTGTCAGTTCGACCACAAGTCACTTCATCCAGACATCAGTTACCACGGTCCACGCGTCAGTCGACCCTCGCTTGAGTTGGCCCAACGTCGTTCGCCTATCTTCAGTTCATCGACACGTCAGTTCGCCCACACGGGAGTTCACCCATGGTAATCCGTCAGTTGGCACAAACGTCATCAGGCCCAAATTTTGGAGGTAAAAATATATTTTGTATGAAAAGTTTAAATAGAGGCGAGCCATCGTCACGCGTTTACACTTTACTCGTGGGCCTAGGAGAATCATCAAGTGCTTTGATAAACAATTTATGGGCGGAACGACTTGCAGGCGAACTGACGGTTGTAATGATGATAATGATGAAATTTTATTTACGCACTCAAGAAGAGGAAAATAGTGCAGCACAGACAAAGAAAAGGAAATAATACTGAGCTTTCAATACTGTAGAAAATGCACAAGATAAAAAATAAACATTAAAAAAAGAAAAGGGACCAATCGGGTCTAAGAAATCTTCTTCCTAGATGGAATGCGGAGAAATGGCCGAGGGTAGAAATATGAAGGTCCTGTTCAATTGCAGATAACGTAGCACAAGGGTCAGAGGGCAAAAAAGTGTACCTAGACGGGAATCCCTATAACGTCGAGGAAGGTACAAGAGAAATTTACAATATTTGAAATAATAAGTCCTGATATATTTTAAATCTTTTTGTCTCAGAATACCAAAATTCTGGAAAGGTTGCAAACAAAGAGAGAACAAAAACTATTATCTAAACTACCAAGGTCTTTTCTGTTATACCTAATCAACTGACATCTGTACCAACTGACGGTTTGCAAACTGACGTGTGGGTAAACTGACGTTGGTTCAGCTGACGGTGAGCGAACTGACATGTGGGAGGGATTTAGGATTTTTTTATTCAAGGAAAAGCTCTTCTTAACGTTCGGACCTAATACATTGCTACTGCTGGCCAGAGTTGCGATAGCGATTTTTTGAATTGTACTAGACATAGGTTTAAAAATGTACAAGACTCCCAAAAAACAAAAAAACACGCGCATCTTCCTTCGAGGTACTCCACTAATTTGCCAACCACCCGTTTCCTTTTTTATCCTCCATTTTCCGCATCTTTAGGCGTATTTTCGCCATTCCCCGAGGAATCCACTTGAGGAGTCCCCGCGTTTTTGTTTGTCTCGGTTCTTTCCGCACAAAAAAAATCCGCTTTGAAAGCATTCCCCGTGTTCTCGCTGTTTTTCTGTGCGCGGAATTGGCGTGGAGTGACTCCCTCTATTCTCAACGTTCCCTTCCATTCCCCGAGCAGTCCTCGGGGAACGGAGAGAATACAAGGGGGATTTAGAAGAAGTTATAGTACGTCTGACCGGATGTTCGTTTTGAAAACACTAATAGAAAAATATGGAAAGGGAAATAAGAAACTGTTCGTAGCATTTTTAGACCTGCAAAAAGCTTTTGATACAGTAGATAGGCTATTGCTTGTAAGAGAATTATTAAAAATAGGGTTACCGGCAATTTTTGTGAATTTGTTAGTTAGTATGTATTCGTCAACAAAGGGGATAGTTAAAATAGTTGATAAAGGAATATCACGAAGTTTCGAGAACAGAAAAGGTGTGAAACAAGGAAGTATTTTATCCCCAAAGCTGTTCGGGATATTTATTAATGATTTGATAGAATTTTTGGAAAAAAGATGGGCCCCGACAGTAACCCTTGGCAAAAAGGCGTTTTCGGTGCTTCTATTCGCCGACGATACAGCCCTGGTGGCGAAATCAGCAAATGACCTTCAGATCCTGTTAGATTTGGTGGCTGAATACTTGGGTATGAAAAAATTAGTCCTTAACAGTAGTAAAACAGAGATAGTTACTTTCACATCAAGGGTAAGTAAAGAGGAAATTCATGAATTTAAGTTTAAAGGAGAGAAACTAAAAACGACGAATAAATTTAAGTATCTTGGTTTTATACTGACCCCCAACGGAAGTTGGAGTACACATGTGAAGGAAATGGTGACACGGGGGCGAGTAGCTTCCGCAGCAATATTTCAAAATCCAACACTGATGGGAATAAAAACATTAAAGATACACAGACATATTTTTACTTCAAAAATAATGCCGGTATTCCATTATGGTGCTGAACTTTGGGGTTTTGAGACAGCTCCACAGATTGAAACCCTACAGCTACAGTACTATAAGAGAGTCTACAAGCTTCATCCAACAACCCATTCGCAAGCATTAAAAGGGGACCTTGGACTATTTACAATGCGAAAGCAAAGACTAGTCCAAATCCTACAATTTTGGCTAAAAATTATTCAGATGCCTGAGGATAGACTGCTAAAATCTGCTTATAACGAGCTTCTTCTAATGGGGAAAAAACGGTCATGGCCATTCCAAGTCAAAGCCCTCCTAGATTCGGTGGGCCTATCGTGTGCTTGGAACAATGGATTTGGACCCACATCGGAACCAGCATCCCTGTTAAAAGAAGTGTTAAGTGTATTAGAAGATCAAGAAATACAGAAATGGGCATGTATTGTTAGAGAATCGGCGACACTAGCAAATTATAAACTGGTTAAAGAAAGTTTTGGACCAGAATTTTACATGAAGCTCAACCTACCAAAAACTTATCTCACGCTCTGGATCCAGTTGCGAGCGAACTGTCTGCCAGTACACGGGAAAAGTAAGTTCGACAAGAAAAAAAGTGTTTCCCCCAGTACGAACAGCCCCTGCTCCCTCTGCGGTGAAGGCGATGATGACCTAGCCCATTTGGTTGCACTGTGTCGCGAACTCTCGTTTTTAAGGGAATCTTGCTGGGGGGTAAGGGAGATACTGTTTCCTGATATATTGAAGAGCACATCTCCAGGAGCAATTAGTGCATTATGTAGATTTGTGTTGCAAAGTGTTAAAGTAAAAGTTGATCGGGCGAGTGCAGTTTAGTTTATGTAGTGATATATTAGAAGTAATTATGAAGTTTCTTTGTTTTGTTGTATGTATATGGCCCTAAGGCTTTAAATACAATATTATTATTATTATTATGATAATAATGTAATAATTTATTTGTAACCCACTGCACACCCACAATTTTAAGATAGTGGATTAAAGAAGAGAAAGAAACAAATAAACAACTGAAGAAACAATAATAGAACAAAATAAACACAAATAATCAACAGAACAAACGGATGAGCCCGTGATATGGAGTAAGCCGTTCATATGCTTGTCCAGATAAATTTTTATGAAGCTCCTAGAGTTTTGTCGTTATATCGGGGGCTTTGTATTTTCGGATTATTCTCCGATTTCGATACGATATAGGCAAATAAAGTAGGTATTTACAGTATTTGCAGTAACATGTACGTAGTTTACGTATGTCACTCTTACTCAATAGAATAAGAGTGGCAGAAAGATAGAATATAGAGTGATCGGAAACAACTGAATACAAAGAAACTAAAGCCTTGCGGTTTATACTTAGACCGGTTTGACACCAACGTTAGAATAACCAAATTTAATAATAACCTCTGGTTCAACTTCGGTAAAGGAAACAAACCTGTACTCATATAATCAACCTGTAATCATGTTGTTATGGAGACATCCCATAGCACTTTGCTCTGCAATAGTCCTCCTAGTTATTCCCCTCCCTTCTATCGCCTACTTTTCTATATATTCTCTTCGGTTTCCATCACCATCATTAATTTCCCGGCATCGTGACAATAGGTCACTCGGTCTTTTATCCACTAGCTCCAGTTAGCTGCTTGGCTAACCCGAGGTCAGGCTTTGATCCATTTCATTCTAAATATTTTGGCTGCGGAATGAATCCGCAGCCAAGACGAATTATCTTTCATTCTTGGTCCAAGCAGGACCTCTCTATGTTATAATTTATGGTAAGAGTTGTTTCTATATTTAGTTAGGGACCCATTAGTGCTATATTACATGTGTCAAACTCTTGTACACGATTTGCATAAGATAAATTAACTATAGACGTTATGGTCCATCTCGGCTAGTAGGCCTCGGGCTTGACTGGATATGTGAATTCCAGCTTCGCTAGGATGTGTGAACCAGCTTGATTAGGGATTTCTGGATTGACTGCGGCTGAGCTATAGAATTCCGTGAGGGGCTTTCTCTTGTCTCTTTTGTCCGGTTTCCTGACTGGTCTTGGGTCTAGTGGGCACCTACGGTGTCAGAATGTCTTCAGCCCCACATCCCAGGAGCCTTAACTTCACTAAACCTCGCCTCCACTCGTCCATCCTCGCAACAATGGTGTAAGAACAGGGATTTGGAAACTTCCCCCACGTTCAACATTCTTAACAATGTAATCATATCTATCTTTCCATCTATCTATCTATCTGTCGCATTTTGATCGGACCAGTGCCCAGCGGATTGCTGGTCCAACAGCACTAAAAGAATCCGAAGTTCGACAGCCCGCTATGCATTATCTGAATAGCGATTTAATGAACGGGGTCCGAAAGCTTTTTTGGTGCTGTAAATGCTGCATTAATGCTGCATTTTCTTTTCTTTTTTGTCCGAAAGCTGTTACCTTTTTTTTCTTCTCTGACACTTCTAGAATACCAAAATTTAAGTGAGGAAGAAGAAGAAGAAAAAAGAATTAGCTGTATAAAGCTGACAAAATAGGAACGTGTCCGAAAGCTTTTTGGTGCTGTAAATGCTGCATTAATGCTGCATTTTCTTTTCTTTTTTGTCCGAAAGCTGTTACCTTTTTTCTTCTCTGACACTTCTAGAATACCAAAATTTAAGTGAGGAAGAAGAAGAAGAAAAAAGAATTAGCTGTATAAAGCTAACAAAATAGGAATGTGTCCGAAAGCTTTTTGGGGCTGTAAATGCTGCATTAATGCTGCATTTTCTTTTCTTTTTTGTCCGAAAGCTGTTACCTTTTTTTCTTCTCTGACACTTCTAGAATACCAAAATTTAAGTTAGGAAGAAGAAGAAGAAAAAATAATTAGCTGTATAAAGCTGACAAACGTGTCCGAAAGCTTTTTGGTGCTGTAAATGCTGCATTAATGCTGCATTTTCTTTTCTTTTTTGTCCAAAGCTGTTACCTTTTTTTCTTCTCTGACACTTCTACAATACCAAAATTTAAGTAAGGAAGAAGAAGAAGAAAAAAGAATTAGCTGTATAAAGCCGACAAAATAGACGAGCTACTGATATCCAACCTTCTTATCTTCTTTTCTTTCCTTTCTTCGTTGGCCATGATCGCCAGTTGTCTTAGAATTTGGAATGTTTGCCAAATTGTCAGTTGTCTTTTTGAATTTTCTTATGTTTGCCGCCGAAAACACTGAGAGAATCGCCGCACTCCCCAGTTTCTTCTTGAAAATTCAGCATAAACTTTAGCATTCTTCCTGAATTTTTCGATGAATTTTATGCTGAATTAATGCTGCATTAGCTGAGCGAAAATTTAAGTCCGAAAGCGAAATGCTGCATAAAATGCTGAACTAACTCAGCATTTTAGTTCCTTTCGGAGCTTTCGGACACGCTCAATATCAATCTGGACTTTTTATTTCAAATATTTGAATACCTTCCTCGTCGCTACAGGAATTCACGCTCAACAGCAAACTTTAGTTGCGTTTTTGCTGATACCATGGTATCTGATACCACGGTCTAAAGTCGTTTTTGCAGTTATCGTGGTATCTGATACCACGGTCAAAAGGCGTTTTCTCAGTTATCGTGGTATCATATATTCAGATATGTCCGACCGTAGTAACTGGTCGTGGTATCTGAGAAGTCATCTCACTTTCATCAAATTTTGTCAGATTGGTGAGAAAGAAGTTTAGCACTTAGTGATGTAACTGGATATCTGTTTTTCTTTTGGGATGACTTCGAAAATTGCAGTTTCGGCAATAGTCGTTTTTGCAGAGCATCGTATATCAGATACCACGATAACTGCAAAAACGACTAATTGCAGATCCAGTTACCGTGGTAATAGATACCATGGTATCAACAAAAACGCAACTTTTGTATCATCTGACCCTTGTGCAAAGCTATCCTCCATTAATTAGGACCTCAATGTTTCTGCTCTTGACCATTTTTCCGCTTTCCATCCGGGAAGAAGTTTTTTTAGAATTGATTAGTCCCTTTTTGTGTTTTGCTTGTTTGGTTTTATCCTGTGCATTTACCGCGTTAGCGAAAGCTCATTGTAATTTTTCCTTTCTTTTCTTGTACTGCACTATTTCCCTTTCCTTTTAGTGCTTTAATCAAATGTATCATCATCATCAACGTACGGTTAGACGGGGTATTTAATTTTTTTTTTACGATTGGGAAACAAGAAGAATCTATCTGGTGCTACATGTTGTTCAGTTGTTCAGTCACTGAGATTCTAGCCCCCCCACACATCTGCTAGGCTTGTCCAGTTTTTGCCGTGAAAAGCGAGCTGAATTTTGGATTTGACATAGCTTATATGTGGTTTATAGTTTGAACCATTTGTGTTGTAGCGACACCAACTAGTTCGCTGGTGATTTAGACTGCTGTTCTTACTCGTCTATTGGTTAGTTACTGTTCCATTGCCTGAAGCGATCGCTGGTCCTTTTACATCCTAATCGCTACTGATAATTTAAATTATCCAAGATTGCGCTCCTCTGCCGGATCTAATTTACCAAGTCTTAGTGGGAGACTTGGAAAATTAATAGTTCAGCAATAAATGTCAAATGAAAGGGATTATGCTGTAACCAATTTAATCTACTTTGTCTCAATGAGGAACTCGGAAAACTAAATGTTCAGCAAGAAGTGTCAAATGCAAACAATTGTGCTGGAACTAATTACGTTTTATATTTAGGTGGCGAAGAATTAGGTGAGACTGGTGAATGTTAACGTAAATTACTGTACCCTTGCATTCATCATGAGTGAAACTCTGTTATAATATATGTTAGATTGTCACATACACAGCAAGTAACCAAGTTGGCATGGGTGATGCATCTGACAAACAATACGTATGCCATTGACTTGTATCTATGTATATATGTATTGCAGTAGGAAAGGCCAAAAGGCCATGGTACAAAAGTGAAATGTAAAACAGATACCAACCACATAACTAAAACACTTTTTCAAAAGGACCGTTCAAGCTTACGTTTAAGGTGTAGAATTTCTGAGTTATACGTGCTATCCGCGAATATGTGTGGTAAACTTTCATCCCGTCGCGGCTTGCTGTGTTACTTGTTATTCGTGTTACAACGTGAACTATATGATTAAAACACACAGATTTTTCACGTTTTAAAATTGTGCAGTCCAGCCTGGACGAAGATGAAGGCTTTTGCGCATTTGTGAACAGAGTGGCCGTCACCATCAACCTTCCGTCCCGTTTTTTACCAGACAATGGTTTCGTTTTTGCAGATACCATTGTATCTGTTACCACGGTAACTGAATCTGCAATAAATCGTTTTTGCAGTGACTGTGGTATCTGATACACATTAATAATTTTACGGTTTTGGCCGGATTCCGGGCAAACTACTTGTCCGGCTAGAAAATTGTTTTCACAGAATTGTTAGCATGTTTTCTTACCCCTAAATTGACTAATTTCACTTCCGAAGTCCAAAAGAACAAGACCAAAGGTTTCGATGGGATCCCAAAAATTCAATATTTGATCCAGACAATTGGGTCTTGTCTTCGCCAGATCCATTCTTCCACAGACTCCTTGAACATTTTTACTATTGAATTCAGAAACAGATTAAGGCCAAATAGTTAATCATCTGAGAAAACCGAGTTCAGATATGGATTCAGCATGTGTGTTTACCCCTACAAGTCATATCTGTTTTGAACTACTTGTCCGGCGAAAAAAGAAAGCTAAAATGAGCTCAGCGTATTTTCTTTCCCCAATATTGAACATCTAATCAACTTCAAATACAAATTTTCCTGCTCCAGCCCGATTCCGGTCGAACTTTCTGTCCGGGTAAAAAATGATTGTCATACACGGATTCAGCATTCCTTCTTACCCCTAAATCGGATATCTAATCAACTACAAATAACACTTTAACTTTTAATAATTTTCCGGTTTTGGCCGGATTCCGGGCGAACTACTTGTCCAGATAGAAAATTATTTTCACAAAATTGTTCAGCATCTTTTCTTACCCCTTAAGCGAACATCTAATCAGCTTCAAATAAAACTTTTACTTTTAACAAACTTTCCGGTTTTGGCCGGATTCCGGGCGAACTATGTATCCGGCAAGAAAATAATTTTCACCGTCGAGTTTATCATATCCTCCTACCCTAAATCGAACATCTAATTAACTTCAAATAAAACTTTTCCTTCTAACAGACTTTCCTGTTTTGGCCGGATTCCGGACGAAATAATTGTCCGATGACAAAATGGTTTTCACCATCGTGTTCAGCATGTCTTCTTACCCCATAATAGACTATCACATTATCTGTTTAGAAATATTTCATTTGCACCTTAATTTAAACCCCCTCCCTCACCCCTAAATATAGGGCTAGAGAGCCCATCTACGAACTTGACCTTACTCTTGACCCAAAGAATCCTCACACCAATTTCCAACAAAATATCTCATACCCAGACGGACGGACGAACAGACGGACAACTTTTACGATGATCCCAAAAACTGATATCTAGTTACATCACTAAGTGCTAAACTTCTTTCTCACGAATCTGACAAAATTGGATGAAAGTGAGATGACTTTTCAAATACCACGACAAGTTACCACTGTCGGACCGTAGTATCTTAATATCAGATACCACGATAACTGCAAAAACGACTTTAGACCGTGCTATCAGATACCATGGTATCTGCAAAAACACAGTCACTTAGTTAAAAACAAAAAAAAAAGTCAAAGATAACGTGCATCTGGACGACACATTTCCCAGACGACTTTCCAGAGATCTTTAATTTAGTTAGACTTCTGGGATGAAAATGTTTCTGTATGTGAATTTAGTTTTTGTGTGAAGTAAGAGGCATAACAGGCTTATTTGAGCATTATATTTACAGGAATCAAAATGACGAGATAGATATCTGTTGTAGTAGCAGCAAAAGCCCATAATAAGCTGTCCAAGACATCGTATTTCACAAGGGCTTGCTTCCACTGCCCTTTGCGACCTTCTTTCCCAGTTGTTTAGAGGTACTTACGCCCCAGTGGGGTATCTACTTTTGGTTGTTGCGACGGTTCATTTAGCGGAAGCAAATCGTCGGGGGGAGATGATTGCCGAAAGTTCATGAAATAAAAGACCTTCGTGAATAACTGCGAATAATCAATAAGTAGATTTCTGCTTATTTGAACGTCGCTAATGTTGAACGGTCACCAAAGAAAAATTAAAACCCATGCCAGGCAACTTTTACGGCAAAATACTTACCGAACACGCTTATTTCATGCCCCATTTAACACATGTCAAATGGATTTTTTAATATTTGCCGTTACTATCTTTCAGATTTTGTATCTGTTCCTGTGTGGACCCGATTTTGCCAAGAAGATATCGTTCGAACTAAATAATAGACCCCAATGGTAGAAGAAGCATATTTAAAAGTAAAAATTTCTGTTTGTGCCAGAAAAATACTGAAACAGTTTGCTCCTATAGCTGATGTTAGGCTCGTTATTTTTCTTTGCCGTTTGATTGTTTTTGAGTAAGAAACAAAACCGAAGTAGTAAGCCTTTAGAGAACTGTTTTGATAAGCATTCATTCATTCATCCGTAACAAACTACATAACACAAATATGGCAAGAGACAATACCCCCTGAAACTATCTTGTTGGGGGTCAACTACATATACACTAACCCACATTTAGGTTATCACATTACAGTGATTAAATCACATTACAAGCATATATAACATATGCATAAATAACATATTCCCTTCGACGACCCAATCGAACAGCAAAAACAGCAGCCGTGTCCAGAATGAAATCGCAGCACCAGCTTTAAGTCCAACCAATTTTTAGAGAATAAGTTCACAAAATCAGATGTTTAAGGAAGAACCTTTATTGTTTTTCTACAAGTCCATTTTCCAGCTTGAGCCTAAAGAGGACCCATGCGAAGAAGGGCCGAAGTACAGCTCTAATAAAATGTAGCTGACTTGTCCATTTTGCACCGTCAAACACGATTCGCAGTTAGCTTGGGCTGAAGGAATATCTATAAATAATATTACAGACAAATAAAATGAAAAAAAAACACGGATAAATTGTTAAACAAATTTCTTATTGGGGTGAACAAAAGAGGAAAAAAAGGAAGAAGATTAAAAATGAAACAAAAAAAGTGATCGGGTAAACAGGGGTGCATTGCCTACTGGTGAACTTCAGTACGTGGATTAGGAGACGCTGGAAAACGGAATGTAAAGGTGAGGAGGCATGTCAGATGGCAACGAATTCTAGAAAAAGATAGAACGGTAAATTGGTGATTTCTGGGCAGCTGTGGATAATTACTTTGGAACAGACTTTTGCGAGAGAAAACGGTTTTCCTTCAGTCCAACCCGCCTGCTAATAACAGATGATTAACATAAATACTTAAGTCGGCTGAGACTTATTCAAGTGATAACTGCGCTTCTTAGCAAAAGTCTTTTTCGGGCTCAATGCTCAAACTCGAAAAACGAACTTTCAAAAAATAAATAAAAATTCTAGTTACTAGAAACATCTAATTTTAGCGCGTAGATTAGGAAATATGCCACTTTCGTTTCTTCTGTCGTAGGTTCGTTATCTTGCTTGAGCCTCAAGGGGACGCTAGTACAATAAAGGCTGACACGTCGAGACCCCAAACCTCATGGCAGCTGACTTATCGGCCTAGCACCATCAACAAATGTGTAAGAACAACAAATCATGGGTTCTTAGTACACTGTAAAAAGTTTCCCCGTATAAAGATTAAAGTTAACTGCAGTATTTGCTACTCGGATTCATCTTATCTTTATTTGGTATTAATCTTATCTGCGTAGAGATAACAATAATCTGAGTAGCAAATATTGCAGTTAATTTTAATCTTTATACGGAAAACCTTTTTACAGTGTAGTACGCTGACCCTTAACTCAGTACAGCTCGGAACTTCCAAAAATAGTCAATCAAACAACGTCAATACCAAATTGCTAGATGTGGGAAATATGCGAATTATTTACATCAAACAAATTCAATAATACAATTAAATACATTAAAACGACAACAGATTAACTAATACATTTCACGAGATATAACCAGAAATAAATGTTGGAACACAGCTGTCTAAAAGTTTCGACGACGAACCGGCAAAAAACGGCGAAACAGATTACCAGTATTCTTCTCAGACAGACGCACGGACGACGGGAGGGGAGGGGGAATAGACGGCTTGTCTGGGCCAGCACTCCATCTATGCTAGAGAATTTTGTGAGATGGTGCCATAGGAAAGTAGTGGACAAAGGTGAAAGCCAGCAGTGGTCTTAACTATCACAGTACAGCATTGCACACATTGAATTTCTCATGAGAACAGAATCGATGATCGAACAAGATCAAAGGTTTCGATGGGATCCCAAAAAATGAATATTTGATACAGACAGCTGGATCTTGTCTTCGCCAGATCCAGTCTTCGCCAGACTCCTTGAAAATTTGCAATATTAAAATTTAGAAACAGATTAAGGCCAAATAGCTAATCATCTGAAAAACCAAGTTCAGATATAGATTCAGCATGTGTTTTAACCCCCTGTGAGTCACATCTATTTTGATGAAACTGACCGAAACTTCCTGCCTCGCTTCTACCGAATTTCCGGTTTCGTCCGAATTCCGGATGAAGCTCAAAAGCGATTCAGCGTGTCTCCTTACCCTTCAATCGAACATCTAATCAACTTCACATAAAACTGTAACTTATGTCAAATTTCCCAGTTTCAGCCGGATTCCGGGCGAATAATATGTCCGGAAGAAAAAATTATTGTCTGGTACAGATTCAGCATCTCTTCTTACCCCTCAGTCAGACATCTAATCAACTTCAAATACTGCTTTTGTTTTTAAGAAATTTTCCGGTTTCGACCGGATTTTGGCCGAACTGCTTGTCCCAGAAGAAAATGATTTTCACATACTTCTTCAATGTGTCTTCTTACCCCGAAATCAAACATCTAATCAAGTTCAAATAAAGCTTTTACTTTTAACAAACTTTCCAGTTCTGGTTGGATTCCAGGCGAATTGCTTGTCCGGCGAGAAAAATGGTTTTCACAATCGTGCTCAGTTTTTCTTCTTACCTCGTAGTCGACTATCTCATTTGCTGTTTAAACAAATTTTCAATCAATCAATCAATTTTATCCCAGTAAAAAATTACCATATCACAAAGAAAACAAGGAAAAAAGAGGAGACAAAAAAGAACGAACGCGGCAACAAATGCAAATATCACATGGACAAAAAAGCGAAAATACCTAACCAGGCTCATGCAACTTCTGCCAAATTGGCAGAGACAGGCGGAGCCATGGAGAACAAAGCACAAGAATTTTGTTTGTCCCTTAATTTGAACCCTCCACCCCTAAATATAGGGCGATAGAGCCCATCTACGAACTTGAACTTTCCCTTGACACAAACAATTATCACAACAAGTTTTATCAACATATCTCGTTCTCTTCGAGAGTTATCGTGCTGACAGACAGACGGACAACGTTTACCGTGTCATAGGTATCTCTTCACTTACGTTTTGGGATCCTAAAACCTAATGTTTTAGACCCCATGGGTTTTAAACTGTAGTTTGATGTGCCTGCATGTTTAGTGAAACAGGAAAATCCCTCCACCCCTATATGTACCTATCTGTGTTCTGCCCCCTTTTTTCTACCCGTTATTTGTCGTTCGTTGATCGTGAGTTGAATTGGTGGCTTAATATTGCAACCGAATTAAAATATTCAAGCTTCAGCGATCAATAGAATCACAATTTTTTTATTGGTTGAACTACTTCCTTGTTCATTGAAATATTATTGGACATGTCGTTACTGCAAAGAATTATCACTCTTGCAGTATTTGCTACTGGGATTAATCTTGTCCCTACTGAGATAAGATTATCTCTAACTCGGATCAATCTTATTCCAGTAGAGAAAATATTAATCCCAATAGTAGATCCTGCAGTTAACTCTAATCCTTACTCGGAGAAACTTTTTACAATGTACACAGTGGCAATTTTAAAATTATCAGAAAAGACGCACGGACTCAGTCGGGGTCAATTTAATTCTTGAACTAAGAACAAACAAAAATTTCCTAGATCACGATGATGAAAACGTCAATTAGTCCAAATTAAAAAAATTAAGAAGGATACAACTTTAAACAACCAGAAAAGAAATATAGCCTATGATAAAGCCGTCAGGTAAAAGATTTTGATTCATTCAGTATTAAGACAAGAAAAGAAAGAACCAGAACTATTAAAGCTTTGAAAAACGAACTTCTTAGCGCGTGGAATCTGGCAGCTTATTGCCGCGTACTACAGTTTCTGAGGACGCTTAGAGGCGTTATTGGCTACGATGTCAACCAATTGAAAATGGCACATTTGCCTGTTGACAATGTCGTCATTACTATGAAGTCGTATATCCGAAAAAGCTTCCGTACGCCTTGACAGATGACTTGGAATTAGAAGCCTATGCTTGTTCTTGGCTAAACTGTAAAAAGTTTCTCTGAGTACGGATTAAAGTTAACTGCAGAATCTGCTACTGGGATTAATCTTATCTTTAATAAGAAAAGATTAATCCGAATTAGAGATAAGATAATCTTTTTAACGACAAGATTAATCCCACTAGCAATTACTGCAAGATTTTATTTTACACTGTAGGCTTTGCGTGTGTAGATCAACTGCCCCTCGTGTCCGCGCATCGGTTCAGGGTTATCAACAAACTTAAAGGAATCCACGCACTATTTACTCTTCAACTTAACAGTATTTTAAAATATTTGAATACCATAAGACTATGATGTGTTTTCAACAAATAACCACGATTTTGGCTGTTTTAAGCCTTTTCCCAGACCCGTTGACTTGTAGCGAAAAGTGGGAAACAATTTACATAACCGGCTTTCTGATGAAAAATCTTCTCGCAGACAACCGTCGACAGCGAAATACACATGGAGGTAGCAAAACACGGCAAGTGAGAAAATCAGCGTGGATTTGTTAGAGGGGTTAGAATTTACCGTACGAAATTGGGGGTCTCCGGGTTGAGAAATATATGGAGTGATTATGGAAGTAGGTTGCATTTGTATTATGGGCAGGACAGGTCCTTTAAATATATATCCTTAAGAAATTCTGCTTCTGAGAGCACAACTCGAACGCGCACGAAAAAAAAACAAACGGAAAATAATTTCAAAATAAAGAATCACACCCAGTCAAATAGACAAAGTAGACAAAATAGACAAATAGACAGTAGACAAAGATGGGAACGTCTATAGACTAAAGATAAAGAATAAGAAAAGGAAAGAACAAATGATCCGCTTTCGGATTAAACCCTTCGAAGGTCCCTATGCAGTCGGAGTTAGTCAGTCTCGCGAATTACCTCCTAAGACATTCTATTTTATCAATACAAAAATTTAACCAATATTGTAATACACAACTAAGCATTATAATTTATTAATGCCGAAACTGCGGTTTTAGAAGTCATCCCAAAAGAAAAATTTACATCCAGTCCTAGGCTCTATCGTTGGTTATGATGAAAGTGAGACGACTCTTTCAGATACCACGATCAGTTACCACGGTCAGACCGTGGGAATACCGCGGCAACTGGCCAGATATCACGATAACTGCAAAAACGCCTTTTGACCGTGGTATCAGATACCACGTTAAATGCAAAAAAGAACTTTAGACCGTGGTATCAAATTACATGGTATCTGCAAAAACACAACTAATGGATTGTCGAAATTTGTTGCGGGAGTTCCTAACAAGAGGTGTTCACAATAACGAGAAATAGAAAGTAGCTTTGAGGTTCTGTCCGGACAAACGCAACGAGCGAAGTTGCGTCTTCAGGCTCGCGATTCTCAACCCGTGTTCGTGACAAGTCGTTTTTACGGAGCTCATCCTAACACGGGTTCTGTGTTCTGCGGCTTCAAGCGTTTTTAGTGGAGTGTTCCTCGGGTCAATCCACTATTGCGAGCGCTGTAGCAGCTTTCAGCTTTCGGTTCCCAGTTTTCGGTTTTCACCGTATTTTGTGGAACTCATAACTCGTGAACCAGTGCAAGTACCAACTTCAAACTTAGTAAAAATTGTGGGTATTGGGGTCTAGTTGTGCCTTTTAGGTGTCTCACACTCCGCCCCAACCCGGTTCAGGGGCAAATGGGCCCAGCTTGCCCAGTGAATAAAGTACTTAACTTGACCAGAACTGGAAATAGGACGATGGAATTCCTTGGAAGTGTTGATCCTAGGGCTGGGATTTTGCTTTTAAAGTTGCACTTCTCCCACCCACCCGCTCATGGGCAAATGGGCACAGATTGCCCAGGAGTAAAGTTCGTTACCCTGGCCAGGAATTAACAGGTATCAAGTTGAAACTTGGTAGGATTGTGAGAATTGGGTCTCTTTGTACTTTGTGCGGGTCCCCAACCCCACCCACACTTGGTTCAGGGGCAATTGGGCCCAGATTGCTCTTTTTTAATGTTTTAATTAGACAATAACTGGAGATAAGGCGATGAATTTCCTTTGTGCTTTTGGTCATAGAGACCGGGAGAGTTGACCCCCCCCCCCGTTCCTGGGCAAGTGGGCCCAAAATTGCCCATGAAAAAAGTTTTTGACCCGTGACTGGAATCAAACTCTAAGCTGGTATACTTGAGGAAAAAGACGAAAATACGCATTTTGATAGGCCCCCCCCCCTCCCGTTCATGGGCAGTTGGGCCCAGATTTCCCATGAGTTAAGTTCGTCTATGACAGGTCTCAAGTCCAACTCTTGTATATTTGGGGAGATATGTATATGGATGAGGATTTGGTGTAACGTCAACAAATAAGACGACGCGACGTACTTTAATCTTTACTGAACAGTTGGAAACTGGACTGTTTTGTCATATGATCGATCATATGCCGTTCTTCATGAATTGTGACAAAGGGGGCATCAGTCTGCTACGAATTGGTTTATTGCACTTGTTATTACCTTGCTAATGGAAAAGGTTTAAAGGGTGGGACTAGCAGGCAGACCATTCAGTGTTCTAACAAATATTATTCGTGCAAGATTTCTTTGGATTTACACTGACGGTTTGTTTACATTTAAAGCTTTTAAAGGGGGTGAGTACAACGTTATTTCAGTACTTGTTTGGTTACTGGGGAAGAAAAATGTCTTGGTTTTAAAGCTGTTTGTATAATAATGTGATAAACATTTTACTTTTATACTCCACGTCTGAGCGCTTGCGTACTTGTTAGCTCTCGTGTTTCTTTCGAGTTCAACACCGAATCCAAACACAAACGGACTCGGTAGAGTATCAAATCATGTGCGGGGTTCTCTTACGCAAAACACGAGCGCTGAAAACGGGTGACAGCGCAACATGCGAGTTCAACACGCTAATTTCTGAAAACGCAACTTCTATTGAGTTGGTTCAGGGGTTCACTAGTACAAAGAGTTTAATTTCTTCTTCAGATGATGCTGAGTTGGACGAGCTGATGTTCGCCAGAATCGACCGCTACCGTCCTGAAGAGCTTGACAAACTTACGAAGAAAACAAAATTCACAAAGCAAGAAGTTCAGGTCATCTACCGAGGATTCAAACAGGTATGATTTTGGATACTTCCCCAAAAGAGGCATGGTAGGGCTTGTGACCGGGTCGTGTCACAATATCAAATTCGTGGTGTTTCTTCCAGGTCAGCTAACAAACGACGGCTTTTTTTATTTTTTCAAGGCTGCTCATGTACTAGATAGCCTACATTTATTGAATAGAGGGCGGGTTCTATTCTATTTACCGTAGTTACTCCGTATGACGTCACGAATTTTCGATTTTTGGCGTCAAGGCTGGAACACATTTTTATATGTTTGGCGAAATATCGCGCCGCGGGCTTATCTGGCCAATCACATTACAAAGATTCGTAGTTACCATGCTTACTAGAAGCAAATACTTACTGATAGTAATTATTCCGAGAAGGTTGGAACGGTCAGTGCAGTAACTAAAATAGTAACTATTATTACTATTGTTAGAAGGGTGAAACCCGCTGAGAATAGAGGTGTAATTAGGTCGGTAGGTTTTTTTTTATATTAACCAGAACATTAAATACCAAATAAAACTTACATTATATACTTTGCAGCAAAAAGAAAACGAAAAACCGACTGGTACTGGTTCACAAATTACATATTTATATAATAGAATAATTATATATTTATGTATATTTATATTCTTACTTGTTCACAAAATATAACAATTTTCCTCGGTACAAACAAACATATATACATTTCAACTAAACGCCTACAAGAGAGGTCACTAACTTGAACTACAAAACTTCAAACTGTCATTACGCAAAATCGTAATATATATTTTATTTTTACCCGCCAAATACACAAGGTGGTAACGGAGTAAAGAGATGACGAAAAACAACACAAGATAAATAAATGTATAAACATAGAAAATTTAGACATACTTTTTAACTGGGCCTGAAAAGTTCATAAAAACAGCATGTACTCGATGACCAGGATGACGAGATGTACATAGTAGTAACGCTGACAGTAGAGGGGCCACTATACGTCCTACGACGTTTGCAATTGTCTGTCTGTCTGTCGGAGACCTCATGACTTTTTGGGTTTGGCAGTTCCCTCCGGGAACAAATTCAATGATATAAATAGATAGTCAGGTGGATAATGTTTCCAGGGAGCTTTTACTCGGGAGTTGTACCTGGCAGTGAGGTTAAATGAAGGCGGGACTTGGCACTTCTCTCCGGGAACGAATTCCAGGATAGAAATGTGTACTTGACACTGGAACCTGAAGAAGGCGGGACTTGGTACTTCTCTCCGGGAACAAATTCCAGGATATAAATAGATAGTCAGGTGGATAATGTTTCCAGGAAGCTTTTACTCGGGAGTTGCACCTGGCAGTGAATTTAAACGAAGGCAGGACTTGGTACTTCTCTCCCGGATTAAATTCCAGGATATAAATTGATGGTTTTTCAGGAATCCCGTTCTCGGGAGTGGCACCTGGCAATCAAGTTAAAGGAAGGCAAGGCTTGGCACTTCTCTCTCGGAAGAGAAACGAATCTGGGGAATCTGTACTCGGGAGTGTTAGTTGGGAATGGTAATCAAAAGTCGTCTTGGGGATGGAGTTGAGAATGATACTTGAAACTCTTGAAGTCTTTTTTCAGAGGGCTAGTATACCATATCTGGAGCCATAAAAGGAGAACTGCCGATTTCCCAAGACATAGATAGAAGTAAGACTAACTCTTTAAACAACAGCGTGTTGAACGTTTGATGTTTATGGTGCACATATCCTATCTAAATATACCATTCGTAAAATCCAAAGACGAAATGCCACCGGATAAGCTATTCAGTCAGCATTTGTCTTAAGCCGGAATTCACAAACTTGATAAAGGTTAAAGTTTAACTGATAAGCAAACTTATTTTAGTGTCATTTAATTGAATACACTGAATTATTTGGATTATGCAAAGGGATTTTTTTTTATTTTCCACTGCTAAATGTCAAATACTTTTTGTCGATTCTTGAATTTATTATGGATTTCTCGAAGGCATTTGAGGTTTTCCAAATAGGCTACATTTTCGACATTATTTAGCCTCAAATCCGGTCCGTAGGACAGCCAAGAAGCGGACGGTTAAAGAATGTAGGGTAATTTTCTATTTTAAACTGTACTTTGCAATGTGGATTTTGATTCTGTCTGTATTAGATCTTCCTCAATTTTTATACTCTTCTAGTGTACTTCCATCAAAAACTAAAAATAAGAGTGTAAATAATAAAGGTCTTCCTTTTCTTTAAGAAATGAATTCTTCGTAAAAAAACAACAACAACGGATTCACCTTTTCTAAACACTTTTAAGTCTTACCCTGCCATGCGAATGGTTGTGATGTAGATTGTGTAGTTAATTTTTTCCTCGTTAGATGGAAAACAAAATAAAAGCACATCTGCAAATAATAATAACTTCCATGTTCTCCAAGGAGTGGATTCTTCTCTTCCTCGCTTAGGGAAGAAGGGTTTATTACTGTTAGGCTACATGTGCTGCTTTTTCCTTCGTCGATAGTTGTTGCCTTTTAGTTCCTACTTCAGCACTTTCTCTGGCCAAAGAACTAAGCAATAAACTGCAGCCTCCATCAATAAAGTAATTACAGCTAAAAGCTCTATAGAAGCCACACATCCATTTAGGCATTCATTGAAACAGGAATTTTCTTTACCCAGACTGGTTGGACTCAGAGATAGAAGAGAACACTCTTCCCTTCTTATTCTTTATACGGACAAGGGTCCATGCTTTTACCAAGGTCGTTCGTGATCAAGACGCTTAATCAATTTCTAGAGCACTAAGGCGTATTCCCGCCGTTCCCCGAGGACTCCACTTGAGGAGTTCCCCGCATTTTTGTCCTCAGGACTCCCTGCCCGCATTCTCGCGAGTCCCCACGGACAGGAAATGCTCCGATTATCATCACCATCATCAAAAACGATTCCCTTTCAGATTAATGGGGGAATCCATTTTTGCTGGTGTTGGTGCAACGTAAAATAAAATAAAACAATCAGAATAAACAAAACCCAAAAACAAAATGGATCCAGACTAATTTCGTCAACTGCATACTTTTTTTCGAACAAAATCGATTTTGGAAGCATTCCCGTGTTCTCGTTCTTTTCCGTACACGGAGTCCACGTCGAGCGACTCCCTCTATTCTCGCCGTCCCCTTCGATTTCCCGAGGAGTCCTCGGTGAACGGCGAGAATACGCCTCTAGACTTGGAGCATACTCTAAATAGGAAGAAGAAGAAGAAGAGTATCAGAACAGAATTTCAGATCCCCTGCCCTTCGTTATTTTTCACATCAGCAAGGTTCTTCGGGCCAAGTGAGGTCACGTTCGCATTCTGCTACCATACGTTGCTGGCTCGCAGAATTACCGCAAAGCCGAACAGACGTCAGGTCATCCGTGTTTTCCGAGTCATCTACCGGGGTAGAAACAAATTCGAAAGATAGTGTGTCCTGTGACGAGGTCGTTTGGATGAACTCTCTTCACCAGGATACGAGTCGGGTTCTCGGAGCCCGATGTTCCCACCCAACAGAGCCGTTACTAGCCAAAATAATTGGGGGGGGGGGTTAAAATTACCAGCCGACTGGCTGGTAATTTTTGCCGACCTTTTCTGCAGAAAAAAACAACTTTTTTCAACAAGAAAAATTACATTTTTGAAAAAAATCGACTCATTTTCAGAAAAATCCACTTTTTTATTTTGACGAAAATCGACACATTTTCAGAAAAAACGTCTGTTTTCATGAAAAAAATTAACTGTTTTGACAAAAAATCGTGGCACTTCGCGTCGACTCGGTTATTTTTTACCGAATTGCCGACAGCACAGGGGGGGGGAGGGGCAGTCGTGACGCCCCTGCCCACCCATCCAGGTGAAGGGAGCTCGCCAATGAAAGCTATTTGTAATGAAGGGGTGGCCGACCTTGAATAAGATAACCTTGAACTTGGCTTCGAAAGTATTAAAGGACGTTTCTGGACAGTCGAAACTAGGTCCCTGCCGTTCTCGTTCCTACTAGTTCCTGCCGCAACCACAAATTAGTTCAGAAGATCGGCGTCCAAGATGTGTACGACATTTGCTATTGTCTGTCTGTCGGAGAACTCACGATTATTTGGGTTTAGCAGTTGCATCCGGGAACAAATTCAAGGGTATAAATAGACAGTCAGTCAGATAATGTCTCCAGGATTCTTGTTCATGAAAGTGGAACCTAGCAGTGAAGGTAAATGAAGGTGGGACTTGGTACTTCTCTCTTCCAGGATATAAATAGATATTCAGTTGGATAACCAGGAAGCTTTCTCTCGTGGGTTGTACCTGGCAGTGAAGGTAAATGAAGGCGGGACTTGGCACTTCTCTCCGGGAACAAATTCCAGGATATAAATAGATATTCAGTTGGATAACCTGGAAGCTTTCTCTCGTGGGTTGTACCTGGCAGTGAAGGTAAATGAAGGCGGGACTTGGCACTTCTCTCCGGGAACAAATTCCAGGATATAAATAGATATTCAGTTGGATAACCTGGAAGCTTTCTCTCGTGGGTTGTACCTGGCAGTGAAGGTAAATGAAGGCGGGACTTGTTAATTCTCTCCGGGAACAAATTCCAGGATATAAATAGATATTCAGTTGGATAACCTGGAAGCTTTCTCTCGTGGGTTGTACCTGGCAGTGAAGGTAAATGAAGGCGGGACTTGGTAATTCTCTCCGGGAACAAATTCCAGGATATAAATAGATATTCAGTTGGATAACCTGGAAGCTTTCTCTCGTGGGTTGTACCTGGCAGTGAAGGTAAATGAAGGCGGGACTTGGCACTTCTCTCCGGGAACAAATTCCAGGATGTAAATAGATATTCAGTTGGATAACCAGGAAGCTTTCTCTCGTGAGTTGTACCTGGCAGTGAAGGTAAATGAAGGCGGGACTTGGCACTTCTCTCCGGGAATAAATTCCAGGATATTCAGTTGGATAACCAGGAAGCTTTCTCTCGTGAGTTGTACCTGGCAGTGAAGGTAAATGAAGGCGGGACTTGGCACTTCTCTCCGGGAACAAATTCCAGGATATAAATAGATATTCAGTTGGATAACCAGGAAGCTTTCTCTCGTGAGTTGTACCTGGCAGTGAAGGTAAATGAAGGCGGGACTTGGCACTTCTCTCCGGGAACAAATTCCAGGATATAAATAGATATTCAGTTGGATAACCAGGAAGCTTTCTCTCGTGAGTTGTACCTGGCAGTGAAGGTAAATGAAGGCGGGACTTGGTAATTCTCTCCGGGAACAAATTCCAGGATATAAATAGATATTCAGTTGGATAACCTGGAAGCTTTCTCTCGTGAGTTGTACCTGGAAGTGAAGGTAAATGAAGGCGGGACTTGGTAATTCTCTCCGGGAACAAATTCCAGGATATAAATAGATATTCAGTTGGATAACCTGGAAGCTTTCTCTCGTGGGTTGTACCTGGCAGTGAAGGTAAATGAAGGCGGGGCTTGGCACTTCTCTTCGAGAACAAATTCCAAGATTTAAATAGATAGTCAGTTGGATAAAGTTTCCAGGAATCCTGTTCTCAGTAGTGGCACCTGGCAGTGAAGTAGAAGACGGGGCTTCGCACTTCTCTCTGGGAATCAGTAATTGTGCGAGCCAGCAACGTATGGTAGCAGAATGCGAATGTGATATCCTCATTTGGCCCGAAGAACCTTGCTGGCGTGAAAAATGACGAAGGGCCGGGGACCTGTAATTCTGTTCTGAAACTCTTCTTCTTCCTTTTTAGAGTGTGCTCCAAGTCTAGAGACGTATTCTCGCCGTTCACTGAGGACTCCTCGGGGAATCGAAGGGAACGGCGAGAATAGAGGGAGTCGCTTCACTTGGACTCCGTGAACGGAAAAGAACGAGAACACGGGGAATGCTTCCAAAATTGATTTTGTTCGAAAAAAAATATGCAGTTGACGAAATTATTTTGGATCCATTTTATTTTGGGTTTTGTTTATTCTGATTGTTTTGTTTTGTTTTACATTGCACCAACATAAGCAAAAATGGATTCCCCCTCCGAATCTGAAAGGGAGTCGTTTTTGATGATGGTGATGATAATCGGAGCATTCCCTGTCCGTGGGGACTCGCGAGACTACAGGCAGTGAGTCCTCGGGACAAACAAAAACTCGGGGACTCCTCAAGTGGAGTCCTCGGAGAACGGCGAGAATACGCCTTAGAGCATATAAATTGATTACGCGTCTTGATCACGAACGACCTTGGTAAAAGCAGGGACCTTCTCCGTATAAAGAATGAGAAGGGAAGAGTATTCTCTTCTGCCTCTGAATGCAACCAGTATGGGTAGAGAACATTCCTGCTTGCAATGAATGCCTAAATGGCTGTGTGGCTTCTAAAGAGCTTTTAGCTGTAATTACTTTATTGATGTAGGCTGCACTTTATTGCTTAGTTCTTTGGCCAGAGAAAGTGCTGAATTAGGAACTAAAAGGCAACAACTATCGACGAAGGAAAAAGCAGCACATGTGGCCTTGAACAGTAATAAAACTTCTTCCCTAAGCGAGGAAAAGAAGAATCCATTCCTTGGAGAAGCAAGGAAGAATTATTATTATTTGCAAATTTCTTTTGTTTTGTTTTCCATTTAAAGAGGAAATAAATGAACTACACAAACTACATCACAACCATTTGCATGTAACGACAAGAAGTATTTAATTCCAGATATTTATAACAACTCTCGCAATGCAACTGTTGGTGCAAATCCCCGTCTGCTCGAACGGTCGCATTGCCTCGTAGTCTCAAAGTTCTTTTTCTCTCACATTGGCATTTCCTCACGCGCAGTGCCTTTTTTTTCTGATTTTGGCAACACAAAGCAAAGCGAAAATATTTAGCAAAGAGGAATATCCGGTATAAATAGAGCAGTGTAATTGTACTAAAGGGCAGTCTTAAGCTAGTCTTAAGACAGTAGTGATCGTTGGATTAACAGATGTATTCGATGTATGCAGAACTTCAATATTAAAAGTAAGTGTGTTTTCTAACCACTGTTTATTGAATGTAGGATCTAGGACCTACCGTCCGAACTCCCCCCTCCACAGTTACGAACCAACCCTTCGAGGATTAAGATCAGAGTACCGGTATAGTCTAATATGCAGGGGTGGCCCGAAGGGGGGGTGACTCACCCCCCCTGCCTTCTGCTAAGTCGTATCAGTCGTTTATTTTGGCCTTTTGCTAAGTTGTATCAGTCGTTTATTTTGGCCTCGCCGAGGTCCCGGACATTCATCTTAATAAAAAATAATCCGAGTAGTTTAAATTTTTTTTTAAATTTTGTCTCTGCACAGCTTTAGTCGTAAGCCAGTCCCCGAAGAAGTCGTTTAAACCAGGTTTTGTAACCCGATAGGTCGCAGACATGATTCATGGGGGCAGCAATGCGGCTACCTGTTCTACTCCCATGGGATTTGGATCTGCCTAACTTCGGTCTTTCAGATTTCAGCCTGTCAAAATTACAATAGGTTAGTTGTTAAAGTGATGTCTGACTGGTAACATTGAAATACCTTATAGACCGAAAGCGAGAGACAAGGTTATGTGCATTGATTTTTGGTCATCTTTGGCTATAAGTGAAAAAAGAAGGAATAGAATTATTAAACAGAACGGAAAAGCCATCAGAAATCAAATGACAGGAGACGCGCGAAAGAAGTGTGCCAGAACAAATCGAAAAATGTCGAAGAGAGTTTGAGGTAGGAACAACGCTTGAAAAGGACAAGGAGGATTCTAATATACACCCGAAATTCGTTTCCCAGGACAGGAGGGGTTCCGCAGACGCTGGAATGGCGTTATGGAGAGGCGTTACTATCAAAATGTTTGGGGGGGGGGAGAGGAGCAAAAATATTCCTTCAGCCAAAGCTGACTGCGAATCGTATGTATCACTGCTGACTGCGAATCATAGCACTATCAAATATGGGAGGAGCAAGGTATTTACCGACTGGCTGGTAATTTTTACCGTCTTTTTTTGCGGGAAAATCGACTGATTTAAAGAAAACCGACCGTTTTTAAGAAAAATCGAACAGTTTCCCAAAAAAATCGATTCTTTTTACGAAAAATCGCGAACAATCAAATTTTTTTTTACCGGCTAGCCGACAACATCGGGGGAGGGGGTGCATCCCCCCCCCCCCCCCTGCGTGACGCCCCTGTATGCTAGTGTTAAAGCACATCTGAAAAGACTTCGTAAAATTCAGGACACTCATACAACTCGAAAATGATCTCTTTTATGTTTAAGATATTCTAAACTTCTCGTCTTCATTTGCTGTGTATATAGCATTTTCTGTCGCGTAGAATCAAATTCTGCAAACCAGTTTTAAGTTGCACTTCTTCAGATTTAGCTCACTGTAGCTTTACCTGCTTTAGTTTTCGGCATGAAAGTATGTCGAGTGACAAATAAAACGGTAAACGGTACTTTCATTATGAAACAAAAGTACATCAAATCACCGGGGAAAAAAACGCAACTCAAGTCTCGTCGGCGAACCTGGCGTCTTTGTCTATATCTGTAAACTCCTGTCAGGCCAAGACCAAAAGTTCGTTACGTCCGTAAATCCGGATTTTTTTTTTTAACGCACTGGCAAATCTGTTTTCTCGTTTCATTTCTGAGGAAGTGTGTTCTGAACGGGAAAATTACTTTTTTTGCTATTAGTTCGGAGCAAATCTACTTTCTTTTCTATGGGCTTTATTTTGACACTTTTTCGACGGACAGAGGCGAGATTTCATAGCTATTCTTAATTTTTCATTGGGATCGCAAAATGACGCCCTGCTCCTCCGGTTATGTCCATGAATCATGATTTTTTTTAAGGAATTACTTTTTTTGCTTTAATACGGAACAAATCTACTTTGTTTTCTATGGCCACTATTTTGTCACTTTTTTCGACGGTCAGATTTGTTATTTCAAAGCTGTTTTTTCCTTTTCAATGGGATTGCAAAATGATGGTCTCCTCGGCGTTTCACAAAATTTCGCCTGTCGCACATTTCATAGTATTCTCTACTTAGAGGAACGGTGTGTCATTTACTTGGCGATTAGGCTTGTAACTTTTTAGATTTGAAACACATTAAAGGCTGGCTAGAACCTTTCTAGACAGAGGCAGATTAAAAAAAAATCGCCTGCGGCGCTTGCTTTAATTTGTCCCGGGTACAGGCGTTGAAGCTTTCCTCTTATGCGAAGGTTGACATGTAAAGCTGAGGCTATGAAGGTATGTATACAAAAATTTTGATTACAAGAATAATTTCAGCTGATGCATTGCAGCTAGTTTTACACCGGCTCTATTATTTGTTGGTGGGGAATGTGCGTCATTGCCGCATAGTCGCAACAGTTCATTTTTGTTGGTACCTGCGAGTCGTATATTACGATCCATGAGTCGTTGAAATGAGGGGTCTCACCCCCCCCTGGCCTGAGTGCTTCGGGCCACCCCTGCTAATATGTATCAACCGCTCGGGTACACGCTACACGTATATTAGATGCTCGGTTTCGTACAACAGTTAAAGCATAAAAGAGAATAGAGATATTCATAATTTAACATGCATGGAAGGGTAAGACTTAAAAGTGTTTAGAAAAGGTGAATCCGATGTTGTTGTTTTTTACGAACAATGCATTTCTTACAGAAAAGGAATACCTTTATTATTTGTACTCTTATTTTTAGTTTTTTGATGAAAGTACACTAGAAGAGTGTAAAAGTTGAATAAGATCTAATAAAGACAGAATCAAAGTCCACATTACAGAGTATTCTTTAAAACGGAGAATTACCCTAAATCCTTTAACCGTTCGCTTCTTGGCTGTCCTGGGGATCTGATTTGAGGCTATGGAAACCCTCAAACGTATTTGAGAAATCGATAATGTATTCAAGAATCGAAAAAAAATATTTGAGATTCTGTGAGGTAGGCTGTTCGGGCAGTACTAAACATCTCGGTAAAGAAAAAAAGGATTTTCTAGTTAAAAAAAAAAAAGTATTTGACATTTAGCTTACAATATACTGCGCTCTTGGCTTCAAATTCATAAAGTTTTTGCTCTGCTCTTTTTACTGCTTTCCAGTGTCGTCGACATAGTCCTCAAGGGATTGTACGCTTTCTGTCTCATGTTTGTCAATCCTAAAGTAGAAACAGTTTCCATGTTTGTTCAATTTGGCTTGTATCTTTACGTCACTTGGGAAGTGAGGAGTGTCACATTACTGTGACCTTGGTTTGCATCTCCCTCCGATGTATTACCGTCTCAAAGTGAAATGCTCTTCTCATGGATTACGAAATGTGTCGATGGAGAGATGGATGGTAATTATTATGGAATAGACGCTGTCAAGAGCAAGGTTTTGTCATTATTGAAGACTTTCTTTGGAAAAGAACGGTATAGTACAGTCAATGTAAGCCTTGACCGCGAACAAATTGCAACAGAAATGATTTTTAAACCATCTTGTAAAGAAAAAAAAGCTGTAAGGCATATCAAAAGTTGAGAAACCTAGAGGCGTACAAAGTACTTGTTTTATTGGCATTTTGCTTTTCATTTTTTATTTTTCAGCTGATTTTTTTTTTATTTTCTTAAGCCTTAGTGTTTACATCACGAGAAACACATTACTGACGTATTTTAATGTGCTGAGCTCGAATATCACATCAGATTAAAGATGCGGTCAACCGAAAGTATTTCACATTCATCACTATTCCATATTTCTATTACATTATCCCTTGCTCACACTTAGGACCGAATAGAGACCCAAATGGATGTGTTGAATGGTCAATTAGTAACTGTACTGTATTCATTATTAATAAATACTTATTATTTAAATAACAATTACTCATTTGTTCTACATTTGGTTGACGTCACTAACTTTAGAGTCACCATTTGTCCCTCCTAGTTAGGCTCACGAGTAGGCAGATACTGTGTATAAAATTAGGGTTGATTTGAATTTCGATATGAGTATTCTATCCTTTTTCATGTCGAACCGTTTTCGACCCTAGTACAAAACGCGCTGTCCTTAATTGTCTACTCAAGCCTATGTGTGGGGTGAGTAAAGCTAAGCCTGAACAAGTCTAAGACTAGCTTGTCCAATAGTCGTAGTTATCAAGGGATATAAACTCAATACCAAGTATTACGGGTAGCGCCAATTATTAATCGTTCTATATACATACCAGTTAATAATCTTTAATATATATATTTATATATTTACAATATATATATGTATAGAGCCTACATATATGTAATTATTAAAATCGTCCTTGGCTGTTGTTGGCTGATGTTTTCTTCGAGCTATGATACCCTGCGGCATCTCTTCTAGTGACAAATTTGGGTCGACGGTTGCCTCTAGCAAGTAGGTTCAGCAGCGTTAGGGAACTCTAGGATGGCTGCCTCCGCTGGCGGGATCGGTCGCACATATATGAGCTTTACGAAAGCTGCGTCCATCTTAGTCTCAGCTTCCCTTTCGATTCTTCAGTTTAGGGCCTCTAGTTCTTTCAGGCTCTAAGGAGCTGAGTCCTGGGTTTCTTAGGTGGCAGGAGTATATGTGGTGTCTCTGATTATTCGCTCTCAATGAGCTTTTTCATATTTCCTAAGTTTAAAAATTATTTTCATATCCTTCATTGTCTCAAAGGACCTCTCTTACCTATAATACTAACGCACCCTACTTCCATAAACAATCCGTATATTTCTAAACCCGGAGACCCATATTTCGTTGGTACATTTTAACACCCCTAACAAAACCACGCTGATTGTCTTACTTGTCGAGTTTTGTTACCTTCGATGTGTATCGCGCTGTCGACGGAAATTTTTCCATCAGAATAACCGTTTTTGTAAATTATTTGCCTGTTTCCGCAGTGTTTCCGCGATAAGTCAACGGGTCTCGGAAATGGCTTAAAACAGCCAACACAGTGGGTTACTTGTTGAAAGCACAGCCTAGTTTTAAAGTATTCAAATATATTAAAATACTGTAACTTGAAGAGTAAATAGTGCTGGGGGTCCTTTAAGGGACTCAAGGTTCTCTTAGGGACAGGTTATGGGTTGTCCTGGAATTCAGTCGTTACCGAGATTAGCCATTTGGGGCTTTTGGTGACTGATTTGCGTTGTTGGTTAGGTCCTTGGGCTGCTTCGGTTATTTCTGCAGGGCACTAGTGCCATCGGTTTCCGTTCGTGGGTGTACCTTTTCTTTCAGGGAAAGGGCACTTTGGTACTTGCTGATACTGTGTGGGGTCTTCGCGGAGATTTGAGGTTGTGCCGTTTACCTCGGTACTTCCTAATCAACGCTTGCTTCTCCGTCATTTCTCTGTCCTCCGCTTCGCTACATCAGCAACAAATTTTTCCCTGGCTTCTTCTTGTAGGCCAATTTTTGGTTGTTTTCTTCGTCTCTTTTTTGTGGTGCTTTAATTTCGAATAGTCCGAGACGACAGACGATTTTGCTAACCTGCCTGTCGTCTAGGGATTGTAAGGTTAGGATTCTAGGTTTGAGGCCCTCCATCGTAAATATTTGTATGTGTTGAAGACCAGAGTCTTCTCGAATGACACTAAATATAAAGAGGGTATTCGTCAGCGGAAAGCAAAGTCATAATCTCTTTCCAATGGTTTTCGGGCTGCTTGGAAACCGAAGCAGCTTTCCTGGATAGTGATTCCAGAAAGTTAGTGGAAAGCTCCGCGGGAAATTGAATACTTCTCCGGGAATCTTGAAACTGATGAAAAAACGGTCTCTCTAACAAGTGAACAAAAAAATGGTAAGCGTCATTGAGGATGACTTCGTTCGATTATATGGTAAGGGAAGAAACGTCCAGTTTTGTTTTTGCGTTTTCGCGATCGGTCAAGGGAAAAGTGGAAAGTGATTGCAGGATTCGTTTTCCCACAGTTTTAGAGATGCGCTTCGCTCGCGGGAAGGTGATTCCGGAATCTCGCGAAAACCCTCTTATAGCACTCTAGATGATGTGCAAGTAAAGTGTGGAACAAAATGTGCACACCCATCGCACCGGACTGGAAGGGATTAACTTCTCGGCCAATTACCAATGTGATTTTTGTTACCTATGTTCGAGTTTAGTTAACAACTGAAAAATGACGAAAAATATTATTTTGAAAATTTCTACTTGACATGTTAGTAAAGCTACTTGACATAAGAAAGAATTCCAAAAAATGTCTTGTATGGTAATGAATGTGAAACACTTTTAGGTTGAACATACCAGAAATCTGATACGGTATTCGAGTTTAGCACAGAAAATTACATTTCGACATGTAGACCCTACGAACATAACGGTAAGCTTTTCCTTGAGATAGGTTTCCAACTTTTGACACATCGAACAGTTTCTTCGTATCTACAAAATGGTTTAATCATTGCTGTTGCGATTTATGTGCTGTATTAGGTTAGATTATTGTATTGCTAAATTACATAATAACCAATCATTATAGGTAACCAATCATGAAATAAAACGATTGTGCTATTATGGAATCGCGAATTTCTTGTATGATGAATGTGAAACACTTTCATATGACCGTGTCTTAAATCTGACGTTATATTCGAATTCAGCACATAAAAGCACATCCGAAACAAATTCCCCATGAAGTAAACGTTAGCCTTCAGAAAATAGAAAATTTCAGCTGAAAACACAAAATAAAATAGAAAACGCTTGAAAAAACACGAACTTTGCACCCCGATAGATTTTTCAACATTTTTTATATGTCGTACAATTTTTTATTCTCTACAAGATGTTGTAAAAATCATTTTTGTTGCCATTTTTTTTGCGGCCAAGTCATAAGATAACGTTTATTTGCTGTATAAGATTTTTACAGATATTTGGACAGCTACACATATAAATCAATAAAAATAAAATTTTATTACGTAGTCATATTAATTGGCGATTTTCACCCTCTATTTGTGCCTACATGCTCGTGTAATGTACAAAATACTGCCTGAACGAGCGCTTGTATCGGGAAGACGCAGACGCTATTTTTGAAAACAAACTTGTTTTTGTGCCTTGTTGCATATCTAGGCTGCGGTGCCTCAGGTGGGAGAAGGTTTCGATGCTTCCCCGACCTAAATCCTTTTTTGGACCGGGATCCAGACGCCGATGTCGTTCAAATAACGGGGGGGGGGGTAGCTCACGAGCTGCAGAAGGTTTGCTCAAGTGCTCAAGACCAACTTTTTGAGCTGAGAACGAAAACCGTAACGCACCACTCCGTACCGACGTACGTCACCGACTTTTTAGCCTATATAGGCAGATTAGGCCTATATAGGCAGATTAGGCCTATATAGGCAGATTAGGCCTATATAGGCAGATTAGGCCTATATAGGCAGATTAGGCCTATAAAGACCAACTGTAGATCAACAATTTTCCTAGCATGACCGCATAAGCTAAATAAACAAGAGTTGGAAGATCATATGGCACTTGCAAGGCTGGCTCAGAGGATGAAAGTAGGAATATTTTGCCCAAAATTATTGTTCGTACTTGAAGAAATTCACTTGTAAGCAAAACCCTTGGGTCAAAAATGAGCATGGGCCCTTGTGAATAATGAATATATGTCGTTTGGTTAAAGTATTTTTTTTTTTACTTGTCGGCTAAGAAACGCACTTTAAGGGTGCTGAAATTAATTTTTGAGCAAAACCCTTGAGTTAAAATGTATAATTTGCTAAAAAGCATTTTTTGTGCTTTGTGGTTAGGACTAATACTTTAAGGTTAGGATTAGTACTTTAAGGGAAGGTCGGATCTGACAATTTCTAAGCCGATCTTGTCAAGTTTATAGTGTTCAAGCCTAGTTTCATCGCTCTAGCACATCTGGAAGTACCTTTCTTTGCGCTCACCAGAATTCCGGTCTCCCCCCCCCTCCCCTCACATTGCCCGAACCCGCTCCGGTTTTGTCACTAATGTATCTAGTTCTTGTCCTTGTCCTTCCCACCAAGTTTCATCCCAATCGCTCCAATCTAAGCGCGTCACAAGATTTCCGACCCCCCCCCCCCCCACACACACATTCATCATATCCTGCCCGGACCTAAAATGGGACATCCGAAACACGTTTCGTTTCAATGTGCATTGCGTTTCATGCCTTAGAAAACAAGAAAATACGGGAATGGTTCCTCGGTAGAATGTTAACCACACTAGTCTACTTTTTTTTAGCATTCCAAAATTTGTCATTAAATTAAATAAATAAATAAATAAATATAATACTAACGTTCAAACCCGTCCAAAAAAAACACGCTGATTTTTTCACTTGCCGCGTTTTGCTTACTTCGATGTGTATCATGCTGTACACGGTTGTCTGCGAGAAGTTTTTCCATGAGAAAAGCCTGCCAAGTTTATTTTTCTTAGCATATCTGGATGTATCCTAACTCGCGAACACCGGCATTCCGGGAAAATTTATTTACTAGCACTGGCGTTAAAAACCTTGACAAAGGAGGGAACAAAGCTTTTCAGATATCGGTTTCGAGACACCTGAATAGGCTGTATGAGAGGTACAGCTTCTGCCACTGCTCTTGCGGGTCTTTCTCGATGTGGCTTGAAATTAGGGGGCAGTATGGATCGATGGGATGTACTGTTCAGCAACCCTGTACCAAAATCAAGCGACAGCTTTTGTCGACGACTAGCAAGGGAATCTAGGCCAAACTGTTCAAGGAGGGCACAGTATGGGATTTTTGGCGCTTTTGAAATGATCAACAATGCACGAAATTGAACTCTCTCAATCACGTCTGACTGCTCCTGCGTCAGGCCATAATGCCAAACGGGGGAACAGTATTCTAAGCAGGCCCGTATAAAAGATGTATGTAAGTTTATCTCCTCCTTTATTCTGCAGTGGATGCACCATGGCTCGAACTGTCTCACAATATTCTGTTTTCATTCCGGGCTTTCGTGCTCGGCAAATGGTTTTCACACATCTAATGCAGCAGAGAGACGGTATGGAACTCATCACTATTCATTCTACATATTTCTAAACCCGGAGACCCCAATTCCGTACAGCACATTCTAACCCCTCTAGTTTTTCCATCAGAAAACCGGTTCTGTTAATTGTTTCCCTGTTTTCGCTATAAGGCAACGGGTCTCGGAAAAGGCTTAAAACAGCCAGAACCGTGAGCAGGCCCGTATCCACGAATTTATTTCGGGGGGGGGGGGGGTCCCTTTCGTGGGGGGAGGGGTGCCTGCGGGTCGCACAAAAAAGTACAAAAAAGACATAGATCAGAGGGAAAAGCATATAAAAATCAGTATATTCGTATGTTTCGGGGTCTCCCCCCCCCCCCCCTGGATACGGTCTTGACCGTGGGTTATTTGTTGAAACCATAGCCTAGTTTTAAACTAGGCTTTTCTACGACCAAAGTCTAGAAAAGCTCCAACTCCAAAGACTGTCTTACAAAATAGTATTATCTTTTATAAAAGTTTTACGAATATTTTTTTTAAGAGTTTTATAAAAAATGATTCTAAACCTTTATCGATAGGCTACGACTAACATACGTTTAAGAAAAGGATGACACGACAACTTGTGTGTTAAACTTGAAGTTCAACATGATAGAAAACATGCTATATATTCTTCGTAGGCTTGATCAATCAATTCATTTTGAGGTATCTGAGTCTTTTGCGATCTCCAATTCTCTCCTTAATGCATCTGTCTCTTGATATGCCTCTACTAACAGCTTTGATTGGTTAGCTATGGTCTTTAGGGATGCCTCACTTTGAATAGGTTCTCCACGGTAGGTGTAGATATCATATCCTACACGAACAGATGGTAGAGACAAATCAGGAACTACATATTCTTCTGTTTCTTTAATGAGCATATTGCCTACATCTTCATTTTTAACGAAAGGACATTTAGGAAAGAACTTTCTGTGTGCATTCATGGGGATATCTGATGAGATCCAATTACGAATAACGCCACCACAAAAGATACACTGAACTTGATCGTTGTATCCCAAACAAAAGAATCCTTCTTTTGCAAATTTACTCGATTCTATAAAGATTTCCCATTTACCTTCAAAAGTCTTCAATCGGACATCTTCTCTCTTAAGAGCCTTACGTATATCAATACTAAGACTTGGAGCATTTGGGAGTTTATTTATCTCCATTCTTTACTTATTAGTTCATGATAAGCTAAATCATGATCAAATTTCAGTTTTTTAATATTAATTGATATTTTAAAAAAAATACTAATACTAAATTCAAGAATTTCTTTGATGTGCAAAACTATCTGTCAATTCCTTAATAAGTTGTTTGATAAAATTGGTATATCTTCTCTTGTTTCGGTTATTGGTTTTTGTATTATCTGAGTATGTGAATTTATTGTCATAGTCTATTAAAAGAGATTTAGCTTTAATCAACATGACAATATCACGTAAAAATCTATTCATCTCTAAAATTGTATTCATTTGATTGACGAGTTCAATCAGTTTATCTTGAGATTCATAATGTTTATCAAAAAACACATATAACTCAGATCTCACATTCAAGGCATCATTGAAAGTCGTAATAGGCTTATAGCAATGAGTTCCTAATCTGAAGGTGAAATGCTTCACTTTATCATAGTCACTTTCTTTATAAATATCAGCTCTATCGGTAGCTTTATCCAAAGCTTTTATAAATTCACTTGAAATATCTTCACAGTTATTGATAATAATTTCTGTGTCTTTAGGATTATGAATCAACAGTTTATTTTTATTATCTACATGAAGCTCAGGAAACCACAAATTAATCATATTCTCTTCAGTCATTGTTATTAATGAAATACTTTAATATTTTTTCACTTATTTTATCTTTTAATTTTATATTTTTAAAATTTTTATTTTTTAAATGAAATTTGATTTTTAATTTATTAAAATCTATAAGTACATATGGTAAACTAAAAAATAAAGAATGGAGATAAAAAAAGATCCAACTTTTATGGATAAAGTGAGAATCCTTCTTAAACGAGAAGATGATAAAAATGAACAAGCACGTGAAATATTTCGACAAGATAAACAACTTACTGAAATTGAATGGTTTAACCACATTGAACAACACCATTTGATATACAGCCAAGAGTTTGAAGGACTCGAAGAGTCAGAACGCTATGAACAGATTACTGGATTTGAAATCCTTGAAAATTATTATCAACAAGATTTGATAGAGACACAAGAAAGTGAAAATTCCGAACAACTTGAAAAAGATATATTGCTTAAATGCAAGGTCTGTATTGCCAATGAGGTAGACATAGTGATTATATCATGTGGTCATACTTTGTGTTCAACCTGTGCTCCAGCTGTAGCAAAATGCCCACTTTGTCGTGTAGATGTTGTGCCGACAGCAAAGATTTACTTTTCTTGAACTTATTGTTATAGATGATGCTTGTAAAGTATCTTTTGTTATTACTCATCTGTAAAAGTGTGTTATCTGTAGAAGCATAGTTTATCGATACACTGATTTTTTATTTTGGTAAATCTAACAAAATGTAATTAGATGTAGTTATTTATGTTATGATTTAGTATATAATGTAAATATTATTATTGAATAATACTTCCAACTCTAATGTAATATTTTTGTCTCATAGATCACTTAAAAATGAGATACTAGTATAAAAAAATTTATATAATTACATATATTTAATATATGGTTTCAGAAATATGATTTTTGAAAAAAATACACATATTGGTAGAGAGTAATAATATGACAAAGGTAATAGATTATGGTGTTATCTCACTACTATTTCTACCAATTTTAGTTATTTATTGTGTGTATCTAAATCCATGGGTATTAGAAGATCTTATTGGTGTGTTAACTAGGTCACGAAGATGTGAGAGTTACGGCCTAAATATGTTATTGTTGACGCAGACTCGATATCTCAGCGTCATATGGAGCTATTAGCTAAGAAACTGATTGAACAAGAACTAGAAGAATTTTTTAGTTTTAAACCAGAAAAGATCGTGATTCTTACCAATATTGAAGCTTTGAATACATCTCTAGCAGATAAAGCTGTATTTGTAGGTTCTGTCATAGGATATAAAGGCTGTCATAATGAAATCATAATATTGGAAGCTTTAGAAATTGAAGACTATATGATACATTACATTGCTCTGACCAGAGCATATACTGACTTTATAACTATTGTTTTGAAGTCTACCTTTGATAAGATTTTCGACGAAATTTAATTTGATGTCATTAATAATTGTGAGTTATTGTCAACATGCTTGGAGATGTAATGTAATATTAAGTTCGTACTTATTTGTTAGCTTATGTGTATAATTTTTTATTTATTTTGGGTTTAAAGAAAAAGAATTAAGATTTGAAAGTTAAGTATTCGATTAAAATGAACATTCAGTCTAAATCTATCTATTTTTATTAGAATTATTTTTATTTGAAATTCCTATATGTATTTAAAAATAATTAAGATGGATTTAGAACTAAATAATACAAGTAGAATAAAAGTTTGTCTTTCAACCACCGATTGGTATGGAGTATTAAGTATAATGATAATTATAGTAATATTTGTGATATTGTATAGTATATCTGGTTATTTAGTATATGTACATCCAATTTCTGGATATATATGTGTGTTTTGTATTACAGTATTTTTGATCTTGATTCTAATTCTAAAAAAATAAAATTATATTATTAATAATAATTTTTTTATATAGTATATTTTATCAATAAACTAATATAAGATATAAAATAAGCAAAGTTTCTAAGATATTCTTATAAGATAAAATACTAATTACCCATTAGTATTTATAAATCAAGACTTAAAATAATTTTAGAAAATTTAATTTTTCTTAAAGTAAAAAAAGATTATGTTAATAAAGAAGTAAAACTGTTTACATTAGTATTGATAAGGAGGTGTTACATCTAGTGTATTATTTAAAAATTATTTACTAAATTATAAATAATTTTTTTATAATATAATAATTCTTTAATTCATACAATTATTATTAGTTACAATAAACTAGAAATGTAATACTAATTTTTTCTTTAATTATTTTTTAAGAATAAAAATATAATACTTCTATATTAAGATGATGTGTTTATTATTGTATAGTAATAAACATTGTTAGTATCAATATTAGATTTCAAATATTTGCATATGACTATATGGTTATATATGATCCTAAAAATAATAAAAATACTACTTGATTTATTCTACAGATGTAAGCTAATTAGTCTGCTATTTTGTTCTCAAAATTTTTCAAGAGATTATGGCAACCTTTAAAATTTTGAGCTTCTTTTATTTTAATAAATTCGGCTAGTGATATTTGTGGTAGTACTTTTGGTACTTGTAGTAATACTGGTTGTGGTACTGTAGTCACACCTGGTAGTTTAACTATTTCTCTTAGTACACTCAGTAAAACATCACTTCGTTCAGGTTCATTGTCATTTGCTTTATTGTATATTTCTTCTTCAGTGAGAATTGTTGTCATTATTATCGCCATTATACCTGGCTTTAGTTTAGATTCTAGTGCTACTGCTTCTGATACTGGACTTACTTCTGGTATTGAATTTACATCTGGTAACAAGGTTACTTCTGAGAATTTAACTACCTGTGTTAATGCAAGTAGTAAAACTCTACTTCGTAGATCTTCACTTAGTTTAACAGGTTTCACATTCTTTTTTTCTTCTTGGTATACAATATCTTGACTAAAAAGTGCTGCTATTACTACTCTCATTAGACCCGGCTTTAGACTAGATTCTAGTGTTCGTATTTCTTGTATTTTGGTATTCATTTTTTTAAAGCAGATTTAGCTTAATGTATTAATATACTAGTTTTTGATATTATTAATATTCTATTTCAAATATTTAGTTAGATATACTACATTATATCAAATAATAAAAATATTTTTTATGTATATAGTTTAGTAAAATAATACTCTAGAATTGTATTTTTAATTGCTGATCAAAAAGCTATAATCAAACACTGAAGTTAAGTTTTTTTTTAAAAATCATTATTAAAACTAATTATTTTATATAATCTTATTATAGTTATCTTATAATATTATCTATATTTAGAAATAATAATTAGTCTATATTTATAAAAATAAAGCTTTTATAATATTAATATTAGATTTTAAATATTTATATACGATTATGATTATACGATTATAGTTATCTTAAAAAAAAAAATACTACTACTACTTATTCTACAAACTTTATCTATTTTTAAACACAAATAGATATTAGTTATCAAATGGAGTAGGAATATGAGATAAAGTAAATGAATTATTATCATGTATTCTAATAATGTTAGGATTTTTACTATTAGAGGAAGCATTGATTGTCAATTTTTGTCCTTTTGGTGGTATTATTATCATTTTTGGGAAAATAATTGCTCCTTTCTGTTGCAAACTTTTAAGAAATTTAAGTTTATTGTGTTCTGGATCATCAGATTCATCATCAAATTCATCATCAGATTCATCATCATCAGATTCATCATCATCTTTAGTTTCATCATCATCTTGTTCATCCTTTGATTTCATAGGTTCATCATCTTTTTCATCATCAGATTCATCAACAGCATTTATTTTTTTATCAGATGATGGTTGCTCCATTACTGTTAACTTACTTATATCTTTAATAATTTCTTTTTCTTCTGATGTTAGATTAACATTAGAATTCATCTTTGAATTTAAATGATTATTCAATGTTATATTTATATTGATTATAGAATCAATAATTGATACCATTAATATTAAATTTCAATTATTTATATAATTGTGAATGTAATATATCTTTAAATTATAAGAAAATATTCATTAGGTTATTAAAATAAAAAGTTTATGAAATAGTAATTGATATAGAAATACATTTAATGATTGATAATTATTTAATATTGTATTGCTGTAAAAAATATTAAGGTGGATTGAAAAATATTAAATAAGTAACCATTTATTTAAATAATCTTTATAAAAATAATGTGATATTTGTTAAGAATATAAGATAAACTTTTTAAAAAAATAAAAAATGCACATATTAAAAATCAATATTAAAAATACCATCATCAATATCGTTTAAACTTTTTTTGTTCATTTGTTCAATTGCACTGTTACCAATTATTAATAGATTCTTGCTTAAAGAATAAGTATTATCCATGTATTTTTCACTCTGTCTTGTATATTCATCAATAATATTTTTTATTTTATCGTATCCACTTTTAGTGATACGTACATCTAATAGTTCAATATTAGTAATAGTATTGATACTAGTTAATGTAGCATTCGTATCTAAAAGATTCTCAACTTTAAATCGATATAAGACTTCTCTAATATTTTTATTTTCTATAAAATCAATCATCTTCTTTATGGGGTTAATACTATAAGACCATCCAATTAATCCAATTATTTTAAATACCTCTTCATCAGGTATCTGAAATATTCTTTTTGAATAACTCATATTAAAGTAATTAATAGTAAATGATTTTTTTTCATTATATTTTTTAATTAATAATTCTTTAATTAGCTAATGAATTACAAATAATGAGTATAGAACCCAGTAATAATAAGATTGTAGATATAATCCTAAAAAATATAATGGTGAAGTTAAGTTTATTAAAAATAATAAACTAATATAGGAAAATATCTAATTAATCTATTAAATAATAAATACAATAAAGAAACATTTATAATTATCACATATTATTTGTTTATAAATAAAATTTAACTCTTTTTTAAATATTAGATCTTTAAATGAAATTTGATTATAGTTTGTTTAAGTATGACATAGTATCTAATAAGGTATACTTTAAACTAAAGTAGCATATAAATGAGTAATCGTCCAACTCTTTCTGATTGTGAGAAAAATCTTCTTAGGAGAGAAGATGTCCGACTTGGGACATTCACTAGCGATAGATGGCATTCACATATTAATGCAGAAGATTTAGCGAGAGATGGATTCTTTTCTGTAGGATATAATGACCAAGTTCAATGTATATTTTGTGGTGGAGTTATTGGCCACTGGGAGTTATCTGACACCCCCAGAAGTGAACACATGCGACACTTTAGAACATGCCCCTTCATTATGGGTAGAAATGTAGGAAACATATCAGGCATACCATCAGCGGGTACACCGACTCTAAATCTTCTAGCTATGGAGGGTGGATTTGATATAGGAGCGACTCCACCTATGACTATATTTACGAGTTTATTTACGACTCCAGTTAGATCTTTAGTTACGTCTTCAGTTACATCTTCAGTTACGTCTCCAGTTACGTCTCCAGTTACGTCTTCAACGTCTTCAGTTACGAATTCTCAACTTAATTTGGTAGATATCAATGCACCTAGAACTCTAGCTGCTTTGGGAATTAGCGAACATAGAGGACCATGCCATCCAAATATGATATCATATGAAGCCCGATTGAAAACTTTCTCAACTTGGACTTATAGTGATCGGCAAACACCTGAACGATTAGCTGAGGCAGGATTCTTCTATGTTGGTACCAGTGATAAGGTTATGTGCTTTCATTGTAACACGGGTATATGTTATTGGGAATCTTGTGATAACCCTTGGATTGAGCACACAAAATGGTCCCATGAATGTATATTCATACTACAAATCAAAGGAAAAGCCTTTATCAAAAAAGTACAAGATGACTTGGAATTTAAGAATCAAGTGGACAGAGAATTGAGAAGAGATGTGGCTATGGCTGCTTTGAAAATCGTAATGGATTTAAGTAAAGTGAAGCAGGCTATCATTAACAAACTGAGAGCCACTAGAACAGGATATGTGAGTATTGATGATCTAGTGATGGCTATTATTAAAAATGATCATAGTGATTCTGAGGGTTATGATGTGCTACCTGAACCACGTCGTATAGTAAATCCTTTTGCTAATGACGAACAATTTGACACATTGATGTCAGACCCCAGAAATGCTGAGTCAGGTTTGTCTCATAACTCGACACCTACTGTTGAGAGAATTGTAGAAGAAACCACAGCAAGAGACAATGTAGAAGACCAAGATATTGAGGAACGTTACAAGTGTAAAGTGTGCTTACATGAAAATATAGACACCATCTTTCTACCTTGTGGTCATTTGGTTTCGTGTTCAACCTGTGCTCCAGCTGTAGCAAAATGCCCACTTTGCCGAACACTTATTCGTGGGACTGCAAAAGCTTTTTTTCCTTGATTTTAATATTTTTTCTTTTTGATTTTATTATCTTAGTAAATATTAATTATATTGAACTATATAACTAAACTATTATTTTTTTTAAAATCTAAAAAAATAGATTTAGTGAAAAAATAAACTAGCAATCAATAATTGCTATAAATTTAAAAAAATAGTATAGTAGAAGATAGCCTTAATATAATTTCATACATAAATTATTCATACTTATTTTATCTTACTATTAAAAAAGAGATTACATTTATTATAATTAGTTGAAATTTGATGCATTAATAGTGTGATTAATAGAAAAATCTGTAATTAAAGATGGAGGAGATTAGAAAATAAATATTTACTTTTATTAGTTGATATATCTTTTTAGGGATTGATGTAGTTTTGTTGATCTTGAGTTTCAACTATAAGGTAGTGGAATTATATCAGTAGTTATTGGTTATTATTTTATATAATAATAGTATAGTGTTATATAACTTTTTATTAGCTGTTGATGTTTATTTTTTATAACTTAACGATTTATTAAATTAAGATTTAGATAATTATGATTTTTAGAAGATGTGAAAATGTTACTAAATAATAATAATTTAGTATTTTTTGATTATTTGAATAAATGATAGGAATTGTTATAATATTAATAATTAAATAACTGAAATAATTATATATTAAATTACGAACAATTATAATATTTAAAATTTAACATTAGATTATTATATGGAGAAATTTATATTATGAAATACCTCACTAAATAATCTATATGTAATATTGTGATTATTTCGTAGAAGACAAACAAATTATAGTAACTGAATAGTTTCATTTTTCTAAGTGATTTCACTTTTAGAAGTTTATAGATTTTGTTTGAATTTTAATTTACATCAATTCATATTCTTACATCAATTCATATTCTTACTTATCTCTGTTTATTTTTTCATAAAAATACTTAGAATAAAATAACAATATTAGTAAATGAAAAATAATAAATAGGTTTATTTTTAAACCTCTAAGTTAAATAGATTCGTATCAGTAGTGATTTTTTATAACAATTTCTCAATTGATATATTTTTTTAGAAAAAATATTAAATGATTATATGCTCGGTATTAATTTATAAATTATTCAAAAAAAATAACTTTATACTTATATTTAATATTTTTATGTTTACATTTAATATTTCTGAAGTAAAATTTAGATTATAGTTATTATTCTTGTTCTTGATTTCATTATTAACATATAAATAGTTTATATAATATATAACTATAACAAAAATAACATTTATCAGAGTAGTATTAAAAGTATCTTTTATTTTTTATGAAAAAGTATATAAATTAAATTAATTAATTAATTTATAATAATGATAATACCTAATTATTTCAATTTTCATAAAAAATAAAAGAAATAGTTATGGATTTAAGTAAATACAATTACTAATAATATAAATACAATTACTAATATTATAAATACAACTACTAATATTATAGAACTAATTACAGCTGATGTAATATTAATTAATACTCCAAAAATTTTGGAGTATGAAAATCAAATTATTGATGAAAATGAAATTATTGATGAAAATCAAATTATCAATGAAAATAAAATTATTAGTGAAAAAATAATTTCAATTAGAGATAAAATAATTTCAATTAGAAATAGAATAATTTTAACTATAAATAGAATAAGAGGTATTGATAAGATATTGTTATCAACTACTAAAGAATTAAAGATAATTTTTGATTATCAAGAAGATGATATTAATGAAGAAGAAGATAAGATAAAGTTATTAGGTGATAAAATAAAGACATTTAATGTTAAATCATATATATTTAGTTGTAAAATAAATGCATTTAATGATATAATAAATATATTTAATAAAGATATAAATAATGCTGTTAATGATATTGAAAAAAAAAAAACTTAAATCTGAAATAGAATTAAGTAAATCTGAAATAGAATTAATTGTAAGTGAAATAGAATTATTTCTCTATAACCTGATAAACATTAAAAATAATATAAAGAGAATAGTGTAAAAAGTAATTAAGAAAAAATAATATCTTTTTTATATAGTAATACAATAAATTATCAAAACTAATCTATTATAAAACACAATTATATTAATTAGATAACTTTTATAGCACATGTTATAAAAATTATCTAATTAATTCAAATATCATTTTTATAAAGGTATATATCTTTAATTGAAATTAGTCTTAAATTTTAACAATACAGTCTTTAGTGCTCCTAATTTAATAATATGACATATTTTTTTTAAAAAAGACTTATATGTAATAATTAATCAAAATCTGAGTTAAGATTTATAATAAAAGTTATTTGAATTAGTTTTTTGTTCTAAATCTAATAAATAACTTATTATTTATAATTATCTGATATATTTACTTTTCTATATAAAGTTTTTAATTAATATTTATTTATAAATCTAATCATAAAATTGTAACCTAATAGTATCTATAATAATTTATTCTATTCATTAAAACCATATTAGTTCTATGTATAATTAAAAACGTACTTATGTTATATATTATCAAAATAAACTATACTATTATCATCATTATATATACTATCTAATTTGCTGTAAATATAATTATAGTAATTTTAAATTATCAAATACTAATTCTTTATTCTTGGTTCGATTTAGTAAAATCGTTAACTTTAGTAACATATGATGAGATAGAGGAATCATGAATATATTGTATACCTTTACTTTAATCTTATTCTATTTTATCTCTATTGTAATTTCTTTCTTTAAATGAAGATTCTCCCCATCACCAATAAGACACTTTCTCTACATCTATATTGATATAATATAGTATCTATTTCTGACATTTAACATCATGTTTTTTATATGCTTTATAATTAGCACAACTACTTGATATATCAAATTTTTTTTTTTTGTATTACTATTTTTGAGTTAATAATTGGTATAAAGATGTTATTTTAGTTTATTTATTTATATAGTTATTTCATTATTAGTATTAAACTAGATTATATGTTGTATATTATCATATTTATTATTATACTAAAAGAATCTAGAGTATCTATAATATTTATAAAAAAAAAGTATATTATTAGTTTTTAGTATATTTATCTAACTTTTTAGTCATAATGTTATAAAATAACAATCTAAGAATAAACTAAGATAAAAAATAAACTAATTCTAGACAGATTACACAGCTATATGTAATTAATTATTGCATCAAGAATATTCTTGTTACTACTGACATTCCCATATTCTTGACAATCAAAACACTCACAATCTAGATGGTGGGATTCTTGACAATCAAAACACTCACAATCTAGATGGTGGGATTCTGGATACTCACAATCTAGATGGTATGATTCTGGATACTTACAATCTAGATGGTATGATTCTGGATACTCACAATCTAGATGGTATGATTCTGGATACTCACAATCTAGATGGTGGTCTTGAGAATCAGAACACTCACAATCTAGATGGTGGGATTCTTGACAATCACAATCTAGATGGTGGAGTTCGTTCAGAGTACTATATAAGTAATCATTTAGAAATAGTTCAAGTCCTCGTATAATTGCATTGAGTAGCGTAAACTCATAATTTGAGTTAGTGTTGATTAGGAGCTTGTTTGCGGTATAGTCACATTCTTTTGTAGATAAGATTCCAACTTCAAATTCAATGGTAGCTGAATCATAGAGGTTGGGACCACTTATATCAAACATAAGTTCACTCATAGTTTACTATTTAACAAACCAAAGATATCTGATACTATTAAGGCTTAAATTTCAAACTTTGTTGTGAAATATTTGTTTTAGAGTAAAAATAATTCAACTATTTAAAAATATACTAATTTTTATGAATTTGAGTTTTTTATATATTATCAAAAACAATAATAATAATAATATAGATATACCTCTAATAATTTATCATTTATAAAAATATTAGTATCTTTAAATTAAACACTTTAGTATAATTTTAATTATTCACCCTAAAAAGTATTCTTCACTCATCTAGATAACTATATTCGAATAATTTAAAATGTTTACTTAGATTAATATATTTATAGTCATATCAACCACGCATATGTAAGTCCATAAGATCAATTGTATGACGATTGAAATATAAAAATATATACAAAAGAACATCTTTTTGTTAATCTTTCGATATGTTCAGTTAATACTAATACTTATACTACTACTTTTAATACTAATACTTTACGAATAATACTACTACTTTTAATACTAATACTTTATGAATAATACTAATATTTTCATAAAATTTATTTTTTATGAATAATACTTTACGAATAATACTAATACTTTACGAATAATACTAATACTAATACTTTACGAATAATACTAATACTAATACTTTACGAATAATACTAATACTTTACGAATAATACTAATACTTTACGAATAATACTAATACTAATACTTTACGAATAATACTAATACTAATACTTTACGAATAATACTAATACTTTACGAATAATACTAATACTTTACGAATAATACTAATACTAATACTTTACGAATAATACCAATATTTTAGGAATAATACTAATACTTTACGAATAATACTAATACTTTACGAATAATACTAATACTAATACTTTACGAATAATACTAATACTAATATTTACACTAATCTTCTATACACCTTTTCTTTGAATGTTGAAGTAATTCTGAGTTATCTCAATAGATGCTTCTTTCACTTGGAGGAATGTAGTCTTTGTAGGAATTCTTAACATGAATATAGATTTTGCTTGGACCTATTTCACTAGAGAGAGATGTATTTTTCGTTTTGATTACCCTCATCTCTCTTACCTTTAGACATAATGCATCTCTATGTCCATCTTTGCGTCCATTTATTTGGCCATCGTTAAACCCCATATCACTTGGGGTGTTGCAACTTTTGTCATTAGGTTCAAGGTTGAGTGAATCAATTCCACTAAAATCTTTCTCGTTAGCACGAGTAATGATGGGAATGTATTCAGAGTCGTAGCCTTTCTGATAGACTGAATCATAGTTACGACTATGTTCAATAGCTATTCTCTTATTAAATCCTCTTTTGAATTCTTGAGTGTATCTGAAAGCAAAAATATGTTTAGTTGAATCATTACACCCACACTTAATTATACAATCGTATCCACACTTAATGCCATGATCATAATCAATCTTATTATTACATCTAGTAATGGTGATTAGAGTTGTTCTTTTAGAATGATTCATCTGTTTAAAGCAAATAAAAGATCTGATATCATCAAATATTAAATTTCAAATATTTATAAAAATGTGTAATTTATTTAAAAAAGGGATTGCTTTTAACATAAACATAATTCTATAAAAAATAAATACAACTAATAACTCAAACATGAATACTAAATATGAAAATGATAATATCGATTCCCTTCAAGATGAAGTAACTCAGATCTTGCCCATTTAGGGATATTTTCTTCTTCTTCTTCTTCTGCGGTTTCAAATGAGTCTTTTTTAACTAAAGGGTTTTCAAACCAACTTATTCCTCTCATCCAACTGGGAATTTCTTCAAGATTAGTTTCTTTTGGACCTTCAATCGCTAGTTGAAATTCAACCAATGGTTGCGTAACTGCTATTCCCTTTCTATGCCCGACATTGAACCCTGCGATAGCTCCAGCATATTCTCCTTTAGTGAATGCACCCCTCACTCTATGGTCAATACTAGTAACTACATAGTTTCTCGTCCAGTGAGCAGCTTTAGCAAAACCATACGCAGACTTGAATTCTCTGTTGAAACCTTCCTTGAATCCTTCTAAGTATAGTTCACGACTTCCTTTCTTGAATCCTTCTTAAAAACCATCATCAAATCCAGATATGAATGGAGTGTCCAAATAATCGTATAAGTCTATGTAATGATCCCTCTTAATATTACATTGACATTTTTCTCCACAATGGATTCCATTCTCGTATCCAATTGTGTATCCATCTTCGTAGTTAAACGGATCAACTTCACTCCAGGGTATTTTATCCATCATTCTATTATTTCATTAGATTTAAAAGTTGTTAGTAATTTGGTATTATATTTCAAATTTTTAATAAAATATGCAATATAATATATTTATTTTTGATTATTTAGTTATATTATTTTAAAACCAATGATCTAATTATTAAAATGTATTAAAAATAAAAAATATTCTTTTACTCTTGATAGTATATCTTTTTTTTTAGTGACTAATCTTTTGCTTTTTCTTCTTTCACTAATTTCAATTTCACTTGTTATATTCCTTTTTATTTTACTGATTTTCTTTTTGGTTTCTTTTTTTTTTACAGAGTTTTTGCAAATTTACATAAATTGATTTCAGTTTCTTTTAATTTTATTAATCGGTTTTTTAAGTTAGTTATTCTAGTATAGTCTTCTAGTGTGAGATGTGCTTTATGTTTTTTCATTTCTTCTAATTCTCTTATTTTATTTATTGTTATTACTTCTTGTTTATTCAACAACTCTAAATTTATCTTTTCTGTGATATACATATCTGTTTCTGCATCAATTAATTCTGATAGCTGCATGTCTTGTTCTATGTTTATTTTTGAGATCTGTAGTTGAGTTTCTTGTCTAATCTTAAGTCTTTTTTCTTCAAGCTCATTCAGTTCAAAATCAAAATTAATATTGATTTCTTCGTTACTCACTATATTGTCTCCATCTCTAGTCTCCAAATCATCACTTACATCAGCATGATATACTCTTGTCTGTATTTTTTCTAGTAACTCTTTATTAGTGCTAAAGGGAGTGTGAGAAAATATGTAATTATCTGAAAACTTATAATCAGATAATTGAGTACTCACTTTTCTAAAATCTCCAAGAATAGATGATATCTTATTTGTATCTGTAGTAATACTTTCATTCAATCTTTTTTCTTCATTCTTTACTTTAAGTAATAGGGATAAATTAAACTCATTGAATAAGGTTATTTTGTGTAAGATTTCAAATTTAAAACAATTCATCATTTTATACTCAAACCAATTAGCTACAGAATGATTTTTGCAAAGTTCATTAAATATCTCCATTATTAATTGGTTAGTTATCTTAAATTACTATTATATTTAATTATAAGTTTTCAGAATTTAAAAAAAAAACAAGTATAAATTATGAAAATAAGTATAATTTAATACTATAATTAACATATCTTTGCAACTTTAATATATAAAAAATAATAATTTAATAATTTGTATTTCTAATTTATCCATGATATCTATCTATTTCTTTTTTCTTAAATTTCAATTTCATCCAATATTTTGGTGAAGATTAATTTCTTATTCGAGTGTTGAACAATAGTCAGATTTACTTTCATAGATTTTCTATGTACCATGTAGTAATAATTTCTCATCTTTTTTTCTTGTAGTAATCTCTCTCGTTCTTCACCTTGAACTTCATTTTTTTTTTGTTCTCTTTCTTTTTTGAGTTTATAAAAATACTTTTCTTTTTCTTTTTTTTCTTTTAGTAATCTCTCTCGTTCTTCACCCTGAGCTTCATTTATTTTTTTTTGTTCTCTTTCTTTTATGTGCTTATATAAATTTTTTGCTTTTTCTTTTTTTTTCTTTTAGTAATCTCTCTCGTTCTTCACCCTGAGCTTCATTTATTTTTTTTTGTTCTCTTTCTCTTTTGAGCTTATATAAATTCTTTCCTTTTTCTTTTTTTTCTTTTCTTTCTTGTAGTAATCTCTCTCGTTCTTCACCTTGAGCTTCATTTATTTTTTTTTGTTCTCTTTCTTTTATGTGCTTATATAAATTTTTTTCTTTTTCTTTTTTTTCTTTTAGTAATCTCTCTCGTTCTTCACCCTGAGCTTCATTTATTTTTTTTTGTTCTCTTTCTCTTTTGAGCTTATATGAATCCTTTTCTTTTTCTTTTCTTTCTTGTAGTAATCTCTCTCGTTCTTCACCTTGAGCTTCATTTTTTTTTTTTTTTTCTCTTTCGTTTATGTGCTTACATAAATTCTTTTCTTTTTCTTTTTTGTCCTCAGTAAAAGAATAGCCACACGTTAAACAAGTCACTGACACGTTACGCTCAGATAATCCAGTTAGACTGCTAAAAAAGCTAGCAAATGTCAAGAAGCTATCCATATTGACTATCTCAGTATAAACAATTTCACACTATATATCTGTTAATGAATTAAGTTATTCTAAAAGAATTATCAATCACTTAGTTTATCTTATATTGACATTACCAATATTTAGTTCATTATTCAATAATTTTTAAATTATAGAAATAAGTATAAAATTCTTAGTTTTAATTTTATTTTAGCTATCCCAGTATAGTTAAAATTTTAATATTTATTTTATAATCACTATTTTGAACAGACGCCACGACTTAACCATGAGTTTTGGTAAACAAGTATTTATGTCGGGGAAGCACCGTAACCTTCTACCACCTGAGGCGCCGCAGCCAAGATATGCAACAAGGCACAAAAACAAGTGTGTACCTTGCAAAAAGTCTGTGTCTTCGCGATACAGGCGCTCGTTCAGGCAGTATTTTGTACATTTTATGAACTTGTAGGTATAAAGAGAGAGTGACCAATCCAATTAAATCGCCAATTAATATGACTATGTAATTAAAGTTGTATATTTATTTTTTTGTGCATCTATCTGTGAAGATAATATACAGCAAATAAAAGTTATTATTATTATTATTATTATTATTATTATTAAAGTATTCAAATATTTTAAGATGAAGAGTAAACAGTGAGAGGGGTCCTTAAAGGACACCTGAACAATGAAACCATACTTGAACACACCATGGAGGATGCATTTACAGACATGACCACGGAGAGCATTCTTCTCCTGAGCGTGACTTTTTGGGATCCCAAAACGTAAGTGGAGGGATACCTATGATATCGCAAAAGTTGTCCGTCTGTCCGTCCGTCCGTCCGTCTGTAAGCACGATAACTCTCGAAGGGAACGAGATATTTTGATGAAACTTGGTGTGAGGGTTCGTTGGGTCGTCGGACCAGTCAAGTTCGTAGATGGGCTTTGTAGCTCTACATTTAGGGGTGGGGGAGGGGATTCAAATTAAGGGACAAACAAAATATTTTGAAACAGCTAATGTGATAGTCAATTATGGGGTAAGAAGACATGCTGAACACGATGGTGAAAACTATTTTGTCATCGGACAAGTAGTTCGCCCGGAATCCGGCCAAAACCAGAAAGTTTGTTGAAAGTAAAAGTTTTATTTGAAGTTGATTAGATGTTCGATTTAGGGGTAGGAAGACATGCTGAAGACGATGGTGAAAACTATTGTGTCATCGGACAAGTAGTTCGCCCGGAATCCGGCCAAAACCGGAAAGTTTGTTGAAAGTAAAAGTTTTATTTGAAGTTGATTAGATGTTCGATTTAGTGGTAGGAAGACATGCTGAAGACGATGGTGAAAATTATTTTCTCGACGGACAAGTATTTCGCCCGGAATCCGGCCCAAACCGGAAAGTTTGTTGAAAGTAAAAGTTTTATTTGAAATTGATTAGATGTTCGATTTAGGGGTCGGAAAACATGCTGAAGACGATGGTGAAAACTATTTTCTCGACGGACAAGTATTTCGCCCGGAATCCGGCCCAAACCGGAAAGTTTGTTGAAAGTAAAAGTTTTATTTGAAGTTGATTAGATGTTCGATTTAGAGGTAGGAAGACATGCTGAAGACAATGGTGAAAACTATTTTCTCGACGGACAAGTATTTCGACCGGAATCCGGCCCAAGCCGGAAAGTTCGTCAAAATTAAAAGTTTTATTTGGAGCTGATTAGATGTTCGATTTAGGGCAAGAAGACATGCTGAACACTTATGTGAATACAATTTTCTACCCGGACATGTAGTTCGTCCGGAATCCGGCCAAAACCGGAAATCTGTTGGAAGTCAAAGTTTTATTTCTAGTTGATTAGATAAACGATTTAGGGTAAGAAGAGATGCTGAGTCCCTGTATGACAATCATATTTTACCCGGACATATAGTTCGACCGGAATCCGACTGGAATCGGAAAATTTGTTATAAGCTAAATTTCTATTTGAACTTGATTAGATGTTCATTACTGGGGAAAGAAGATACGCTGATTTCGTCTTTGAGCTTTCTTTTTTCGCCGGACAAGTAGTTCTGGAGTTCGGCCGGAACCGGGAAATTGGCAGAAGTGGCAGGAAGTTTTCGTCAAAACAGATATGACTTATAGGGGTAAAAACAACAGGCTGAATCCAAATCTGAACTTGGTTTTCTCAGGTGATTAGCTATTTGGCCTTAATCTGTTTCTGAATTTTAGTTGTAAAAATGTTCGAGGAGTCTGGCGAAGACTGGATCTGGCTAAGACAAGACCCAGTTGTCTGGATCAGATATTGAATTTTTGGGATCCCATCGAAACCTTTGGTCTTGTTACAAATAGGTATGTTCGTTTCCAGAGGTTTACACATGCAGACTCCAAGACAAAAAGCGCAATTCATTCAAATCTTGTACAGCGCTGGCCGGATCGTATGAGAATTTCCTCTAGATATACGTTTGAGCTAAACTGGTTAAAGATTTTTCTAGAAGGAGGGTAGATTGGAGACATTTGTTCATTCCTAGAATTGTTCGGTACTGAAATAAGGACAGATGCAAAATGGAGCAAAAATCATAGCTTGGAAACACTATTTCGTATTTTGATTGGGTTTTCTGCAGGCAACGTTAACGGAAGTCATACAGATAGGGATGATACTTGGTACTCTTCAGTCAGGTGTCCTTTAAAGGTTAAACAAATAATGAAACAATCACTCTTCGTCATACTTGTCCCCGCACTCTTCTGAGTTTAGACATTTTCCAGTCTTCCTGTTAGTCAAAGGAGCCTGGACAGCCTCTTCCGACGAATGTTTTTTAGCATGCAGGTCAACATTCCACCAGTAGTATGTATGTATATATTTATTGCCCATCATAAATGTAGGAATACAACGCTGATGGAGTAATAAAGAAAGAAAAAGAAAATAAACAATAGCTTCTGACGAATATAAATAGAACAAATAATGGCAATCTCATGCATGGGCAGACACACGGTCAATGACCATTTCAAAGGTGCTTACACCAGTAAGTCTTATCCTTGCGGGCGATCTTGAACAAAATGTAAGTTTGAACGTGTCCGAAACCTCCGAAACGAAGGAAAATGCTCAATTAATTCAGGATTTTATGTAACATTTTGCTTTCGGACTTATATTTTCGCTCAGTTGATGAAGCATTAATTCAGCATAAAATTCATCGAAAAATTCAGCGAAGATGCTAAATTGTATGCTGAATTTTCAAGAAGAAACTGGGGAGCACGGTGATTCTCCTAGTATCTTCCTAGAATCTTTTTCTTTCTAGAACCAATTGCAACACAAAATTTTCATAATCTTATCTAGGTTAAATTCCCATCTGAGCGGCGACAAACCTTACGGAGCATACTTTGCGAAAAACTTTATGAAGTCTGAGTCGTACTTTATATAGCTAATTCATATTTTCTTCTTCTTCTTCCCAATTTAAATTTCGGTATTCTAGAAGTGTCAGAGAAGAAGCAAAGGTAACAGCTTTCGGACAAAAATAAATAAATATGCAGCATTTACAGCACTAAAAGCCTTTCGGACACGCTCCTAATCTCCTCCTTTATTCTGCAGTGGATGCACCACGGCTTGACCTGTCTCACAATATTCTGTTTTTATTCCGGGCTTTCGTGCTCGGAATTTATCACATCTCCAAGATCTCGAGTATTTGTGTCTGAGAAAGTGTTTTGGAAAGTCAAATGGTTTTCACACAGCTAATGCAGCAGAGAGTCGGTATGGAACCTTTTCGTACTTTCAGCATTTCGGCAGGAAGAATGTAAATGAAAAATGAGGAAAGTTAATTCAGACAGTCATTCTGGTCTGCCTACCTGTCGTGTGAGATTGACTGTTCTTGTTTTCTTTTCACTTTTTTTCTTTCCCTCATGACTCGTCTCTTAAAGTCTTTGATTCATTTGGGCCGAGAAGGTGGGAGACACCATCATTTATCGATGGGTCGGATTTTTACGAACACACTGTTACCTTTGTTTTCCCCAAAACCTCACGGTAGCAAACGTTATACACAGATTACTTGAACATAATCCAGTGCTGAACGCCAATCTGCCATTGCTACTTAACTATTCATTGATCTCCTGACGCTGGTGAAAAGATTACTAGAACCTTCGAGAAGATCGAGTGACGTGTAAGAGGATTAAGACAACTAAGTATATCATCATGTGGACTTTTAGATATGTCGGAAGAAGAAATCATCGGCCAGTTTGACATTTTTTGGTCACGGAAGCTGAATATTTTTTATTATTTATTTTATTTCTTCAACGACCAACAAGGGCCATATACACAAAAATAACAACAATAACAACAACATAAAAGCAAAAACAACAGGCAAATAATTAACTCTCCGCCGGGACCGCATACAGCACATGTGTCCACTCCTTCCACAGCGGAAGAGAGAGCCTAAAGTAAGGCCCAGAAAGCACCAAAAGGAGCGGATTAGTCGAGCTGAGGATCCTAGACTGAACCGAAAACACAGCATTTAAGCTCTTAAGCTCCCCAAACGAAGGTAGACCACCACCAGCAAACATACCAGAGGCACTGCAATTCCAGGGAAGACCATGAAGCCACCGGAAGGAATTGTTATAAAGAACCCGAAACCTGTTCTCGCATTTAGAGGGTATACTCTGCACAAACGCAAGGCAGTACAAAGGTGTGCAGTATGACCTGAAAAGGAAATCTTTAACTGCAGGCTCACATTTCCCGAATTTACGAATTCGTATGTTTGCTCTGGAGCACAGAGACCTGGAGACAGCAGCAACGTGCGTTTCGTCACTCATGGTTGAAGTAAAAGTGTAACCAAGGTATTTGAAGGAACTGACGAAACCCAAAGGTACTCCAGACAGAAGGGCATCGGGAATATGTTTCAGCTTCAAGTTCCGTGGGATGAACGCCATACAAAGCGTCTTCTTTGTGTTGAAAACTATATCGTTTTCACAGGCAAAACGATCGCAAACGCCCAGTAGAAGGTTAAGAGCAGCCACAGTTGGAGCCAGGATCAGAAGATCATCTGCATAGCTTATGTTATTAAAGCATGTATTGTTGATGAAACAGCCAACTCCTGTGCGAGAAAGCAAGATGTTCAGTTCATCAACGTACAGATTGTACAGTAGAGGTGAGAGTACCCCTCCTTGGCGTACTCCGTTCTGTACACTAAATGGCTGACTAAAAAAGCCACTCCATTTAATCCTGAATTTCTGCACCTTGAACCAATGATTCAGGGTACCAATTACTCGTACATCCACTCCTTTTTCACTCATTTTGTCAAACAACTTTTCATGGTTTACACGGTCAAATGCTGCTTTCGCATCGATGAAGCACACAAACACCGGGCTTGAAAACATCCAAAAATATTGGATCACTGATTTAAGAATAAATATACAAAACTCGGTCGAGGATTTTTCCTTGAATCCGAACTGATAAAATGAAGAATCCACTTGTGGCAAGATTAAATCATACACACACTTCTCAAACAGCTTCGACACAACCGCCGCCAAGGCTATTGGCCTGTAGTTGCTGAGAGAAGTCTGAGAAGAATATTATTTAGAGCAGTTTCAAAATCTTCAAGAAATCACTATAACGAATTTAGTATAATTTACGGCGTTTGTTTATTATGATCTAGTTTACATCCTTAATTCTTTAGACTTACGGGAATCAACAAGGAAAAACAGAAAAGAAAATACGTAAAGAAATCGATAATGCAAATAATTAGTTTAATTTTTCTACATATTTTCCATATGCCTGCTGTAATAAAAACATTTTGTTAGATCCAATGTCAAACTATGATTCCATCCTCCCCATGTAGGGCGCTTCCGACCCGCGCCGCCAGGTCACCCAGCGGTCGGATCGAATCGTGTCTTCATCTTGGGTCTTGGCTGGGGGGGGGGGGGGTGTTCTACGTTGCAAGTGTATAATGCTTATGATATAACTTCTTTAAAAATGTGTCCATAAATTTCATTCATTCTTTGTTCCTTAAAGTACTATTTACTTAAAAGACTATTTACTCTTCAACTTACAGTATTTAAAAACATTTGAATACTGCAAATCTAGGCTGTGCTTTCAACAAATAACCCACAGTTGTGGCTGCCTTTAAGCCTTTTCCGAGACCCGTTGACTTGTAGCGAAAACAGGGAAACAAAGTACATAACCGGTTTTTGGGATCCCAAAACGTAAGTGGAGGGATACCTATGACATCACAAAAGTTGTCCGTCTGTCCGTCTGTAAGCACTATAACTCTCGAAGGGAATGAGATATTTTGATGAAACTTGGTGTGAGGATTGTTTGGGTCAAGAGTAAGGTCAAATTCGTAGATGGGCTCTGTAGCCCCACATTTAGGGGTGGGGGTTTAATTTAAGGGGTGGGGGTTTAATTTAAGGGGCAAATGAAATATTTTTAAACATATAATGAGATAGTCGATTATGGGGTAAAAAAACATGCTGAACACGATGGTGAAAACCATTTTGTCATCGAACAATTAGTTCGCCCGGAATCCGGCCAAAACCGGAAAGTTTGTAAGAAGTAAAAGTTTTATTTGAAGTTGATTAGATGTTCGATTAAGGGATAAGAAGACATGCTGAACATGATGGTGAAACACATTTGTTCGCCGGACAAGTAGTTAGCCCGGAATCCGGCCAAAACCGGAAAGTCTGTTAAAAGTAAAAGTTTTATTTGAAGTTGATTAGATGTTAAATTTAGGAATAAGAAGACGTGCTGAACACGATGGTGAAAACCATTTTCTCGCCGGTCAAGTAGTTCGCCCGGAATTCGGCCAAAACCGGGAAGTTTGTTCAAAGTAAAAGTTTTGAGTTGATTAGATGTTCGATTAAGGGGTATAAAGACATGCTGAACCCTTATGGGAACAGTATTTTCTACCAGGACAACTTGTTCGGCCGGAATCAGGCCAAACCGGAAAATTTGGTAAAAGCAAAAGTTTTATTTGAAGTTGATTAGATGACAGATTTAGGGGTAAGAAAACATGCTGAATCTGTATATGACAATCTTTTTTTTTACCTGGACACATATAGTTACCTGGACACATACCTGGACATATAGTTCGTTTGGAATAAGGTGAACTTTTACTTGAAGTTGATTAGATGTTCTTTGTACGGATAAGGTGATACGCTGAATTCGTTTCTGACCTTTTTTTTCTGGACAAGTATGGTAGTTCGTTCGCAATTGTTTGGATCAAATATTAGATTTTTGGGATCCCATCGAAACCTTTGGTCTTGTTCTAATGGAGAAATCAGCGTGGGTTAGTTAGAGGGTTTAGAATGTGCTGTCCGAAATTGGGGTCTCCGGGTTTAGAAATATAGGGAGTGATTATGGAAGTAGGTTGCGTTAGTATTGTAATAATAATCATAATCTTTAATTTCTTTAATAACTCGTACAATTCATTCACTACCATTGGATTGTCGTATAGTTTACCACCAATATATATAATAACACTATATAAGACATTTTTATAATAAGTTTAAAAGTTCACAGTTGACACTTAATATATACAGTTTACCAGGGACCCATACATTTCCAAAAATGACTCGCCATTCAGGGGGCTTGTCAATAAGAGATTTCTGATGCGCTCTTGACCGAGCGTCAGATAGTTCGAGAAATACCCACAGGGATAAAATACCCAAATATCCAGATAGACAAAATTTTTCGCAGCTATTGTGCTGAGCTAGGAGTATTTCTCTGTAATGGAAGAGTATCCTGGATCTTTTGTCCCAGCTTAGGTACCTGATGGCATGCTGAACAGTCCTGACTTGTGCCAACAGATTTTGTCTATCTGAGCAAGAACGCCGATTCGACCCAAGCGGAATTTTTGGAAACTAGGTGAGGCTCGGCAACATAGCAATATAGAAGCGAAATGACAAGCCCCCTGAATGGTGAGTCATTACAGGAAATTTATGGGTCCCTGAGTTTACCTGATTATTTACTTCATAGAATTGAAGTGGTGTATGAAATATAGGTAAGACAGGTCCTTTACCAGTCGGCCGATAAAGACGAAGGAGTGCGTTTGAAAGAATGGCTAAATGAATTTATCGCACATCAAAATTGGCCACGAAAGGGCCTGGATGGAATAGAAAAAAGAAGAAAAGAGAAGCAGAACAAAAATACAACGCACTGCAAAATCCACATACACACTACAACAAGAAATGTGAAAATTACGGACATTAGCATATAAAAGAGTCATGTGAACTGTGTCTTCTACTCAGGCTGCTTTCCGACATTATTGATAATAATATAATAATAATAATTATATAACTGCAATAATAAGGCTTTTGCCTCTACAAATTTCTCGGGAAACTTTATTCCTGCCTCAATCGTAGTCACAGGGTCGGCAAGGCGGTATTTTGAACTATTTCTGCAATTTTTGTATCTGTTGAAGTTGGATTGTCGTAAAGAAATTCGCGGTCATGCTTGGTTGATATGCTTGAAAAGGCTCCGTTGAGCTTTAGAACAACAAATGTAGATTTCCGTTTTTAACCGGACTCCGGACGAATTTTCCGTCCGAGAAAGAAACACATACATTTTCATATCTAGTCTCATTGTGATCAATTGTATAATTAGGTTCCGTCTCAAATTTTTGGTTCAGGGGGGTGGGGGTGGGATGGGCAGTAAAAGCGAAAGGGTAGGCTTATCTTTTTTTTGCTGGATTTTACAACTTAAATGCAGCAACTCTGAGATTTTCCTGGCCAGATTGTTCTAATGAACCCTAAAATAAGAAATACAGGAAGGGAGAAGCCTGGCCATAGCTTGTCAAATTAAGTAAGAAAATGTAGCCTGTAAACCCTGGAAAAGGTTGCAGTTTTACCGGACGAGTGAGGCAGAGCAGAAAGCATTATTCACTATTATTGTTGATTTTTATTCTTGTAGGGCTGTCCGACGGGCATGATTGATGAAGATTCTTTCGTCGGGATTTTCGTTCAGTTTTTTCCACAAGGTGGTAAGTACAGTCACTATCTCTACTGGCAAAAGCTATTATGTTTGATTCTGTCTCATTGGACGTTTCCATATTAAGTTTCTGTATGTTCTTATGTCAGATCCGACAGTGGGGACTGCAGAAAACTGTTATATTTTTATTTGACGATGATGATGATATATTCAAACAATATTTAGAACGGATACGTCAGCTACGATGCTTTGGTAGCGATATTTTGGCCCTTCTTGGCGAGGGTCCTCGTCAGGCTGTCAAATCTTCAGGATCACTTCGGGGAAGGAAACAAACCTGCAATACAGATTGCAAACCATATTTATTTAATTTGTTCATTTATTAAATATTCTTTGAGCCCAAGCTGACTTTGAAACATTTATTCCAACAATGTTTTCAACGGATACGTCAGCTACGATTCTTCATCAGCGATATTTCGGCCCTTCTTGGCAAGGGTCCTCGTCAAGCCTGAAGAATCGTAGCTGAAGTATCCGTTGAAAACATTGTTGGAATAAATATTCATTTATTTATGACCCGCTTTTTGTATAGCAGCGGAGTATGAGTAAAATACACAAAATAAAATACACATATTAAAACACAAAAAAAGAAAAATGTATATAAACAGCATGACAACATTATTTGCATGTAGTGTAAAACACACACTAAATAGACTTAAAAATTTTGCACAGTGACAAGCACATCAAAGGGGTTCAGGACTGAAAAACTGGCAGATAATCTCGTGAGCTGACAGGATTGCTGACAGATGTTTGTGGATGGTAAATAGACTTGAATGCGAACAAAGGAGTGTATTGATACTATCTTGAACATTAAAATTCGAAACCACGATTACGGAAAGATTTATATGAGCCTCTAGATCTTTTTTCTCTTTTAACAGGCTAGACAAATTAATAAATGAATAAGACATGGCACCATCTTTTTTGTTACAGTAGTTTTCTTTTCTTTTGTTCTCCTCTTCTTTTTTACTCCACTTTGCGCTGTACGATGGGTCATAAATACAATTAGTATTAATCACACATTTTGGGGGAATGGTTATTTGATAGGAAATATATCGCTGTGTCCGTCCGGTTTCCCCACACTGGACGACAAACCCATTTTGTCTAATCTATCTTGGGTGAATTTATGTTGTCCAGCCGCATCTGGGGGTTTTCCGTTTTATTGCTTTTCGGCGTCTGCTCGAGACCGTCTCACAGGATTGTAAAATTTGTGTTGTACCACCGTCTGTACGATGATGAACAGCTATAAAGGATTTATAACTGTTTTATAATTTTATTACACTTAGACTTATTTTCTTTTATATTCGCAATTAAAACAATAAAAACATTACCACCAGCGCAAATATTCTTGTTCGCCAGGTGGTGCAGCATGCGTAGTTAGAATTATATTAAATAAGCAAAAACATATTCCACATATTAACCCGATGAAAAATTATATGAAATAGTAGTATGAATTTGTACGAAAAAGTAGCATGCAGTACCAACGGATGCTACTACATGCTACTATAGCAAGACTAGATGCTACTGAAGCAAGGCGGGATGCCTACCGAATACTACTGCTTAAGATTAGCCGAGTGTGATGCATATTAAATTAAATTAAAGTATTCTGTACTACTTCATATCAATACATGCAACCTTTTCATACAACTACCATACAACTTACACAGGCTACACATTTTTCATTGTGAATTCACATCCATAAGCATACTAAAGGCTAACTTCCGAGGTGTGAAAATAACCTGTCCGAGCCGAAGGCGAGACAAGTTATGAAATATATCTGCGAGTGCAGCGAGGTTGACATTTTTTAAATGGCATTCGATCTTGTTATTTAGATGTCACCTGAGATGGAGAAACTATTCTAACTTTTTCGGACGGAATTTCCGTTTAGTCTTTATTATATTAGATAAGCAAACACATATACTACATATTAACCCGATGAAAAAGTATCAGAAAATAGTAGTATGAAGTTGTTCAATCTTCTTTGGTAGTACTTGTTTGCTACTTTTGAGGGGATTTTTATGGCACTTGCCATCTGGCCGAGTGCCATATACCAATCACTTTTCCGTCGGTCAGTCTGTCTGTCTGTCGGTCGGTCCGGTGATCGCGAGTTAGGTTACTTCCAGATGTGCTAGGAAGATGAAACTTGGCAGTCGTATCAGGGACCCGACCAAACTGACTTGGAAATAGTCACTTCCCCGATCCGACCATCCTGGGGGGAGTGGAGGGGAGGGGGAATCCGGAATATTGAGGCATGCGTAACTTTCGAACGGGTGATCGGATCTAAATGAAAATTGATGTGTGGAAAGAACACATACCTCACATGTCCTATTTTAAGTTCGAACCGGATCCAACAACTGTGGGGGGAGTTGGAGGTGGGTACCGGAAACATCGTGACACGCTTAGAGTCGAGGGATCGGGATGAAAATTAGTAGGTAGAACAAGCACATATCCTTGATGCATCGTTCAGATAACCGGATCGGATCCGTTTCTGATCTCACCAATACGATTATAACCCTCCAAGGACCCTTGATAATTTTTACCTCAAGTATATGAATTTTAGCTCCCTGAAAGTGCGTAACGGAAAAGTGAAAAAATACTTTTCACCAAAAGATCCATTTTCCTGATTCCAAGGTCCATTGATAGTTTTTGCCTCAAAGCTTTTTCTTACAAATGATTTAAAGCACCAATGTTACCGCAATTCCAAGAAAAAACAATTAAGAAACTAAACATTTTTAGGACCCACAAGGGCCCGTGATCATCTGTTCCCTAAGTGTTTTTCTCCAAATTCAGTTCGAACCCCTTAAAGTGCGCATCTTAGCCGCAAATGATTTTCCAACATATTTAAAGCACCAATGTTACCGCAATTCCAAGAAAAAACAATTAAGAAACTAAACATTTTTAGGACCCACAAGGGCCCCACGATCATCTGTTCCCTAAGTGTTTTTCTCCAAATTCAGTTGGAACACCTTAAAGTGCGCATCTTAGCCGCAAATGATTTTCCAACATATTTAAAGCACCAATGTTACCGCAATTCCAAGAAAAAACAATTAAGAAACTAAACATTTTTAGGACCCACAAGGGCCCCACGATCATCTGTTCCCTAAGTGTTTTTCTCCAAATTCAGTTGGAACACCTTAAAGTGCGCATCTTAGCCGCAAATGATTTTCCAACATATTTAAAGCACCAATGTTACCGCAATTCCAAGAAAAAACAATTAAGAAACTAAACATTTTTAGGACCCACAAGGGCCCCACGATCATCTGTTCCCTAAGTGTTTTTCTCCAAATTCAGTTGGAACACCTTAAAGTGCGCATCTTAGCCGCAAATGATTTTCCAACATATTTAAAGCACCAATGTTACCGCAATTCCAAGAAAAAACAATTAAGAAACTAAAACATTTTTAGGACCCACAAGGGCCCATGATCCTCTGCTCCCTAAGCGTTTTTCTCCAAATTCAGTTCGAACCCCTTAAAGTGCGCATCTTAGCCGCAAATGATTTTCCAACATATTTAAAGCACCAATGTTACCGCAATTCCAAGAAAAAACAATTAAGAAACTAAAACATTTTTAGGACCCACAAGGGCCCATGATCCTCTGCTCCCTAAGCGTTTTTCTCCAAATTCAGTTCGAACCCCTTAAAGTGCGCATCTCAGCCGCAAAATGCAAAAAAATAATACTTTCGAGGAATGATATGCTTTCGTGAGCCAAGGGCCAAGGGCTCCTGATCATTTGTGTACCAGTACATTTTACAAAACGGATTCCTAGCCCCCTTAAATTGCGCATTCTGCCCACATATTGCTTGGCATATTTTTGCTAAACCACACATTTTCATGAATCCTAAAGGTCCAAGAATCTTGGTTGTTACCATTACCTACTGCGTATGCTTGGAAGTGCCATGTGAGCTTACAGCTCTTGTTTTTTAATGAAATGTCAACCCTAGCCTACTGCAGAGATATCGCAGTGACTGCTGCTGTGACCCGGGCACTTCTGTATCTAACAGTACAATATTTATCCTAACACCGATCTTTACATTTGTGGCGAAGCAGATGCCATCTAGCGGCGGGCTTTTAAGATATAATTAATCAGCTTAAACCGATGTTGCCACTGGTTGCGGAATTCTCTGATTTGTCACAGTTTCGTTTCTTCGACAAAGCGAGTCAGATTTCGGCAACCGGTTCCTTATATATATATTATACAGTTCTATACGAAACTAATTCAGATCTCTGTTTGTTTAGACGCAAGTCAGTATGCTCACTTCGTATTTAACAATATTAGAAGATCTGGCTCAGGAGCTGCAAGCTTTGAGGTGAGTTAAATGTTTATTTATCTTTAGTTATATTTTTAGTTTATTTATATTTTTAGTTTTAGTTTATTGATGATCCGCTTCTTGGGTACAGCGGAATAACATAATTCTTAGGATATGGGGTATTTCTGGTAGTTTTAAATACATTAGAGCACTTGCACAGTTTTTGTTGCCATGGCCCTCGGACATTTTCGGTATTATAGGCTATTCGTTAAATATAAAAAAAATCATTAGGACAAAATTTTTAGAAAAGGATGAAACTTGGAATTTACTAAGGTCATATATGAGCCTTAGATATGACGCGTATGGCCCAGACCATACACGACCTCTGTGGGATAAGATAGAGGGGTGGGTGGGGGGGGGGGGGGGGCACACATTCGACTGAAACATGATGATTAGTAGGAGCTAATGTCCCAGACGTGGCATTTATGTGTCCATATCCGATCCGAACTTGGTGGGGACATTTGGAAGCGGTGTCGCGGAAATCTCATGACATGCACATCTTCCGGAGGAGTAAATCGATTCTGATGGCAATAGTACACGTCCGAGATGTCCTGATCCTGATTACAGGTCCATATCAGATCCTGCCACTGTGGGGGGGGGGGGGAGGAAGCTAGAGGGGGATACACGATATATTTTAGGAAGACAGTTAGGAAATTTTCCAAATAAGCTAGTGATGTGGTTTCGAGGGTGGTGGATAAGGCTAGGTCCTGAATAGGGTCACTGGGACCCGGTGGATAGCGTAGAAATTCGAAGACCGGAGGGCCTGACCTTAGGTTCCACTCTCAAAACCAATCGACAAAACGAGGGGTGGGGATGTCGTAGGTAGCCTAGGGCCAGTCTAGTACACTAGCCCCATTTCAGGCACAGTGCTCAAACGTCTAGCACCATGGCTGGGTGCTAGACGTTCAAGCACTGTACCTTGGATTTCATGTATGGTGCATGGATTTCAGTATACAGTGCATACAGAAAAAACACAGTTTCTGTCATCACAACTGAGCACCGGCTCGGACAGGGCTGAAATTACTACTATGAATTAGAGAAATCAAAGACAATCCTTTATATATTTTTCACAACAAAAACAAAAGGGCTCTAATGATGATGGAGATGAAAAACCTAACAGCACCCTATCTATTTTCCATGTATTTTCCCTATCTATTCCCCAAGAGCCAATATTCTGGTTGGCTGCTAGGTAGAAAAAGCTGAGGCACAGGACACTTTGCATGCAAAACCCTTGACTATTTAGAAAAGGAAATGAGGTTTTTCACATCTGTCATCAGCCGAGCCCTTTTGTTTTTATTGTGAAAAATATATAAATGATTGTCTTTGATTTCTCTAATTCATGGTAGTAATTTCAGCCCTGTCCGAGCTAGTGCTCAGTTGTTATGACAGAAACTGTGTTTTTGATGTATGCACTGTATACTGAAATCCATGCACCATACATGAAATCCAAGGTACAGTGCTTGAACGTCTAGCACCCAGGCATGGTGCTAGACGTTTGAGCACCGTGCCTGAAAAGGGGCTAGTGTACTAGACTGCCTAGGGCTCAGACGCACTCTTCTCTTTCTCTCTCAATAAATAAATGCATACTTCTCAGTAGCATTTACAAAATGTCTCCTTGCATCAACAGATGTTATGTTAACATGTCTCGCTACCGGAAGTAATAAACTGATGATCGTGATGATGGACCGTTTTCTTCCAGGGAACAAAGACAATTAGAGAGATACGTCATCTATCAGCAATAACCTGAACTTAATATTGTCTGCCTAGATGGCGTATGTGTTTACACCTTGGTTGGGAATGATAACAAAATATGATGCCACAACAGCTAGGACGATGCAATTTGTCAGGCCTCTTAGGAACTGACCAGACAGGATTGCAATCCGAAATCCTGCTGTAGGCGACGGTTACCTCTCGAACGAGTGAACTTGTTGACAGTTCTCGACCTGTCGGTCGTGTTAATCCGGCCCAGCGCAAAATAACTCTAGAGAGTAATGCGAAGACCTATCCTTCCCATGCATACAAAATGGGCCTCCGTCGCAGCGTCGCCCAGCTCGCTTCGCGAAAGAAGCTTCAACAAACTGTTCGTGTGTGCAGTGGCGTACTAGAGTTATTTTGTTAAAGATCAGAGCTTGTTAACGACTGGTCGAGTTTTCATTAAGGATGCTCGTGTCCGCTAGTGGATCTAGTGTTGCTGCGATTTGACTGTTTGTCACTTTTTCAAAGTTCATGCATTACTCGAGTTATTTTGCTCTGATCCGACCACGGCTGGGGGGGTTAGAGAGGTGTCCCGGAACCTTGTGACATGCTTAGGGCAGAGATTTCGGGACGGAACTTGGCGTACAGAACAATCACATGCTGCAAGGCAGCTGAAGGTAGGGTCTCAGAAGAGACATCTGACCTGGACAGCGCGAACCTTAGCTGATAAACATGCCACTACCCTTGCAAGTGCCATATCAACTTTCAGCTCTTCTTTTACCCGTCTGGTTCCGTGTTCTGTTTTATTTTTATTTTGTTGTTTCTTAGGTCTGAGTGTGCTGTGAATGAGAGCATCTACCTATGAATTTATGTTGTGTTGCTTATTATTTCGATTTATTATTGTGGCAATTTTCCATCAAGCGAAGGACCACTCTTGCTTATTCTGCGTTTTATTTTAATCTCTAGGCTCGTTATGGAATTAGAAGTTTCTGAAATCCGCACCTTTCGCCATTGCTTCGTTTTGTCCCTACGACGTTTTTAGCGTTTTTTCCGCCTAACCGAACTTTGCTAAGCAAGCAACGCAAACTTCGCCCAAAGCTCCGCCGACGATTCTTTCACGCATAAGGACATGATAAGCTTCAAAGTGATGTTTTTCACTTTGGACGACATGGTAGGCCATCAACTCTATATTCTGTTTTCAACTTCTTTTGTTTTGCTTGGTTTTGACACTCTTTAACCACGGTGCATTCAGTTTTCAAATATTTTGCGTCCATCCGCAGCGTTGGAGAGTAGGAAGGCTGGATAGAGAGATTGCAGCCTACCCAACGAAAACGGACAGGAGTAGAAAATGAGTAATTAAACATTGTGGCTTTCGGCTTTGCGACCAATTTATCCATGTTTTATTACTATTATAAGCCTGTAAATAGCTGGAAACAATTCCTAGTTTTTTTCTTAATTGTATAATTACAGCTTTATAGAAAAGTTTGATCAGAAATGAGAGTTTGAAGGCTTGAAACTTTCACTACAATGTAATCTTCGATTAAAGACTTATTCTAAATATCAGTCAACTACGTCTATTAATTATTTAAGATCAAGGACAGAAATAGTAGCTATACGTTTCTTGTAATATTTTGTCAACAAAGTAATGTTTCCCATACAGTGCATAAAAATCAGTCTAGACCATAATGGCGAAGGTTCTCGAAAGTATAAAGTGTAAACACATAGGCTAGGTATAACCAAGGCCTTCTTGAAAATATAGCTGTAAACAACGTTGCCTCAGACCAACAATAACAACAGCTTTCGCACGTTTCGTGTTGAGAATCCTTCGGCAGACTTGTCTTGGCTTTCAAAGAGTTCAGTTCTCTTGTAAGAATGTAGTTTGTAGGTAAAGTAACCATCTTTTCACATATGAAGTGTTCGTACATAGTAAAAATAAGCAGTAACTTTTAAGTCAGTAAAAATCATTTAAATTATTATTTCTTGTTCATGTTCCTGTCTCTCTGAATAAGTCGATAGTGTTTTCTTGATCTACAACTTTTGTGATTCTTGTTATCTGGGTTCAGTGTTTTTCCTTTTGGATAGTGGGCAAATTTCTAGGAGCAGCAAGTGACATCAGTTAGACAAAGCCTTTCTTTGAACGGGTCCTGGGCGCCTTGCGGTTTTTCAGGCTGTCTGGTACCAAGGGTGGGCCTAGTGGTCTAGATTAACTAAGGCGTGCCTCGGCCCTAGCTCCCTTTGAGTAGTCTGTTCTGTCTTGGACCAAGGGTGGTCATAGCGGCGCAAATTTGCGAGGGGGAGTTCCTGCGTACGTGCTTATCGAGGCTTAGGCGTAAATTCATTCGGCATAAATTCAGTGATATACCGTGATTCACTCTTATCTTTTCATCTTTTTAATTCTTCGCTTCTTTTTGTAAATAAAACCAATTGCCGGTATTTGTTCTTCTTGTATGGTTCTGCTATAATTCCTGGGCGGAGGGGTGGCCTTCCGGGAGGGTTTCATAATCCGGGGGCCTTGCTCGCGCTACCTATTCACTTTCCCCCGTCCCACCGATTATAACAAAACGAATACTGCTTCCTATTGGGTTTTTGAATGACACGTGATAACTGTTCAATAGGATTCGAGACTCCGTTTTGGTGTTCAAACTTTGAAGCCTTCAAGCTCTATTTCCATGGAAACTCTTCTGCAAAAATAGAATTATATGATTAAGGAATAGCCCAATTAACATTTCCAGCAAGTCCCTGGCTCAGAATGATGATCAGACGCCAATAATTTAATTTCAAAGTTGAAAGTCCTATACCTCCCAACGTTATTTTTTTTTTTGTGTCATGATCCCTTGATTATGGTGTAGCAATCAGGGGCGTCACTATGGGGGTGGGTAGGGGAGACTACCCCCCCCCCCCCCAAAGGTCTTGAGAAAGTACTTTCGTCGGGCGAAACACAAAATAAATAAGATTGTGCATGCTTTTGTCAGGTGTTGGTCGACTCGTCGGCACATCGGGTTTTTCTTATACGCAAGAAATGAAATCCTGCAAATATTTGTCGGGCAAAACACTGAAGAACTCGAATTCTACATGCTTTTGTCGTGCCTTGGTATTCTCGCCGGCTCATCGTTTTTTTTTTTATACATAAGGAATCCAGAAGAAATTCATTTCGTATGTTTTTGTCGGGCGTCGGTCGACTCGTCGGCACATCGGGTTGTTTTTACGCAAGAATGAAATCCTGCAAATATTTGTCGTGCAAAAGACTGAAGAAATTGAATTCTGTATGCTTTTGTCATGCCTCGGTATTACCGTCGGCACATAGCTTTCTTTTCTTTTATAAGAAACCCAGAAGAAATAAACTTTGTATGCTCATCGGGTTCTACTTATATTTAAGAAATCAAGTTTTGCAAACCCTGTCGGGCACACTCGGGAAGTTCAAGTCTCATCGGCACAGGGGATTATTTTTACACGTAAGAAATCAAATTCTGTACAGTCTAGTCGAGCAAAACACAGACAAAAATCAAATGCTCCATGGTCTTGCCGCCTTTGCCGGGCGTCGGTATTCTCGTCGGCAAATCGGGTTCTTTTACACGATTTTTTTTTTTTTATATCAAGTTCTGTGAATTTTCTTGGCGCATGCCAAAAGTTTAAGTCTCGTCAGTACATCGGCTTATATTTACACGTGAAAAACATAGTGCTTGACAGTCTTGTTTGGCAAAACACAGAAGAAATCAAAGTATGAATGCTTTTCTCGGTCGTCGGTATTCGGCACATCGGGTCTTTTTATGCGTAAGAAATCAAATTCTGCAAACATTTGTCGGGCGCAAATTTTTCCGACAAAATACAGATTTAAAAATGTTTTCGCCGGCGCTGCGTTGGAAGCTTTGCTTTTTAGCGAAAGCTGAAACGAAAAGCCGAATATGTGAATTTAAATATATGAATTTTATATCAAAGGAACAACCTCAACTGATGCATTACAGTTAGCTTTACACAAAATTTCGCATGCGGCGCACTTTGTAGTTTTCTCTATCTGGAAGAAGGGTGTATCATTTAGTTTTCGTTTTAGGATATAAATTTCTGGGATTTTAATCACGTTAAAAGCCGGAAATTGTATGGCACTATAGCTAAATTTTTCCGGCAAAAAGCAGATTTCGAAAATTACGCCTGCGGCGCTTGGTTTATCTTGTCTTGGTACTGTCGTTAGAACCACCGCTTTCTAGCGAAAGCTAAAATGAACAGCAGGTGAACTATAAAATACGAAATTATATCAAACGAATAATGTCAAGTGATGCATTACAGTTAATTTACACAAAATTTTGCCTGCGGCGCATTTTGTAGTATTCTTTGACTGGAAGAATGGTGTTTCATTTAATTGGCGTTTTAAGATTGAAATGTGTGAGGGTCAGAAACACTTTAAAAGCTAGAACTGGTATGGTAAGTATAGCTAAATTCTTCCGGAAAAAAGGCAGATTAAAAAATTAAAAGCCAAGTATGTGAACTTTAACAAAATATAGTTTATAACTTTAACAAAATAACATCAAAGGATTAATCTCTACGGATGCATTATAGATAATTTTACCACGTTCTATTCTGTGCGTGCAGGAAATTAGTCCGTCGGCACAAACCGGAAATCCCCCCCCCAAAGGTAAAAGGCTAGTGACGCCTCTGGTAGCAATATCCGTTTCCATCGGTTAGGGTATCAATCTCTCTATAGAGTCGACAAGCGCTAACAAGAAAATTACTAATTTCGCATGGAAAGTAGTACTGTTCTCGAAAAAAACGGTATTTCTGAGCTATTTCATCATCTTTCTGGTAAGAGTTGTGATTTAATCTAAATATCCGTGCTCTTGTTCCTTTAAAGGTATAATCTATGTTTAAGTTTATCAACGGGGATTTCCCCGATCTGTAAGTATATGTCGACGAAAGGCCATGGCTAGGTCAGAACGGAAGTGGGTGTTTGAATGCCAAAGATGATGTCAGGGAATGGCTTTGAATTTAGAAGGGAAGTTGGAAAACGGGACCCCAGAGTCATCCCTTTGAAAATCAGGGAACTGTGGACAGGACTCTTCTGGAATTCTAACGATCTAAGGAACCCCGAAGTTATCTGTTACCGTTCCGGTTCCCCGTCAAGCACAATTGATCCCGAATCACAGGGCTAGACAGTGAAGGATGTGTTTCTAAAGACATGTTAAGCGAGCTGGAAGAAACGGTGACATGAAGCCTGGAGCAGCACTATAGTTCGTACTCGCTTCTTTAAACAGAGGAGTGACTTGTGGCTTCGTGCTGTCAGAACGACTGTTCTTCGAAAGAAAGAGATAAAAAGATGAGATCTTGCTAGAGTTTTCGGAGAGCTCTCGCCAGCTGGAAGTCAAAGTTGGAATCACTTTCCTATAGTTTTTGGCGCGCTTGGGAAAGTTGCCGAACTTTGAGCCTGGTTTTCGTGTTGCAAAGCGTCTTCATATCTTTATATTTATAATTTTATCTGGTTTATTTATTTACTGTTACATTTAGCGTTAAGCTTTTAGCTTGTCGCCAGTACTTACACAAGTACAAATGGATTACATATACTTCACACACAGAAACTGATACACTATAAAAGTAAACACACTTTCACGCTACAAAAGCAACTGAGTAAAGGGTGTCGACTATACCACGCTTAAACGTTTGGATACTGCCTGAATCAACAACTTCTGATGGCAAACTGTTCCACGGTTTGGTTACCCCATTGACAAATGAACACTGGCCAATTTTCTTGTGTGGTTTCGGAGGGTACAGTTTATAAGGGTGTTGGCGGGTTGTAGGGTAGTGACTGAACTTGAAAAATGAATTGGGGTCAACATCATCATTTATCTTTTAAACTCAATTCTGAATTAAAGGGACATTGTTTCCGAACCTTTTAAACTCAGCCAAGATTTAAAAGGAAATATTGTTCCTGACTCTAAGACCATGTCCTAACGTAACGCTTAGAACTCCAGAGAGAGTTTGCGGTCAGGAGTGGGATTATCACGGGAGAGCAGTGAAAGGAGAGCAAGGTGGGATTGATGTCAGAAAAAGTCTTGGACACAGGTAGGACCCCTGTTCATGCCTACTCGAGCGCCAAACACTTAATGACACTTGGCTCCTCCTTGAAGGCGGCCCAACCTGTCACTCGTCACGACAAAACCGTCTCTCTAAACAGTCGTGAGACCTTAACCAAACCTATTCTCTGACCTCAGCTCAGGTGAGGCGACCCGCTTCACTTAGTAGAGTTTAATAAACGTGTCCTGAACCGGAATTTACCCAAAACCATTCGAACAAATCTACTCGTTCGTTAGACGCTACCGTGTTGCAAGAGTATGTGAACAACTAACGGAGCTGTAAGTAAGAGCTCTTCATTTCAGGCCACTCATTTGAACGGCCATGGCTGAGGCACAAGCCTAGAACAGTAAACCCTAACACCATGAGATAAAACTCATTGTTTAATTCGCGCGTTGAAACCAAAGAAGCTTTGTGGAATACATCTAACGCTAAATACGACGAAAATGTATTCGCGAGACGCACAGAAATGTATTCAAGAATCCCTCAAATGTCTTCGAGAAATTGGTGTTTGTATTCGAGAATTGACGAAAAGTCTTCGAGAATTTTGTAGTCTTCGAAAATTACGAAAAACATTCGAGACGTGTTTCGAGAAGTATTCGAGACAAGTATTCTTTTTTTTCCGAACATTTTGAACAAGACCTAGCAGCTCATATGGCACTTGCGAAGTTTGGTCAGAGGACGACTGTGGGAATTTGTCAGCTCGTTGGTTTACTGTAATCATTTGTAGGCAATTCAGACACGAATGTTCATAGGCCCTTTGAATCATGAAAATGTATCTTTTAGTCAAGTTTTGTTTGCACAAAACTGGCTGCGGTTTTTACTTACCAGTGTTTGCATGAAGTGTGTCCGTCTGCGTTTTTAGATTTCTTTAGACAAAATAATGATGTGCATTATTTTACAAGGAATGCTAATCTTGTGACGGAGTTTAGGAGTGGTGGGCGAACTGGCTTTTTAATTAAACATTTGGGCAAGGCGGTATGGAATTCACTCCCAGATAGTGTTATGAGGTGGCTGAACACCAACAATTGTTTAAAAAAAGAGTTAAGAGATCTTTGTTGGAGGGGTGAGGGTCACGATTCAGAGAGTGAAGGTATAAGTTATTATTTCTTTTTTTATTAATTTTATTTATTTTTTCTTTCTTCTTTTTTTGTCTTTTTTCTTTTGTGTGTTATATGGAAAACAAATTGATTAATTAGTGATGAAATGAAATTAAGTTATTGTTTAAGTTAAGTTGAAGTAGTTCGTGGTAACCGCCCAGTGCCAGTGCATTTATGTCTTCTCATGGGCGGTTAACCTATCATGATGGGTTATTATCTAATTTAGCAATAAAATAGTATAATCTAATCTAAAACTTTGCGGGGATGATTCGAATTCTGAATGCTTTTGTCGGGCGCACCCGTCGGCAGATCGGGATCTTATTACACGTAATAAATATAATCCATAAAATTTTGTCCAATCCAGAAAGTTTACGTCTCGTCGGCAAATCAAGATTTTTCTACACACAAGAAATTCTTTGTTTATACATAAGAAATCAAATCAGATTCTGTAAACTTCTGTCGGGCGAAGACCAAAAGTTTCAGTCTCGTCGTTAAACCATTTATTTTTATTTTTATGGTTGCACCTGAATCAAACACTGTTTCGTTTCATTCCGTTGTTTGCGGTCGAAATTTGGCAAGCCTGTTTTTCTTCTTTTGTTTGTGTGTCGTTTGCTTGTTCGTACCCAATTGGGTTGATCTGGCTGCACATCGATGACCGAAACCAAGAGTTATTGGCAAACTGGGATCCTTGTTTCTGTTCGTGGTGGATTCTCGGTGTGGTCATAATCTCGGAGATTAAATGACAGCATGCAATGCAAAAAAGATCGAAAACTTCAGTATCAAGCATGTTTTTTTCACGTGAAAACTACTCCGTTTGCTGCAAAGTCAGAACAAATCTACTTTGTGCCTTTCTTCTGGATGGCCACTACTTTTTTGGCGGTAAGATACGGAGTTTCACTATTAGCCTTCTTTTATTTGTGATCGCAAAAAGGCACTCTGCTCTCAGTGATTCCACAAAATTTCTCCTGCGGTGCATTTCGTAGTATTCTCTATTTAGAACAACGGTGTTTCATTTAGTTGTTGTTTCGGGATTAAAATTCTAGGGGTCTGAATCGCGTTAAAATCTAGAACTTGTATGGTGTGTATAGCTAAAGTTTGCCGGAAAAAAGGTAGATTTAGTTGGTTGGCACGAAGTGGACACCACAGGGATGGAACATCCGGAAACTTGTGGTAGGCTTCTGCATAACTTTCGAACCTCTTAATGAAACTCGATAATTGGGGAAAGTAAACGCCTCAGATGTTTGTTCTGTGTGCCTTACCAGGTTTTGCTTAGAAATGAATTCCTACTACCCTTATGCGCGCATCTTAACCGCAAAGTCAAACAAAAACTTTTGGCCAAAAGATTTATTTCCATGGTCCAGAAGGGCCCATGATGATCTTTGCCTCAAGGGTTTCATCTTAATCGCAAAGTACGCACACATACTTTTGAGCAAACGATACATTTTATTGGTCCCCAAGGGTCCTCTTCACTTTTGCCTTAAAGGAACCCTTTTCCCTTATTCTGCCTTTTATAATATATTTAGCTCCCATATGGAATTATAAGCTTCTAAAATCCTCACCTTTCTCCATTGTTTAATTTCGTAACTACGAATTTTTAGCGAAAGCTTTCAACGCCTGTACCCGGGTCAAATTAAAGCAAGCGCCGCACTCGAAGTTTTTTTAATCTGCCTTTGTCTAGAAAGATCTAGCCAGCCTTTAATGTGTTTCAAATCTAAAAAGTTCCAAGCCTAATCGCCAAATAAATTATTCTTTTCAGATGTGCTTCAACACTAGCATACAGGGGCGTCACGTATGGGGGGGGGGAGTGGATGCACCCCCGACCCCGATGTTGTCGACCAGCCGGTGAAAATATAGCTGAATCGGCGCGTCGAATTTTTGTTGGAAACAGTCGATTTTTCTTCAAAACAATCAGTTTTTTGTAAGTCGATTTTTCTTAAAAACGGTCGGTTTTTCCTTAAATCAGTCGTGTTTTCGTCAAAACAGTCGTTTTTTACGCAGAAAACCTGGTAAAAATTACCACCCAGTCGGTAAATACCTTGCTCCTCCCATATTCGATAGTGCTATGATTCGCAGTGCAGCTTTGGCTGAAGGAATATTTTTGCTCCATCCCCCCCAAAAAAAACATTTTGGATAGTAACGCCTCTGCTAGCATAGAGGCCAAAAATTTACCTCCCGACTAGAATGAGCTATTCCAGCGTCTGCAGAACCCCTCCTGTCCTGGGTCCTGGGAAACGAATTTCGGGTGTGTATAAAAAATCTTCCTTGTCCTTTTCAAGCGTTGTTCCCACCTAAACCTCTCTTTGTAATCGGCATTTTTCCATCTGTTCTGGGCACACTTGTTTCGTGGGTCTCCTGTCATTTGATTTCTGATGGCTTTCCATACTGTTTAAAAATTCTATTCCTTCTTTTTTCACTTATAGCCAAAGATGACCAACAATAAATGCACATAACCTTGTCTCTCACTTTTGGTCTATAAGGTATATCAATGTTACCCAGTCGGACTTGACTTTAACAACTAACCTATTGTAATTTTGACAGGCTAAAATCTGAAAGACCTAAGTGAGGAAGATCCAAATCCCATGGAAGTAGAACAGGTGGCCGCATTGCTTCCCCCATGAATCATGTCTCCGACCTATCGGGGTTACAAAACCTGGCTTAAACGACTGGACTTGTCTTAGGGACTGTCTTACGACTGAAGCTGCGCAGAGACAAAATTAGGAAAAAAAAAATTAAACGACTCGGATTGTTTTTGATTAAAATGAATGCCCGAGACCTCGCGAGATCCAAAATAAACGACTGTTACGACTTAACAAAAGGCAGGGGGGGGGGGTCGAGTCTGGGCCACTTCGGACCACCCTTGGTTTTCCCAATATAGTCGACAAGCGCTATCAAGAGAATTTTTTTCCTGATTCACTTCATAGGGAAAATTTCATTTCTAGTAAGAGTTGTGCTTTAAGGGTTTTGCTTGCAAATGAATTTCTATCGGCTTTAAAGTGCGCATCTTAATCGCAAGGAGAAAGTAATACCTTTGACTAAAAGATACATTTTCACGATCACAAGGGCCCATGATCATTTGTGCCTCAATGGGTTTGAGTTTTCACGTGAAACAAGACCAAAGGTTTCGATGGGATCCCAAAAACTTAATATTTGATCCAGACAATTGCGGACGAACTACCATACTTGTCCAGAAAAAAAAAGGTCAGAAACAGGGGTGGCCCGAAGCACTCAGGCCAGGGGGGGTGAAACTCCTCATTTCAACGACTCCTAGATCGAAATATACGACTCGCACGTACCGACAAAAATGTACTATTGACACTTCGCGGCAACGGCGCACATTCCCCGCCAACAAATAATAGAGCCGGTGTAAAACTAGCTGCAATGCATCAGATGAAATTATTCTTGTAATCAAAATTTTTGTATACATACCTTCATAACCTCAGCTTTACATTTCAACTTTCGCATAAGAGAAAAGCTTTCAATGCCTGTACCAGGTACAAATTAAAGCAAGCGCCGCAGGCGAATTTTGTTTAATCTGCCTTTGTCTAGAAAGATTCTAGCCAGCCTTTAATGTGTTTCAAATCTAAAAAGTTCCAAGCCCAATCGCCAAGTAACTGACACACCGTTCCTCTAAATAGAGAATACTATGAAATATGCCACAGGCGAAATTTTGTGAAACGCCGAAGAGCAGACCGTCTTTTTGCGATCCCAATAAAAAGTTAAGAATAGCTATGAAATCACGACTCTGTCCATCGAAAAAGAGACAAAACAAAGCCCATAGAAAAGAAAGTAGATTTGCTCCGAACTAACAGCAAAAAAAGTGATTTTCACGTTCAGAACACACTTCCTCAGAAACGAAACGAGGAAAACAGGTTTGCCACTGCATTAAAAAAAAAAAAAATCCGGATTCACGGACGTAATGAACTTTTGGTCTTGGCCTGACAGGAGTTAACAGATATAGAAAAAGACGCCGGTTCGCCGACGAAACTTGAGTTGCGGTTTTTTCCTGTGTGATTTGATGTACTTTTGTTTCATAATGAAAGTACCGTGTACCGTTTTATTTGTCACTCGACACACTGTAACTTTCATGTCGAAAACTGAAGCAGGTAAAGCTACATTGAGCTACATCTGAAGAATTCCAACTTAAAAACTGCTATACACAGCAAATGAAGACGAGAAGTTCGCTTTTAGAATAACTTAAACATAAAAGAGATCATTTTCAAGTTGTATGAGTGTCCTTAATTTTGCGAAGTCTTTTCAGATGTGCTTTAACACTGGCATACAGGGGCGTCACGTATGGGGGGGAGGTGGATGCGCACCCCCCCCCCCCCTCCCCCGATGTTGTCGGCTAGCCGGTAAAAAAATAGATTTTTCGCGATTTTTCGTAAAAAGAATCCATTTTTTTTTGGAAACAGTCGATTTTTCCTAGAAACGGTCGGTTTTCTTTAAATCAGTCGATTTTTCGCCAAACAGTCATTTTTTCCGCAAAAAATACCAGCCAGTCGGTAAAAACCTTGCTCCTTCCATATTTGATAGTGCTATGATTCGCAGTCAGTAGTGATATATACGATTCGCAGTCAGCTTTGGCTGAAGGAATATGTTTGCTCCTCTCCCCCCCCCCCCACACATTTTGATAGTAACGCCTCTGCTAGCATAGAGGCCAAAAATTTACTTCCCGACTAGAATGAGCTATTCAAGCGTCTGCAGAACCCCTCCTGTCCTGGAAAACGAATTTCGGGTGTATATTAAAATCCTCCTTGTCCTTTTCAAGCGTTGTTCCTACCTCAACCTCTCTTTGTAATCGACATTTTTCGATTTGTTCTGGGCACACTTCTTTCGCGGTTCTCCTGTCGTTTGATTTTTGATGGCTTTTCCATTCTGTTTAAAAATTCTATTCCTTCTTTTTTCACTTATAGCCAAAGATGACCAAAAATCAATGCACATAACCTTGTCTCTCGCTTTTAGTCTATAAGGTAATGTTACCAGTCAGACTTCACTTTAACAACTAACCTATTGTAATTTTGACAGGCTAAAATCTGAAAGACTGACGTTGGGCAGATCAAAATCCCATGGGAGTAGAACAGGTAGCCGCATTGCTGCCCCCATGAATCATGTCTCCGACCTATCGGGGTTACAAAAAGGAATTCTTCGGGGACTGGCTTACGACTGAAGCTATGCAGACACAAATTAAAAAAAAAATTTAAACGACTCGGATTATTTTTTATTAAAATGAATGCCCGGGACCTCGGCGAGGCCAAAATAAACGACTGATACGACTTAGCAAAAGGCCAAAATAAACGACTGATATGACTTAACAGAAGGCAGGGGGGGTGATTCACCCCCCCTTCGGGCCACCCCTGGTCAGAAACGAATTCAGCGTATCACCTTATCCGTATAAAGAACATCTAATCAACTTCAAGTAAAAGTTCAACTTATAAAAAAAAATCCGCTTTCAACCGGATTCCAAATGAACTATATGTCCAGGTAAAAAAAAAGATTGTCATGTACAGATTCAGCGTGTTTTCGTACCCCTAAGTCTGTCATCTAATCAACTTCAAATAAAACTTTTGCTTTTAACAAATTTTCCGGTTTGGCCTGATTCCGGCCGAACAAGTTGTCCTGGTAGAAAATACTGTTCCCATAAGGGTTCAGCATGTCTTCTTACCCCTTAATCGAACATCTAATCAATTTAAAACAAAACTTTTACTTTAAACAAACTTTCCGGTTTTGGCCGAATTCCAGGCGAACTACTTGCCCGGCGAGAAAATGGTTTTGACCATCGTGTTCAGCACGTCTTCTTATCCCTAAATCGAACATCTAATCAATTTCAAATAAGACTTTTACTTTTAACAGACTTTCTGGTTTTGGCCTTTTACTCGTCCGATGACAAAATGGTTTTCACCATCGTGTTCAGCATGTTTTTTTTACCCCATAATCGACTGTCACATTATATGTTTAAAAATATTTCATTTGCCCCTTAAATTAAACCCCCTCCCCCGCCCCTAAATGTAGGGCTACAAAGCCCATCTACGAACTTGACCTTACTCTTGACCCAAACAATCCTCACACCAAGTTTCATCAAAATATCTCATTCCCTTCGATAGTTATAGTGCTTACAGGCGGACAGACGGACAACTTTTGTGATGTCATAGGTATCCCTCCACTTACGTTTTGGGATCCCAAAAACATGCTTGATACTGGAGTTTTCGATCTTTTTTGCACTGCATCCTGTCATTTAATTTCCGAGATTATAACGACACCGAGAATCGACCACGAAACGAAATAAGTATCCCAGTTTGCCAATAACTCTTGTTTTCGGTCATCGACGTGCCTACAGATCCACCCAATTGGGTGCGAACAGGCAAACGGCGCACAAACAAAAGAAGAAAAAAAGGCTTGCCGAATTTTGACCGCAAAGAATGGAATGAAACGAAACAGTTTTTGATTCAGGTGCAATCATAAAAATAAAAATAAATGATTTAACGACGAGACTTAAACTTTTGGCCTTCGCCCGACAGAAGTTTACAGAATCTGATTTGATTTCTTATGTATAAAAAAAGGATTTCTTGTGTGTAGAAAAATCTTGATTTGCCGACGAGACGTAAACTTTCTGGATTGGACAAAAGCTTATGGAATTATATTTATTACGTGTAATAAGATCCCGATCTGCCGACGGGTGCGCCCGACAAAAGAATTCAGACTTCGATTCTTCTATGTTTTGCCCGAAAAGACTGTAGCGTAAAATTTATTTCTTACGTGTAAAAAGAATCCGATATGCCGACGTTCGGACCAAGGACCAACAAAAGCATCAACAAATCTTATTTCTTCTGTATTTCGTATGTATAAAATAAGACGATGTGCCGACGAGTCGACCAACGACCGACAAAAGCATACGAAACGTTATTTCTTCTGTGTTTGCCGGCACTTCACGCTGATAAGCAATTGAAGTCTCCAAGGGCGTCGCCGGACGGAAGTATTTTGTCGGGCCTCCAATCTGGCAACAAAGGCAACCTTATAGTTCGCCATCACACTAATTGCAAACCCCGGATCACAGTACCCGGATGTACTCCGGATTCTTCTGTATTTTGTATGTATAAATAAGCCCTTGCCAGAAGGTCCAATATATCGCTGATGAAGCATCGTAGCTGACGTATCCATTGTATACATTATTTAAATATTTTAATAAGCCGATGTGCCGACGAGAATACCGAGGCCCAACAAATGTTTGCAGAAGTCAAAAACGTAAAAATGCCAGCACACACGATTCTTGGTCGAGCCACGCAATTGTCCCAAAGAAGAATAATTTCGGTAACAAACGACGATGGTGCAACGTAGCCTTGACTTTACCTTACCTTTGACCTTGACTGGTCCTTGACTTTACACTTATTCACGCTGAACATCGGCAAAGAGTCGTTGCAGCCTGCAGCCACCTGTAGGTAACGTTGGACTCGCGAGACTGACGTACCAGCTGTCTATAGGGTCTTCACAACAGCTGCCTTCTTGGGTTGCTCTAGCTAGCCGGAAACAATCCTTCTGCAGCTTATTACACCGATTCGAACAATGCAATGACCGTGGCCATCACAAACATAAAGCTTCTGTAACTTTTTACAAACGCCTCTTACGCCGTACTTATTAAGGTCTTCTGAATATCGTCCAAGGGCCGCTGTAGCGGATTCCTCTCCAATGAAGAGATCTCGGAACGACTTCTGACAAAAGTCGCGTCTCACATAATCTTCTTTTCTTTTAGGATTTCCTTTTCAACCTCTCGCATCTCTCCCGAGGAAGTCTGGAGGAAAAATTGCGCTGGGTTTTTAGCCTCTATGACCTGAACAGTGACGGGAGAGTAACGCGGTCGGAGATGTTAACAGTCGTCAACTCCGTGTATGACATGCTTGGCCCCTCCACAGCCCCTTCAGGCAATGAGAATTCGCCCCTTGATCATGTAAACAAAGTATTCGAGGTAAGTCTCAACGAGAGTCAAAGGCATGCAAATGCGTATTCTACACAGATCCCACGCTGCTCGCTTCCCCGCCTGATTAGTAACTTAAAAGGTTTTGAAAGGAGCGTATTCTCATGACCTCAGTTTCCCACGACTCCCGTCACCAGCAATAGAAGGTTTTCGTATATCAGCTCCACTCTCACAGGACCACTCTTTTCCACAGTTGTTAGGATTCTTCTGTGTCTCGACCCAGAACTCTCCCATGGACACTCCCCTTCCCCGTTCTATCCACTGTTCATAGGATGCTTTCGTATCTCAGCTTCAGAATCTACTACGACCACTCTTTTCCTCCATTGACAGGATACTTCTGTATCTCAATCCCACAATCTCATACGACTACTGTTTTTCGACCATTGATACACTGTCAGAAGTTTCATAACAGATAGCGTATAACACTTTCAAGAAAAACACCTTTTTCACTTAGAAATATCAATTCAATTAAGTTTACACTATTTCGTGCCTAGATCTCCAACAACACCTTCAATTGGTAAAAAATACTAACGGGAACGAAAGAAACATAACAGATAACATCCCAAAGTGTTATCTGTTGAAACCGCGCATCCTTCTGATGTCGTTATGTAACTTCTGACAGTGTAGTATTTTTACCTGTTGAAGGTGTTGTTGGAGATCTAGGCACGACATAGTATAAACTTAATTGGTAATAACACTTTATTTCTAAGTGAAAAGGTGTTATTCTTGAAAGTGTTATGCGCAATCTATTATGAAACTTCTGACAGTGTAGGAGGCTTCTGTGTCTCACCCTGCCATCTCTCACAACCACTCATTGTCATCATTCATAGGATTTTTCTGTATCTCAACCCCCACTCTCCCACGATCACTCCCTTCCATCGTTAGAGCCACTTTTAATAGTTTAGTTCATGTTTATTTCGTATCTCAGCATCAGAATCTCCCATGACCATTCTTTTCAGTCTCCCACGACCATTATTTTCAGTCTCCCGCGATCATTCTTTTCCACACTCTCCCATGGACATTCCCCTTCACATCCCCTGTTCACAGGATGGTTTCGTATGTCAGCTTCAGAATCTCCCACGACCACCCTTTTCGCCCTTGAAAGGATGCTTCTGTATCTCAATCCCACAATCTCATACGAACACTCTTTTCCACAGTTAATAGCAGGCTTCTGTATCTCCACACCGCAATCTCCCACAACCCCTCATTCTCATCACTCATCGGATGTTTCTGTACCTCAACCCCACACTCTCCCACGATCACTCCCTTCCACCGTTCGGGTCACTGTTCATAGTTATGTTCATGTTCCGTATCTCAGCTCCAGAATCTCCCACGACCACTCTTTTCCCCCATTGACAGGATACTTCTGTATCTCAATCCCACAATCTCATACACGACTACTGTTTTTCGACCATTGATAGGAGGCTTCTGTGTCACACCCCGCCATCTCTCACAACCCCTCATTGTCATCATTCATAGGATGTTTCTGTATTTAAACCCCTACTCTCCCACGATCACTGCCTTCCAGCGTTAGAGCCACTGTTCATAGTTTAGTTCATGTTTATTTCGTATCTCAGCAACGGAATCTCCCACGACCATTCTTTTCAATCTCCCACGACCATTCTGTTCAATCTCTCGCGATCATTCTTTTCCAAACTCTCCCATGGACATTCCCCCTCACATCCCCTGTTCATAGGATGGTTTCGTATGTCAGCTTCAGAATCTCCCACGACCACCCTTTTCGTCCTTGAAAGGATGCTTCTGCATCTCAATCCCACAATCTCATACGACCACTCTTTTCCACCGTTGATAAGAGGCTTCTGCATCTCAACACCACAATCTCCCACTGCGACAGGATGCTTCCGTATCTCAACCCCACAGTCTCACACGACCACTCTTTTCCACAGTTAATAGCAGGTTTCTGTATCTCCACACCGCAATCTCCCACAACCCCTCATTCTCATCACTCATCGGATGTTTCTATACCTCAACCCCACACTCTCCCACGATCACTCCCTTCCACCGTTCGGGTCACTGTTCATAGTTATGTTCATGTTCCGTATCTCAGCTCCAGAATCTCCCACGACCAATCTTTTCCCCCATCAATAGAAAGTTTTGATATCTCATCTCCAATCTCGCAGAACCACACTTTACCACAGTTGTCAGGATTCTTCTGCATCTTGACCCAGAACTCTCCCACGTACACTCCCGTTCACCATTCTATCCACTGTTCATAGGATACTTTCGTATCTCAGCTTCAGAAATCTCCCACGACCACTATTTTCCCCCATTGATAGGATTCTTCTGTATCTCGACTCCACTATCTCCCACGTCCACTCCTTTTCATCGCTGAAAGGTTTTTTTTTTTTCAAACTAAAAAAGCCGTAATCACTTTAAGTTGGTTTTCGCCTTGCTTTTCTACATTGTCCAGCTTTTCACAGTGATTTACGCACTCTGGGAACCGAAGCAGCTTTTCCAGAAAGTGATTCCAAAAGGCTTCGCGGAAAGTTGAAATTCTCGCCAGACTTAAAAGAAATTTTAAGACTTGGCAAACTTGGATACGAGGGCTTTTGCCGTGACACAGGATTTTGATGTAAGAAAACTGGCTTAATCCCTTAAAGCAATGGTTCCCAACCTTTTTCGTTTCGCGTACCCCTAATTAAGGTTCAAAAAGGTTGCGTACCCCTTTTTGAGAATCTGTTCTACGATTCTAATAAGATCTGTCAAGAACAGAAGGCCCAAAAGACGTCAGTTATTGTCATAAGTGGTAAGGGATTATTGTGTAAGAATATATACAATTAAAGGGGATACTTGAGCCAGCAAGGTTGTCAATTTCATTCTCGCCTGTTAACTGGTCAAGGGTCAAAAAGAAATTTGTGCTGTTTCTTTGAATCTTCATAAGCCAATACTCTAGACAACAGCACACATCTTGAATTCAGAGATTTGGGACCTTCGCTTACCCCTTAGGAGGCACTCGCGTACCCCTTTGGGTACCCGTACCCTCGGTTGGGAGCCGCTGCCTTTAAGCACGAGTCGTAGAAGATATGGTTCACGAATAATGTAACGAACATAATTCCTTTGAAACTAAACATCACATATGAACTTCGAAATCTCGGAAATAAGAATGGAGAGAACGGTCAGGGGTGTCAAGTTAATAAGTAATATTGGCGTGACGGGTCCTGTATAAAACAACAAAAAAATGTGGGAAAAATTAGGTTCTTAAGGGACTTGTAATAGCCTACTTACGCAACCTGCTTCCTAAGACCAGTTCCTAAGATCCAACCCATTCGGGCAATTCATGCGCGGTACGAAAGAATTTTTGTCCCCTCCTTTGTAAGTTTTTTCAACGCGAAATTTTAAATTCTGTTCCTCTTTTTTATATTAATTATTGAATTTTAGCGCTTCAGTGTGTAACAATTCTTGTTCGTGTGTAATTATTGAAAATTTGACTATGTAAAAGCGCAATTGTATATAGTTATGTTTGACGAGAGAACAAATATTCGGTTTTTTGTTAATACCGTAAGGAATGTTTTTCGAATAATAAAGATTGATTGATTGATTGATTGAAAGCAGTCCATCCATTCATAAACTCGAAGACCCGAGTATCATACTGACGAAAATGTCTGTAGCCGACCTCCCTCATTTCCCCATTTTCGATGAGTATCTTGCTCCCACCGATTGTTTGCAAGAAACTCATTCGTCAGAAAAACGTTTCTTTGTATTTCCCTTGTTTTCGCTCAGAATCAAAACAGGCCTGGGCAATGGCTTGATGCTATGGGTCGTCAAATTTCAGCTGTTTTAGAATGTTGTAACGTATATAGAAAATAGGCTACTCCGAGTTGGACTTAAAGCACAACTCTTACTAGAAATGATCTTTCCCCTATGAAATGAATCAGAACAAATATTTTTTGAAGTACCATCACTTTCCACCTAAAATTAGCGATTCTCTTGTTAGCGCTTGTCGACTACATCCAGCCTTCCTGCTCTCCGATGCGGCATCTGGGCGCAAAATATTTGAAAACTGAACGTGTCTTGGTCAAAAAGTGGGAAAGCTAAGGAAATATAAGAAGTAATAAACAGAAGATTATCACATCCGTATATGTGCAAGAGTTGTTAGCTGACGTGGAAACGGACGCACACTTTTCGTTGGATCACGGGAAAACTCGGAAAGGCCGAAAAAGCGCGAAAAATTCGTAGTTACGAAACGAAACAATGGAAAAATTAGGGGATTTTAGAATCTTATAACCATATCGGAGCTAAGTATATTGTAAAAGGCAGAATAGGCAAGAGGGGTCCTTTAAGTAGAAATAGTGTATTCTAGGGGTTATTCCAAGAATAGAAGAGAAATCACAGGTTCTCGCGGTATCCGATCTGACCTCGGTTGGCTGAGCTGGTAGGGGTAGCGGACATTCCCGGGAACGTCAGCTAAGACCGGCAGAACCACTTCAGGCTGGTATATTCCGTATTAGGGAAAGAATGATTGCATTTTTTTGACAAGGAATGTCCCGACAAACGGATTCCGCCATGCCGGACAACTGTCACCCCGTGCGTGACAATCACTTCGGGCTGAATCTACCTTGTGGTGAAATATTGCAGAACCTTCTCACGTCTAATTGTTCTTTCATACTTGATAGTACAAAACAGATACGTCAGCTGAATTTTATTAGAGCTATATTTTTCCCACAAGTTCATTTTTCCACTTGAGCGGCTTTGAGCCTGAAGAGGACCCTTGCCAAGAAGGGCCAAAATATAGCTAGAATCAAATTCAACTGACGTCTCCGTTTTGCACTATCCAATATGATTCGCAGTCAGCTTGGGCTGAAGGAATATTTAATTCTTCTTTCCTTTTAGAAACTTGACAGAAACAAAGATGGTGTCGTGACTCTTGACGAATTGATCGAGTACATCACTGCAGACGTAAACAAGACGAAATCCCTTGAAGCCCTGGATACAGTTCTGTGATACAGTCTCTGCTGTGGTCTTTAATTTTCGTGACAGTGTGCTATTGGCGAAGCTTTAACGGTTGAACAGACATGCAGAAGGGACAATCAGGCGAATGCTACTTATTTACTTCCCTGTTGGACTCGCATGGCGCACAGATTTGGCACTGACTGTGTGAGATCGTTCTAGAAAACGGTCTTGCCTTGTGTGCGACCAACTTAGGTGACTCAAATTGGCAAATGACTGTATACTATTAAGAAGCCAAATGCCCACTAGATGGGACAGTGCATAAAGCCAAGAAAAAATAATCAGATAGAACATCCGTCTCCCTATCTGTGTACCATGACCATGCGGAGTCGAGTATTTCCCCGTACCTTTTCTGCTGTGAGCGAGCAGAAGGTTAGTAGCTTTGCGCCACATCACGTTTCGTCTCCTGTACAATTAGCTACATCGTTGTGTAACCACCTTGAGGAAAAGTAGAAGACAAAGCTGATTGGTTCTTTGGACGCACTCAAGAGCGGGTCAACGCGCGGAGTACGCCTCCTGCATTTTCTTTCTCTGCAATGAGCAATTGCGAAGACGGAAGTAGACTAGACGGGTAAAAAGCTACAGCGAAATACCTTTAGGTCCACTCAGTTTTGTCGGGGTATTCATAGTCGCTGCATCGCAACAAAGACAGAGGCTCTATCTGATTCTTTGTTCTTGATGAAGTTTATCTCTTCCTGAGAAGAAGGTCCATTGAACCGGGTGGTGGAAGAGAGTCATTCCCGTTATTTCTTTGGACGAATAATCTTTTAGCACTAATAAGACGGAAATATCAGGTAAAATAGTTTATTTCTAGTAAAAAAAAAACTGATTTATGTAATGTTCGTCCGCGGTGACCGGTTGTGACAAGTTTTGCTTAGATTTTCACTGGCGCTTTGCCCCTCTTTTTTTTCGGCAGCCCAATCCGCCAATTTATTCAAACAATGTTTACAACGGATACGTCAGCTATGATTCTTCATCAGCGATATTTCGGCCCTTCTTAGCAAGGGTCCTCGTCAGGCTGTCAATCCTCTGGTTCAACTTCGGGGAAGGAAATAAACCTGTAATTTACCCGAAAACCTATAAAACCTGGAAAAACCCGAAATATCGCTGATGAAGAATCATAGCTGACGTATCCGTTGTAAACATTGTTTGAATAAATGTTTCAAAGTCAGCTTGGCCTCAAAGAATATTTAAATCTGCCAAGTGCGGCTTTGCCACCCCCATCCCATTCAACCGGGTTATATAGGTCACCCGGATGTTACCACCAAGGACGGTAACACCACCGGACGTCACTGCGAGGTCTCTAGTGTAGATGGCGTACTAGAAGCCGTCCCGTTAGAGACTCCAAAAACACATAGACCAAGCCTGTAAACCTTACAAGTAAAGGCTTAAGAAAGAATGCCTTTTAATTGGCTCTAGTCAGTAGTCAATCCCAAAAACATACTGCTCCTCAGATAGTGTATACTCTCTTAAGACTATCTATTCTAAAAGACTTAAGTTAAACAGTCTCCTTCACTTAAACAATCTATTATTTAGAATAACTATTATCTAAGTAAGTAAGTCCATTCATAACCCACAAAATGTTTTTACAACATAGAGAGTGGAGTAAAGATAAATAGAAAAAATAAAAGAACAAAGGAGAATAAGATACGAAACATACAAAAGGCCTACAACTATCAACCAAAAAGTCTAATCGGTCGATGATGCGGCAACAGACGTAGAATAGATTTCTGACGGAAATCAGGATGCAGTTCTTGCAGCCGTGACAAAATGTCAGTATTTAATGATCTTAGAATTACTATGAGTCTGGGGCAGACACAAAAGAAACTTACAGTAACGGAAATAAACGGAAAAAACCGTCGATTCACCTACCTGTTGATTCGCTCAACCTCGTTTTCCTGAAGCACCGATTCACCCACTTCTAAATCCGTCAATTTGGCTAAACGTCGATTCATCCAAACGCCTACCTGTCATAAGACTCCAAAAAAACGTCACAACCCCCACTTTTTACAACTGCTCGCTTACCCGTCAGAAGACCCCAAAAAACCGTCGATTCGCCAAATTCTCAAAATCAGCCTCTGATCTAGCGCGGCCTCTATCATTGAACGCGGTATAAGAAAGCGTGTGAGTCGCAGGGGAGTAATTAAGAAGGTTCCGATACCGTCACATGTAAGTAAGGGTGAAAACTAGTCAATAGAGCTTGAGACTGATTGATCACAAGTATCAAAAAGAGGATGAATGCAAGAGTAAAATATCAGAAAAAAGAGCTACGGCACTTGCAGCTCCGCTCAAGTGCCATACACCGATCACTTTTAGGTCTCTCTGTCAGGCCACTGTTCTCGAGTTAGGCTACTTCCAGACGTGTTAGGACGATGAAACTGGGCAGCCAGATCAGGGACCCGACAAAACTATTTTGAGAATAGTCATTTGCCTGACCCGACCATCGTGGGGGGGGGGGGGGGAGACCGCGGAATCCGGAATTTGGCAGCATGCATAACTTTCGTTGGTTCCGACCATCGTGGGGGGAGGGGAGACCGCGGAATCCGGAATTTAGCCGCATGCATAACTTTGGAAAAGGTGATCGGATCTTAATGAAACTTCAGATTTGGAAAGACCTCTTGTCTCAGATGTCACACTTCAAGTCCGGAATGGATGCGGTGACTTAAGAGGGGGGGGGGGGTTGGAAGGGGGAACCAGAAATCGTTTGACATGTTCAGAGTGGACGGATCGGGATGAAACTTGGTGGGAAGAATAAGCACAAGCCATAGATAAATAGTTGACAAGATCGGACCAGATCCGAGTGCTGTGGGGGGAGTTGGAGGGCGGGTTCCGGAATTCCGGTGATCCCGAATTAAGATAGAACGATGAAACTTGGCAGGCATATTAGGGACCCGACCAACCTAACTTGGAAATGGTCACTTCCCCGATCCGAAACACCGTGAGGGGAGTGGAGGGAGGGGGAATCCAGAATCTTCATGAAACTTGATATTCGGAAAGAATTCCTGTCTCAGATGTCCCATTTCAAGTGCGGATAGGATCCGATCAATGCGGGAGAGTCGGGCGGGAGGACCGGACATTTTGTGACACGCTTCGAATATAGCGATTGGGATAACACTTGGTGGGAAAAACAAGCGTAAGACATATACATCAGTGACAGAACCGGGCCGGATTCGGTCACTCTGGGGGAGTTGGATTGGGATCCACAATTCCGGTGGTAGCAATTTAATGTAGGCTACTTCCATACAAGTAATAAGTAAGTAATTTATTTATAACCCGCCGTTTTCAGAAAGCGGAGTAAATGAAGAAAGTAAATGAAACACATAAACATACACAAAAACACACTTAATTTCAATCGTCGGCCAGGAAGCAGTGTAGAAGGTCGTGCGCTGGTTGGGTTCTGTTGTCAATGATTTTTTATAGCGACGAAGAAACATCCAAAAGGGTAACACTTGCATCTTGAATTTTGAACTTCTCCGTCAAAGTATGGTTATGGCATAATTTCGACAAGTGGAGCAGGTGCTTTGCATATTTAAAATAACATGATCTCAACTTGGCTTGAACATTAGAAACTTGACATGATTTCCTTAGGAATGGTCACTTCCCAGGTCCGACCATCCCTTAAAGTACTCATCTTAACGGTAAAGTACATAAAATACTTTTCAGCAAAACCTACATTTCCATGATCCCCGTGAGCCCATGATCATTTTTGCCAAAATAATTATCCTTAGAAATGAATTTCTAGCGCTCTTAAAGTGCACATCATCAAAGCCAAGTGCAAAAAAAAAAAAAAAAAGATTCATTCTCGTGATTTCCAAGAGTTCGTCGTCATTGTTATCTTAAGGGTTTTGCTTACAAATGATCACAGCGACCCCACGAATTGGCAAATTCCTACTTTCATCATTTCATCAAGCCTTGCAAGTGCCAAATGAGCTTCCAGCTCTTATTAGGTACCAGTTTAATGAAAGAGGCCGGCTACATATTGCGATTACCTGGTCCGTCAAAGAAAATTATGATGCCACAATATCAATCAAGTCTCAGTAGATATTAGCATTTCCTACGGATGTCTTCCCTAAACTTCCCGTGCAAACGAGCTCAGTTCCATCTCAGTTCATATCGTACAAAGCAATGCAGAACACATGCATAATTATGCTTGAATAATTACGTATAATAGTAGTTCAGTAGGCATACCCAAGATTTGCAAGATCACAACAGAAAATAACACAAGTGCAGCGAAGTGTTATTTGTTATTGAACTAAATAACGTCATAGATATGTAATTTTGCCTTACACGAGGGGACATTCTGCCTTACATAAGGAGAAGCCGGAGGGGGGAGGAGGGGGGAAATGGCCACAACATGCCCTTTCAAAATTCTAACCACAAGCAATTACGGTTCGGACCTAGAAACAGACATGTCTCTGGTGATCTTTTTCATTTCCGGACCGGATCCGACAACAGTGTGTGGGGGGGGGGGGGGGTAGGCCGGAAAATACATGACTGACTGATACTGCAGAGATTGGTATGGAGCTTTGTGGGAATAACAAACAAGTGCTCTGGATAATCTTTTTCAGAACTGGATTGGCTCCGGTGACTGTGGGGGAGTTTGAGGGGGGGGGGGGAATACCGGTGATCACGCGCTAAGGTACTTCCAGATGTGCTAGGACGATGCAACTTAGCTGGAATATTAGACATTCGACGATTGGCTTTGAAATCGCCACTTTCCAAACCCGACTATTCCTTAAAGTACAAATCTTGACCGCAAAGTAAGAAAAATGCTTTTAAGTAAAACTACATTTTCATGATCTCCATGAGCCCATTATCATTTTTTACTCAAGGGTTTTGCTAACAAGTGAAGTTCCAGCTCCCTTAAAGTGCGCATGTTAACTGCAAAGTCGAAAAGTACTTTTTATCTAATTATGGTAAGGTTCCTAAAAATAGCTTTAGCCCACAGAGAGAATTTGCTTTAGTTTAGTTCTACTATTTCGTTCAAGTGTTCTCTTTTTTTTCTTTTTTTTTAACCATTTTTGCCATGGCTTCAGACTTTTTGTGCAATAAAGTCTATTCTATTCTTCTATTCATCTCAGCTTCTGATAGCGGATCAGAATATCCCTTGAGCTTCAGTATTCCAGCTGTAATAGTTTCATAAATATTCTCCTCCGGTTCCCGTCGGAACCTTTGGTATTCCTGCCGATCAAAGGTTTAGCCGACATTTGGGTCATGTCTGCCGACCAAAGGTATTGGGGAGCATCAATCAAATTTTACTCTATTGATAATTGTGATCGTGCGGCATTCTAACTTCTTTTAACCGACCAAATAATCGCAATATGTACCCTACCGCTTTTGGTACATTTTGTACCTAAAAATATGGTAGCTCGTTGATATGATGCCAAATAAGTAAGTTGCTCGAACTGTGTGCGAAGAAGTATTTTAGTCCTTTGGATTATGGATCTAATCAAGTTGGCTTTACAAGAGGTATGGGATGTGACCATGCGCACGCTACTTTTTCTTTGACTATTAATTCCGCTTGGGAGACGGGTCAGCCACTGTATGCTCTATTGGTAGACATTAAGGTTGCTTTCTATAATCTTTCGCATGCTTCAGCTCTGTTAAGTTTATATTATGCCAATATCCCTCTTGCATTGGTAAAAGTTTGTAAAGCTTGGTATTCTGGTTTAAGTGTCCGAGTAGTGTTTAGATCAGTATTATCTGTGTCAACAATTTTTGTAAATAAGGGCGTGAGGCAGGGTGGGGTTTTTTCACCTTTTATTTCAATCTTTGTCTTGGTGAATGTTTCCGGCTTTTAAAAACATCTCTAATACACCTGGCTGTTAATTGTACATATATAGCTTACGCTGATGATATAATTCTTATGGCTCGTTGTAAAGATCAGGTAACTGTAAATTTTAACATTTTGGTGGCGGAACTGAGGAAAAAAGGCCTTTGCGTTAGTCCTTCTAAGTGCCAATATTTTGTTATTAATGATCCGCATGGTATGTCGTCCTTAAACTGTGGTGGTGGAAACCTTTTCCAACCCCTTGATGTTGTGACTTACTTTGGAATTGTAAGCTTCCTGTATAGAAAAATATTATTAGCCGCAGCAACAAGGGCATTGTTAAAGTTTTATTGGCATAAGGGGTGAAACTTTCCAGACTCAAGATAAGGTTCTTCACAAACAGGGGACGCCGTATATTCGCAGCATTCGCAGAATTAAGATAAAAGAGTCTGTAAACAGGGGGTTGTGCTTGATCTGAGTCGTTGAGGCAGAATTTGGGTGAAGAAAGAGTCAGTGGGGAATGAGGAGTGATTTGTGATAGAGACCAAACTTCCGAAAAAGATCATTAGAATTTGGAGCCAGGATGAACTCGGAACGTTATTTTGCAAGTGATGCTTTGTCTTATGGGAGTGTCGTAGTTAGAAGTGATGTATGTGTTCAACCGCATAGTATGCGTGTAGTTGAATGTAGAGTAGAACCTTTGAGAAGGAGAGAGGTCCTCTGAGTTCATCTGCTTGTCCGCTATCGCCAGAACTTGAGCTGTTCTATTGTCTGCTGTAGTTTTTTCACTTGAAGGTAAAAACAAATCTTGTGTGTACCAGCAGATACAAAAGGTAAGTCTCTTGGATTTTGGATAGTTCAAGTTGACAGACTAGAAGCAGTTTGCCTTCATGTCCAACAGGTTCGCAAACTGTGTGCTGAAGCGTTTCCAGAATTGGATAATTGTTTCCATTCGGACCAGAAAATTATCTGCCGCAACCACAGCCTTGGGCAAGCCTTTATATAGAGTTGTGGACAACGTCGATGCAACTTATCTGGGTGTTACATCAGACACACTATCCTCTTAAATCACTTGGATTTGGTTTTTACTATTCGACAATTGACATGAAGAACGGATTTTTCAACATCAAAATTAGACCGGAATACAGGAAATTCTTTTTATGTGTCACTTAAATTGGCCGGTACAAGCTGACCTTTTCAGAAAAATGTGCGAGGAACGTATATTCGCAGCATTCGCAGAATTAAGATAAAAGAGTCTGTAAACAGGGGGTTGTGCTTGATCTGAGTCGTTGAGGCTCAGAGGGAGAACAAGAGAGAAGGTGGCTCCCAACGTGGGCCCTGTGCAGTTTTGTCCTGTACAAAAACGATATCTCCTTCCCCAATACCTATGTCCTTTGCATCTTTATTATACTGCTGCGCTTGCTTTTCCCTTTCATTTCTGAGTTCTCTTACACAGATCCTGTGTCAATAAATGCATTCGTTTGCTTTCCCCCCGGCATACTTGTCACCCAGGTAGTTTTAATTCTGTATTTATAGAATCCCCTATTGTTCAGTGAAACGTTTTTTCAATCAACTGTAGTAAGAAATATTGAACTAAAAATAAGACGTTTGGATCTTTAATCCATCTGAGGGGTAAGCTTAGACGTGATATTCTTGCCCGTATATACCAGTCAACTGTTTTACCAATAGTCATTTTTCCAGCGGTGGTGGTGAATGGTTTTAATTGTGGTATGATTGCTAGTGTCCGTGTGTGCTATTTTAAATATTGTAAATTTTTGCTTGGATACCCTTTATTTGCTAGAAATACACCTCTAATTAATTCCCTTTCCTGCCCTGGCAATTCAGCAGAAATTTGATAATTTGTAGCTAAAGCTAATAATATTCTGACTCTGAAGAATCTGTTTCCGTTTTTCGATAAAAAGCGAATAGTTAAGTAAGTACAGTGCTTTGTTTAATGTACGTCAATTGTTATTTATTGTTATGAAAGTTATTTGTAACACTGTTTTTTTAAATTTATTTTAGTACTCCTCATTATTTATTCTTTGAGGGACATAAATAAATGAATGAATGAATTTTTTACTCTTGCATTCATCCTCCATTTCCTCTTTCATTATTAGCACCGAGGTCTTATATCATGCTTCCCATCATTCTGGCTCAAGCTGTATTGACTAGTTTTCACCCTTATTTACATCGGGTGGTATCGTATCCTTCTTAACTACTCCCCTGTGACTCAGTCGCTTTCTTCTACCGCGTTCAATGAAAAGAGCCACGCTGGATCAAAGGTCGGCTTTGAAAACTGGACGATTCGACGGATATTTAGGTCTTGTGACGGGTAGGCAAACTTTTGAAAAAGTGGGGGTTGTGACGGCTTTTTAGACGAATCGACGGATTTTTTGGGCGAATCGAAGTTTTTTGGGGTCCTGTGACAGGTTGGCGAACTGTTGGAAAAAGTGGGAGATGTGACGGATTTGTTGGGTCTTATGAGGGGTGGAGGAATCGACGGATCATAGAATTGGGCGAATCGACGCTCAAGCAACAGGACATTGGGCGAATCGACGTTGGAAGAATCGACGGGTGGGCGAATTGACGGGTAGCTGAATCAGAGGGTGGGCGAATCAGCGGTTGGGAGAATCAGCGGTTGGGCGAATCGACGGGTGGATAAATCGACGGATTTTTGTATTTGGCGTATTGACGGGTAGGCGAATCGACGGGTGAATTGGTGAGGCGACCCCTTCCCGTGACAAACCTGGCGACGCTGCTCCTCTCCTCGGCCCGATAGCGGAACCAACCAAGCGATCTGATGGGCCCTGCAAAGGGAGAATAGAACCAAGCTCTGTTATCATTATTCGCCTTATAGCTCGCCCCGAGGAAAAGAGGAATCTGTAATAAGCCTTATACGCCGTAATCCACCCGATAACACCTATTTGGACAATGCTTCAGAGAAACAACATGGGGAATCTTGAATACCTGGCAATCCAGTGGACCAGGGGAAGGAGAACCGTTAAAATGCAGATATTCGCACTTATTGACATTCAGCCGTAGACCAATATTCCCAAGAAATGACGCAACGTGAGCAACCGTTCGCGATAGACCTCCTTTCGTGCGACTTTTCTAACATAATTTGCTTTCCTTATTTTTATGCATAATTTCCTTATTGTTGTTAACCATTTAATGATCACCCTTTATTTTCCAAAGTTTCCACTATCTTATATAGTCATGGCTTATTGACCGTGACAGTAGTGAACGGTTGAAATGTGGTGGAGAGGAGGGTAGCGCCATTGGAAAGTGCTCTGTCTTTTCCCTGATGCCGAGTACATTAGTTGCGTTTTTGCAGATACAATAGTATCTGTTACCACGATAACAGGATCTGCAATCAGTCGTTCTTGCAGTTACCGTAATATCTTATACCACGGTTGTTCTGCAACAACGGCAAGTGCCGAAATTGTGCATTTCGAAGTCGTCCCTACAGAAAAAGTGATATCCAGTTACACCACTAAGTTCCAAATTCTTTCTTACCAATTTGACAAAATCCTAGGCTCTGCTGTTGGTGATGATGAAAGTGAGATGACTTTTTCAGATACCACGATCAGTTACCCCGGTCGGACAGTGGTATGTGAATATCAGATACCACAATAACTGCCAAGATACCACGATAACTGCGAACACGACTTTAGACCGTGGTATCAGATATCTGCAAAGACGCAACTGTTCATGTTTGATTCCGAGTTAGTTTATGTAGCTGTTAGTAATATCAGGGACCCATAAGTTGCCTGTAATGACTCGCCATTCAGGGGGCTTGTCATTTCCTATGCTTCTATGTTGCTATGTTGCCCGAGCCTCACCTAGTTTCTAAAAATTCCGCTTGGGTCGAATCGGTTTTCTTGCTCAGATAGACTAAATTTGTTGGCGCAAGGCAGGACTATTCAGCATGCCACCAGGTACCTAAGCTAGGACAAAATATCCAGGATACTTTTCCATTACAGATAGTTATTCCTAGTTCAGCACAACAGCTGCGAAAAATTTTGTCTATCTGGATAGTCAGGTATTTTATCTCTGTGGGTATTTCTCGAACTATCTGACGCTCGGTCAAGAGCGCATCAGAAATCTCTTATTGACAAGCCCGCTGAATGGCGAGTCATTACAGGAAATTTATGGGTCCCTGGTACCCATAATATTGTTTTATGATTAACATAATATTGTTAATCATAAAACACTTTTGTCGCGGGCAGACTATCGGCGTCTCGCCGTTGCCAGAGATTTTTTGTTTCCTGCCAGTCTTTTCAGCACGCCCTTCCCTTCTGACCGGAAAGAGTCAATACTTGTCAACTCTCCCGGTCCGAACTGATGAAAATGAAAAAAAAATCCGGCCGGAAAAGAAAAAATGAGACCGCAAATTAAATTCGCTATACTTATGTGCCTACATCGTCAATACTTAAAAAATAAACAAGTTTCCCTCGTACATATATAGCCTGTGCACAAACAAACTGTCGTCTATTTTAACAGAGGCAGGATCAGCTAATAGACGTTAAAGTCCTCTACAGGGTCTAGAGCTCGACTTCCCGAGCGCTGAACATGTCATGCATCAAGCTTACACACATAAAAGAATAGGGAGGATTATGGCCCGGATTATGAGTGTTAACTCATAATGCTCACTGTAAATTCCCACCGCTCAAAATGCCTGCCACTCATAACGTCCACTGCTCAAAATGCCCACGGTTCAGAACGCCCACGATTGAATTACTGAAGGTGTTCAGTCCGTATTCAACTGGAATCAGGGATGAGTGAGCAATCGAAGGAGTAAACTGGGTATCAGTTTGGCGACAGTCGCATCCGAACTGGTATAATCTCAGTTACAATATAATATAATCAAATATAAAACTCAGTCCCAAACAGCGATCTTAAAACTATTACTTCAAACTAGGCAACAATCCTCAGCTGAATGGTGCAAGTTGACTGGAGGATTCGCATCACAAATAATTACATTCAATACTTTTTCCGTGTTAAATATATCCCTTATAATCTCGTTGTCCTTGTCCCAGGGTCAATTTGGCCTTCCCTGTGGACAGTTTTGGCCGTCGGCATTTTGAACCAGGACGACCTTAGCCTCCCCAGTGGGCATTTTGAACTGTTTGGCATTTTTAGCCGTCGGAATTTTGAACGATTCCGATTCCGGGGTCTTCGGCCTGAATTGTGGACATTTTCAGTCGTCCCTGGGCATTTTGAGTGTGGGCATTCTGAACGGTGGGCAGTTTGAATCGTGAGCATTTTGATCGTGGGTATTCTGAGCCTGGGAGCATCGTGAGAGTGGATAATAACATCGTGGTGATTTTGGGAACCACCCTGATGTGGTTTCGAGGGTGGTTGATAAGGGTAGGTCTTGAACAGGGTTTCTGGGACCTTGTGGATAGCGTGATTTTCTTCTGTAGACCGGTGGGCCTGACCTTAATCTCCACACTCAGAATCAATCAACAAACGAGAGGTAGGGATGTCCTAGGTAGCCTAGGGCTCGGACGCACTCTTCTCTTTCTCTCTCAATAAAATGAATAGTTGCGTTTTTGCAGATACCATGGTATCTGTTACCACGGTAACTCGATCTGAAATCAGTCCTTTTAGCAGTTATCGTGGTATCTGATACACGGTTGCTCCGCAAAAATGACAATTGCCGAAATTGCGCTTTTCGACTTTATCCCAAAAGAAAAACAGACATTCAGTCACACCACTAAGTGCTAAACTTCTTTCTCACCAATCTAACAAAATTTGATAAAAGTGAGATGACTTTTCAGATACCACGACCAGTTACCACGGTCGGACCGTAGTATCTGAATATCTGATACCATGATAACTCGCCAGATACCACGATAAGTGCAAGAACACCTTTTGACCCTGGTATCAGATACCACGATAACTGCAAAAACGACTTTAGAGCGTGGTATCAGATACCATGGTATCAGCAAAAACGCAACTAATGTATACTCAGCTCCTATTTACAAAAGTCTCCAACAAGATGGTAATGTTAAGATGGCTACCGGACCCGATGATTTTGATGACCTAGTATCATCCAAGTAACAAACTATAGCTGTGTATTTTGCCTTTCCTCGATAGGTTGGTTAACCTACGTATTTGTCACTATGACCGTTTTGTCTCGCCGGTCGGTTCGACTGAGCTCGAACAAACGTAGTACTGTACAGTAGAGGTATGCTTATGTGAACGTTTGCGAACAGTGACAGTTTTCAAGATTGGTTACCCCTCCTTTAGTTGAGACAGAATGCAGAGACCTCTAGCTTATACCATGTTTATCCCAGTTATAGCTAGGGGTTCCCTCGAGGAAGGGTGAAAACTGGTTACAACTGAGTTGCTCGTCTAGTTTACAGATTCAGAGGATCGCAGCATGAACCATGAACTTCTTTCATGGAGACGTTGCACACTTCAGGAGGTTGTAAAGTGGTCAAGAGCTTCTTTGCACAGCCTTGCACTTCTTTTACTAAACATTTTTAATACAAGACTGTGTCAGCTGCCTTCCTGTGAGGAAAGTGCTCCACAGGGACGTGTGTCTGTAGCTCAACTTGTGTTTTTGTTGTCAACTGTCTACATGGGCATGGGCATGGCTACGGTTAAAAGATATGGTCCAGTGACTGACAAGGTTGTGGTCACATAAATAGTCCTTAGTTTTTTTTGGGATGGCCTAGAGACCAACAAAGTTGTGGCGACATTAGTAGTACAGTACTTACATTTTTGACGATAACTGTCATTTCAGGAATCTAAAAAATGATTTTTCTCTGGTTCTTACCTCTGTCAGCACAGGAGACTTGAAGCAGGCATGGGACTGGATCAGATCTTTGACAATCCAGGTAAATTCAGCTAGACAATAGTTCTACAGTAGAGGTATGCTTATGTGTACAGTTACTTTAATGTGAACAGTGCAGTTTTGGGCTAAATGGTAGAATGAAGATTCAAAATACCTATACAGGTGTTTTCAGATGCCCTTAGTTACCTACTTTGGCTAACTGGTAGTTAGCTTTAGACACAGCAAGTGAATGAAAATGGCAAAGTCCACTGTCAACAAACGTTCACATAAGCATACCTCTACTGTATACCAAGCTTTACTTGACATAATATAAATTTACTTAAAAAAAAATCATACGTACCTTATTTACATACCTTACCTTAATCCAAGCTTCGGTTTAAGGTATTTAAGGTAATAAAATCCACAAAGACTCTAAATTAAAAGATGCTGTTACCAAGATAAGAAAAAAAAGCTGTAACAAAGAGACTATAACAATTGTCAAGTTATCAACTTATCTGGCAACCCGGGGCCAGTTCTCAACCAACTGGGAGGGCAGGAAAGACAAATATGTGAAAGATGCGTCTTGCTCGGATCTTTAAATACACGAAGTAACTTCGTCCTACCTCTGACCTTTGTCAAGCTACTGGGGCAATCTGGGACTAATTGTAGTTCAGATAGGAAGGTGTAGGGCCAAAAATCACAGAAACGATGACCAAACCCGAATACCAGTTTCAGCATGACACCCGTTATAGTTAACGCGAAACAAAAATCAGTGGAAAAGCCAGTTAATTTGCCCACCACTCGGCTGAAAACGCAACTGGGTCTAATATTTTGCGGATTGTCATCTGCCTGAAATTTGCATTTTGCGATTGTAGTCAAGAAAGCAGGATTAGTCTTTCGCTGCTGCTAAACAAGGTGCAATTTTCAGGTTTCCGGTTCCTTTTTTTAGTTATAAATTAAACAACAGCAGATATTGGACGAGAAGGAACCCTGTTAGGATTTCACTCGTCCGGGCGGAAAAGGCAACTTGGTAAGGCAATGACTGAAAAACCTTCTTAAGGAAATATGACATGCATAACACATAGGTCTTTCATACTGGTTTAAAGAATACGATTATCGTGTCAGCATTCCGTCCCAACACTTCCTGGTTACGCCTCCCGAGACCCCAATCCGAAAAATAGTGTCATCAGTCTAAGGAAAGATCCCTCTGAATCGCACTGATGGTTCATTGTTACCCAAATGATGTCACGGAACAAAGAAGTAACGCACTTTCAGCGGGTCTTCAAGCCAATTTTAGTGGATAAGTGATTGGTAACTAGATTGTCCTATCCCAGCCCTTTTCAGTTAAAATTTAACAGGAAGTCAAATCCTTATTTCATTACAAGCTGTGATTTAAGGTAAGATGATTTAAGGTAATAGAACCAGCTTAGCCTACTATTTTATGTGTCTACTTGCAGGGTTTTCAAGTGAGCGCCAGCTCCCGGCAGATGACTCTTCTTCTGGTACTGACAACTGTGATGGTCCTCCCCAAACTGAGTTTCTCTTTGTTCATGTCAAAACAGAAGAGCCTTGTCTTGAAGAAGCTGGAGAGTCTAGTTCAGTTGCAACCTGTACAGAAATGGTTAGAACTAATCCTGGGGAGTGCAGTTCCTTTGAAATCTCTACAAACATGCATTTTACTATCCCTTGTCCTATTGCCAAAGTAGAAGATCCTCACCTTGAAGAAGCTGGAGAATCTGGCTCAGTTGAAACCTGTAGGCCTACAAGGGTGCATCTAATCATCCCTGGGCAGTCTGGTTCATTTGAAAAGTCTGAAAAAATGCACCTGACCTTCCCTTGTCCTATTTGTAGTACTCTTTTCAAAGGGTTTCATTCACTGAACAAGCATATGACCACACATCTAGATACCGCCCTAGAGTGTGAAGTTTGCAGTAAAAAGTTTCAATCGTGGAAGCAACTGAGAGTTCATATTAGAACCCATTCGAAAAACCTATCTTGCCCGGTGTGTGATAAAAGCTTTGTGTTCATGGCTGACCTAAAAAGGCACTTACCAGGTCACACAGGAGAAAGGCCATTTAGTTGCAGTATCTGCGAAAGAGCGTTTTACACTCAACAGTTGCTAAACATACACGTAAAAATACACACCGAAAATGAGGAGTTTAAGTGTGATTTTTGCAGTGAGACCTTCATGGAACTATCTAGCTTCGAAGATCATGTTCAGACACATACAGAAGGACAGACGTTTGCTACGTGCAACCTGTGCAATGAGAAATTTTCGACACCTCGAACTCTTAAAGCCCATATGAAAGTACATGGAGAAGCGAAGAAGATGATGTGTGACGTGTGTGATATTGAGTTCAACAGTTCAGACGATTGGAAGCAACACAAGGATATCCATGCCATGTTAAGCAGTTTTCAATGCAATTTGTGCCCAAAGCAGTATAAACAACTGGTAAGCTTAAGAGCACATATTGTCAGAGACCACAAGAAGAAAAAGGCGTATGGGTGTAACATATGCTCAAAATCCTTCATGTTTCCGGCACGCTTGAAAGAGCATATGATATATATGATATATGATATATATTTACACAAAAAGCCCGAGGGCCATGGCAATACAAAACAAAATAAAAATAAATTTTCACTAAATTACTAATAAACCTAAATGAATCTTTCACGATGCTTCATCGAAAGCTTAAGGAATCTTCCCAACTGGCGAACTCCCGAAAAACATTCATCCTTCATTACTTTAACCAACCATTCCTCATCGTACACTCTTTTTCCAAACACTTCATCCCTCAACCCATCCAATTCACTACATTCACACATCAGGTGCAACACATTCTCATTCATCTCCCCACACATAGGGCAGTAGTAAGGACCAATCCGACTTAACCCCCTTCCCACATACCTCCTCCTATCCCCTAACGGTAAACAATCGCTTGAAAGAGCATATTCTTGGATCACACTCGAAGGAAAGGCGATTTTCCTGTGACGTGTGCGATACAAAATTTATGACTGAACGAAGGCTAAAGTTGCACACAGCAACGCACGCGAGGAAAAAATCTTTTAAGTGCGATACATGCGGGAGTAAGCTCTCCTCCACCAGCAGTCTGAAAGCTCATATGCAAATTCACACAAGAGATTTTCCATATGTGTGTGACATTTCTTCGAAAAGTTTTCCAAACAAGGGAAACTATCAAGCCCATATGAATGTTCACACGGGTGGAAAACCATTTTGTTGTGATTTTTGCGATAAGAAGTTCGCCAATTGGAGTAATAAGCATAAGCACACTAAGAGGATACACAGTCAGGAAGTGGCAGCTAAGAAGAGTGATCCGCTGATAAACCTTGAAAAACTGCAATGATTTTCAATGAATGAATTAATCTTAAAATAGTGATTTTCAAGACCCTAGACTAGAGAGACTATACTTTTAATTATAATATGGATATTTTATGTTTTGTGTGGCCTCGGTGTATTCGTTGTGATCAAAATGCATTCTGCTGCTTTTCAACTAAGCTCATGGATATCTGGCACTTCGTATCAGTGTAAATATGAGCCAGGCGCTCTTTCTGGATGTACGCCCCTAAAAAGACATGTTCCACAATTTAAAGGTTGAGGAAAGGGCTAAAAAGAAAAACATTAAGTTAAGAACAAATGTGTTGCTTAAACTGGAGTGCCAGTGAGCCGATATTACAACAACGATCTGACAAAGTCGACGAGAGGCCATTCGAAGAAGCTCCAACTGACCAGCTGTATACAAAGAGAGATGATGAGGCGAATCAGAGATGGGCGAATCCGAATCCGGATTCGAATCTTCTGCTTGTCAGGCTGGATTCGGATTCGGACTCGGATTCCTAACTCTCAATCGTACGAATACAAACAAATTTCTGGTGTACATCCTTCTATTTCCGTCTCCAAATTTTTACACAGTCGGCTTAGGCAATCCAACTTTTTGCTCTCAACCACCAACCATCCTCATTAATTTATCACGTTATCTAATTACACATTATCTTTTTGTCACCTCTGATTTTTAAACTAAATACTACGTAAATGATGTGATTTCTGTTAAGGTCGGATTCGAATCCGGATTCGAATCCTCAGCTTGAAATAGTGGATTCGGATTCGTACCTAGGCCTGGATTCGGATCCTTTCATGATCGGATCTCGCTGGAAGTGCGATTTAAGGTAATTGAAGTCCATTGCTCAGCTGTTCCCGAACAACGATTTGTTTGTGTGTGAAAGATCTTTCAGTCTTATAGTAGCTCTAAGCGAGCCTTTCCTGATGGGGCCGGGGGGGGGGGGCGCAACTGGTAAAATTTACCGAATCGGTACCTAATTTTTACTGAATTTATTAAAAAAGTTGCCTTTGTGAAGGTACAACGTAAAAAGTTGCAGAATATATACAAACAAGTCTAAAGAGAAAAATTGGCGCGTTTTTACGCTGTTTTTTTTTGTTCATGGATACGTCGTCACTGGCTTTTTACCTTTGGAAGACCTTTCCAGTTTTGCAAACAGGACTTTTGAAACAACCGCAAAACACGGTGTTGCTGCATAGCGACGACGTCGCTAACGGCTGTGCCCATGATTAATTAAGGCGCCCCAGGCGAAATTTTTTGAATCCGCCTTTTTTCTGGCAATATTTAACTACTTCCCATTCAAATTCTAGCTTTTAACATAGTTCAAGCCCCCAAAATTCCAAGCCTCAAACGCCAACAAAATGAGGCAACTTTTGTCTAACTAGTGAAGAGCGTCCCAGGCGAAATTTTGTGGAAACACTGATGATAAAAGTGCCTTTCTGCGAATCCCAAAACTATCTATTCAACCCAGAGTTGTCTGGCAACGAAAGGGGTGATCAAAGGTGAAGTGGATACAAAGTACATTTCTTCGGACTTTACAGCAAACAAAAGAAGGGTAGTTTAAACGTCAAGAGACGTGCTTATTCCTGAACTAGCCTACTGCAATCCTAAGAAGTTAAAAAGTGAACCAGCTGAAGCTACCGTAAATGGTAAGGAACGAGAGCTAAATAAATGCCACTTAAATTACCGAACTCAGTGACTGGGTTTAAGCAAATAATGAATTCTCAGTATACCGAAAAACTAACAGAAAAATAAGGGACAGATCGAGAACGGTATAATAATAATAACAATCTTTATTCTTTCCCTTTATCACAATGCAAAACCATGGGTATCGTCAAACAAGAACATGTGTAACGTCAAACAAGTAAGAAGAGAAAAACACCAAAAGACGCAACAAGAAGAACACACATGATAAGCCATCCCTTCGATTTGAGGATATTGTCGTTGTATCGCTTCACGTAGTATGGCACGTAGGAGTTTAAAAATCTTGTCGTCGAGTGTGTAGGCGGGCATTTTAACAGCTCTTTTCTCCCTTTCAGAGTTGCCAACCTCGTCTTGTGTGTGTGGGGTAGCGAAGTAAACTGGGGCAGGATATCTCGGTGCGTTGGGGACTTCAGGATGTCAGCTCCAAACTTCATCAAGGTTTCATGCCTCCGTTCATCCAGGGTTGGTGAGCTTGAGTTCGCTCAAGCTTTTTTCGTAGTTTGGCCCAAGAATTGTTTTGCAGGCCCTCGTCTGAATTGTTTCCAGTTGACTGTGTTTCTCTGTGAGTAACGGGTGCCAGACAGGACAGCCGTTCATGACTATGGGCATGACATAAGTTTTGTACCACGAAAGAAGGAGTGTTTCTGTCATTCCAAACCTTCTGAGATTTGCGAAGGATTTTAAAAGTATTACAACCGAATTTCGTAATGGAATAAAACTATTGTTGGAACCACCTAAATCAACCGAATTCGGCACGTCTAGTAATAGAAATCGACTAAAGAAAAATCCAGGGAAATACCGTATTTGGTAGGCTAACGAGTCAGAACGAACTGTAATCTCACCGAATTTAATTATGAATTGGACTGACCGAATGCGACCGAATGAATTTACGCAGGGACCGGACTAAACAAAAGTTGGGTGAATTATCGTATTCGGTCACGAATCCGAACAAATGAATCTGAATAGTGACCTAATCATGAAATGGGCTGACCGAATGCGATAGAACAGATAAGGACTTGAGAAAAGTCCGGTGAATTACCAAATTCGCTAGGGAATGAGACCAAATAAACAGGTTATATCACCGAATTAACGAAGGGACAAACCGAATGCTCTGAAATCGATGCGGAGTGAACAAAAGTTGGATTAATTAGTAAATTCGATAGAGAAAGGGGAACCAAGAAACACGTAAAATCACCAAATTTCGAAATGTGGGGACAAACGATTTTATGAAAAGGGCGAAAATTTGACCGAATGCCCAAAACGTAGGGGGGGGAGGGGGGGCGCTGCGCCCCCCCCCTCGGGACGCCCCTGGCTCGAAGTTCCGAAACTGCACCAAATTGCCCACTGAGATAAACACGCTTGTAAAGCTGCCATTTATGGGACTCTTCTGAACTTATTTCGCAGCCAGGCATATCGGTTTTGATTTCCTGTTGGTTCACGATTTTATCCGCGTCCTCGATCAAGATCAAATTGCGCTGTATTAGCTAAGAGCTTAACGACGATTGTGGCGACAAGCTAAGAGTTTAACGCCAAATGTAATAACAAATAAATAGGAGATACCGTCCATATTCTCAATATACTTCTCAGCTGAATTACTAGAGCTATATTTCGGCCCTTCTTGGCAAGGGTCCTCTTCAGGCTCAAGTTGGAAAATGAACTTGTGACAAGTTAGTTTTCAAGCTTGACCATGAAGAGGACGCCTGCCAAGATGAGCGGAAATATAGCTCTAATAAAATTCAGCTGACGTAGCCTACCCGTTTTGCCGTGTCATAAAGTTAATGGGCTGGGAGAAAGGCCTAAAACATCGGAAGCCTTGGATAATTTGTTAAAAGCAAGCCTAAGGCGTATTCTTGCCGTTCCCCGAGGACTCCACTTGAGGAGTCCCCGCGTTTTTGTTTGTCCCGGGGACTCACTTCCCGTATTCTCGCGAGTCCCCACGGACGGGGAATGCTCCGATTATCATCCCCGTCATAAAAAAGGACTCCCTTTCAGATTCAGAGGGGAATCAATTTTTGCTGGTATTGGTGCAATGTGAAATTAATTAAAAATAATCAGAATAAACAAAACCAAGAATAAAGTGCATCCAGACTAATTTCGTCAACTGCATATTTCTTATTCGAACAAAATCGAGTTTGGAAGCATTCCCCGTGTTCTCGCTGTTTCTGTACGCGGAGTCCGCGTGGAGTGACTCCCTCTATTCTCGCCGTTCCCTTCGATTCCCCGAGGAGTCCTCGGGGAACGGCGAGAATACGCCTCTAGTCTTCAGGTATTCAGCTACTTTAATGGATCACAAACAGTAAATAGTTCCTTTAAGGATTTCGAAAAGAGCCTTGCTTTACAGTACACCCTTCATAAAATAAAATCGAGAGCCTAATCGCTTATTCCCATTCAGATAACTTGTACCAAAGTTGCGTTTTATTGGATTCACTTTTGTTTCGTCAAAGTTTGTAGTTTGGCTCTTGTTTTGTCTTCATTGCGTTTTAGTGTAGTCAAACTACACCAAACTTCGTCGGCGAGGTAGTTTGTAGTTTGAGCTCTAAAGTTGCGTTTTATTGGATTCACTTTTGTTTCGTCAAAGTTTGTAGTTTGGCTCTTGTTTTGTCTTACTTGCGTTTTATTGAATTTTTGTTTCCGAAAAGTCAAACTACGTCGGCGAGATAGTTTAGTTGCGTTTTATTGGATGTAGTTTAGGCGTAGTTTCGCTTCAAAGCCGTTTTATTTGTCCAATCCATTTGCTGTAGTTTCGAACCTGAAACTACAGAGCTCAAACTACAAACTACCTCACCGACGTAGTTTGGTGTAGTTTGACTTTTCGGAAACAAGAACTCAATAAAACGCAAGTAAGACAAAACAAGAGCCAAACTACAAACTTTGACGAAACAAAAGTGAATCCAAAAAAACGCAACTTTTGTAGTTTGAGCTCCGTAGTTTCAGGTTCGAAACTACAGCAAATGGAATGGACAAATAAAACGGCTTTTAAGCGAAACTACATACAAAAAACGCAACTTTAGTTTCAGGTTCGAAACTATGGACAAATAAAACGGCTTTTAAGCAAAACTACGCCGAAACTACATAAAAAAAACGCAACTTTAGTTTCAGGTTCGAAACTATAGACAAATAAAACGGCTTTTAAGCGAAACTACGCCGAAACTACATACAAAAAACGCAACTTTAGTTTCAGGTTCGAAACTATGGACAAATAAAACGGCTTTTAAGCAAAACTACGCCGAAACTACGTCCAAAAAACGCAACTCAAGATCCCACGCGTAATTGTTTCTCTAGTGGATCTGGCGGCAACTCGTGGATTTGATGAGAGGCGTATTGTCAATCCCTATTCAGCATTGTAGACTGACGGACGAACACGGCCGGTAAGCTTTTCGAAGTGGCTTCGTACACATTGGCCCGACGATGCTCGCTTCTTCTAACTGTTGGCTGGAGGATGGAACGCGCCGTCAGGTTCTGAAAAAGCCCTCCTTTTTCTGTCGAATCTTTGCAAATTTCCGCTTTGAGGAAAGCTTTTGAGAGGGGTGGCCAATTTTCAAGGTTTTGTGACGCTTCTAAAACCTGTTGCTCTTCTCGAACTGATGTCCTCCTTGTGAAAACTTTATCAGAAAAGTAAGAAATTTTCTTAAAGGACCCCTCGCACTATTTTCTCTTCAACTTGCAGTATTTTAAAATATATGAATACTTTAAATCTAGGCTGTGCTTTCAACAACTAACTCACGGTTTTGAGCCTTTTCCGAGACCTGTTGACTTGGAAAAACTTCTCGCAGATAATCGTCGACAGCATGAAACACATCGAAGGCAGCAAAACACGGCAAGTGAAAAATCAGCATGATTTTGCCAGAGGGGTTAGAATGTACAGTACCAAATTGGGGTCATCTAGATATATATGGAGTGATTATGGAAGTAGGTTGCGTTAGTACTATAAGTAAGACAGGTCCTTTAAGGAATAACATCGGACGGTCTATGTGACTCCAACACTGGAGTCTTAGACTTCTAAATGCAGAAGATCACTCTCTGGTTTATTTGTCACGGTAATTTCCCTTGAACTATTTCCATCACACAAAAAATATAAAAATTCTCAATCAAACAAAAAGCTTTTATTTCGAATAACCACAAAAGATCAGACACTTAACCGGTATTTACAATCACAACAAAACTAAGATGACGATATTCTTTCGATGAAGACAGCGCGGCTCCTCTTTCACCACCCATCGTCCAACCGATCGTTCGCACGATACCCTTGAAACACTGTCAGTTTCATAACAGCTAAAACAGGATGCGCAGTTTCGATAGATAACACCTTGTACGTTATCTGTTGTGATTTTGCAAACGTTAGGCATAACGAGCACTACCAGGAAAGCCAAAAACGTATCTGCTCACTTTTCTAGTATCCCGACAACAAACATAAGTCACCAGTTGTTTTTTGGCGGTGGATCGGCTCTTCTTGCACATCCCGATGAAAAATTTGTAGAGTAGTGCGAAAAAGTTACATGTAATAAATACTATGAGCGTGTTCCACCCTTGTAACAATAGTTACTATTTCCGTTCCATCCTCACGAAAAGTTACTACGCTGACCGTTCCAACCTTGTCGGAATAGTAACTAATAGTTACTATTTGCTTACCATGCTCGGGAGCGTGGTAAGCGTAGTAACTACGCATCTCTGGAACGTGATTGGTCGGATTCGCCCCTGGCGTGATATCCTGCTGGAAATAGAAAAATCGTTCCAGCCTTGACGGCAAAAAGCCAGAATTCGTGACGTCATGCGTAGTAACTACGGTAAGTAGGATGGAACACGCTCTATGTAATAGCAAAGCATACTATCATTTAATGTGCCTCAGACTGGTCCAATCTTATGTAGTAGTATCAAGTAGCATTCTGTCTTGCCATAGTAGCATCCAGTCTTGCTAATAGTAGCATGTAGTAGTATGCAGTAACACGATAGCCTTGAAGTAGAAGCATGTAGTAGCATCGTTAGTGCTGCATCCAACTTTTTCATACTACTTCATAGTACTATTTTGGGACAAATTTTTCATCGGGATAACGTTTCACAAACATAGCAGACTGCGCATCCTTGTTTTATCTATTATGAAACCTCTGACAGTGTCCTAAGACGCTGGCAACGAAAGCAACCAGCGTCTTTACTGGTACGACAACACGTATCCAAATCCCGTCTGGAAATAATTCAAGTCATAGTATCATGGGACATTTTTCCAATCGTAAACAACTGTTTCCAATGGTCAGCGACTGTTTCCAATAGTAAAAGACTGTTTCCAATCGTAAAAAACAATTGTTTATGACCGTTTCCAATTATTTTCAATTGTTTACGATTGGAAAAATTTCCCATAATACAATGACTTGAATTATTTCGATACGGGATGGGCCTTACAAAACAAAATATCTCTAACTCAAACTAACACCAATCAATGAGAAAAGCTGATTCTGGACAGTTTGGGACTTGATATTATGATACAACTTCTAAGCATACAGACGTATGAGGAGTAGCGAGAGGTGGGGGAGTCTCCCTATGCTTTGCGCTGAGAATTAACCCTACAGCATCAATTACCTATTCCCACTCCGACGTCAGAGTCGGCTTCGCTGGTCTGCCTATTTCGAAACTCGAAAGAAATATACATAAAGCAACTTGGGACACACATCTCTAAGAGCGCACACATCTCTAAGAGCGTGTTCCACCCAACTTACCGTAGTTACTATGCATGACGTCACGAATTCTGCCGTCAAGGCTGGAACACATTTTGCTATTTTCACCAAAATATCGTGCCACGGGCTAATCACATCACAGAGATTCGTAGTTACCACACTTACTACGCTCCCGAGCGTGGTAAGCAAATAGTTACTACTTCGAGAAGGTTGAATGTCAGCATACCACGAGGTTGGAACGAAAATAGTAACTAATATTTACTACTGTTGTAAGGGGTGGAACACGCTCTGAGTAACACACACTATGCACGCACTACAGGAATAACATTCATGCCCTTTTTATTCGGACTGTTCAGTATATAAATCAGTATATGTCCAACATATATCTATATATATATTCTAATGGGTTCTTCCTCTTTACTCGGCGAAAGTACTAAAATGCAGAGGAGTTTCCCATTACGCCCGGATATATCATGATGGATTTTTTCACAGCCTAAAACATATATAATGTATACCACACTAAGAGTACAATAATTGAAGAACCTGAAAAATTACCGCAAACAGTTTTGAGCAAGCTACCGATCGGCACTGCCACCTTTGGAGATATGCATGCTATATCAGCAAATGAGCTATTTCAGCTCATTCAAGAATTTTACCGGTGATATCCTGAATTAGTTCTGTAAGAAATTTTTATTTATTTTCCTGAGAGTTCCAGTGGGAACAAGACCAAAGATTTCGATAGAGTAATAGAAAATAAAACCAACCTGACAGCCAGGGGCTGGAAACTCTCTAAGTCAACCTACGTTATCGAGACTATATCTTACTCACAGCGGCGTTCCATCTGGTAACGACACCCCTCAGGATGGTATACCTTCACCACACCCAGAAAATAATTCGTAAGACTGTTCAACGGCAATCTAATTACACAATTTGCAATTAAGGTACTGAACGAAGCGTAAGACCGACGAAGAATGGATAATTAGCCCTCCGGAGAATGTCCAGTTAGTGCCGTAAGCACCGTGACCCGTAAGCGGATAGCATTCCGCAGAGCAGAACGGCTCCAAACGTATGATTTTACTAAACATAAATCAGGAGAAAAGCTATTCAATCCAATCATCCAGATGTAAACTTCATTTCGAAGTTAAATATTCCTTGACCGAGCTGACTTTGAAACACTGGATTGTCATTTGCTTTGAACGGGGGATCAGGCCCAGAGGAATACTCCATATTAATGAAATAGTTCGAACTTGATATAAGCGACCAGGAGATACAAAGTTGGTATGAGACAATTCAAACGTCTGAGACCCTAAATTACTACAAATTACTGAAGCGAAGTTTTCAAATGGAATTTTACTTTAAGTTAGGTCTACCAGCACAGACTCTGAGACTTTGGTTCCAGCTCCGAACAAACTCATTACTACTCGGTTTTAGAAAAAAAGGTGTATGAGAGAAGGAAAATAGGGATGGGTTGATCATTAATAATTACAGATGTCCTATTTGTCTTGTTGGAGAGGACACTATTGCCCACCTCTTAGGGCAGTGCCAGGAGTCTCCTCTACCGGATCAGTTTGGGAGAGGGTTGCTCTTCCTGGTGTATTGACATCGAGTAAAGATAACATTATTAAAACGGTGGTAGATTATGTAAGTGGGAATTTACATAGAAGATAATTTATGTATGTGTCCTAGGATCAGTATGTTTTCAATGCATTAATATATTTGTATGTCGTGTTTATAAAAATCTGTGTATGGCCCATTGAGGCTAAATAAACCCTATTCTATTCTATTCAAATAATGCATAAAACGGATACGTCACCGACGATGCTTTAGCAGCGCTATTTCGGCCTTTCTTGGCAAGTATCCGTGTTCTGTTATTTGAATATATTTCTTTTCGAAGATGCCCTTAGGACCGACTGTGACATATACGGTCCCCCCCCCCCCCCTCACCCTGCGATGAACCATTACGATTGTACAAGCTGGACATAGCCAAGAACCGTTACTATCCATTATTCGTCGAACTGATTAGCTAGAAAACACAAAGTTTTAACTATCACATGCTGATATGCAAACACTAAGGTTGAACGCATTCCTATGACGCTAAACACGATTAGCTACTTTTTTCTATTTTTATCTCTAAATGCGGACGTGGTTTAACAGTTTTCATCAAATGACTAAACGGAAATGAGTATTGTCGACCAAAAGATAACTTTTCCTGGGTGAAGCCACACCCCGAACGTAGAAATATACTAGTTGCGTTTTTGTAGGTACTATGGTATCTGATACCACGGTCTAAAGGCTTTTTGTAGCTATCATAGTATCTGGCCAGTCATCGTGATATCTGATATTCAGATACCACAGTCGGACCGTGGTAACTGATCGTGGTATCTGAAAAAGTCATCCCACTTTCATCTTCACCAACAATGGAGCCTAGAATTTTGTCAAATTGGCGGGAAAGAAGTTTGTCACATTGCATGTGAATCACATTGTGTGACTGAATATCAGTTTTTCTTTTGGGATGACTCCGAAAAGGGCAATTTCGGCAATTGTCGTTTTTGCAGAGCAACCGTGGTATCATACCACGGTAACTACAAAAATGACTAATTGCAGATCCACTTACCGTGGTAACAGATACCATGGTAATACACAGATGGCACTTTACAGAAGGGACTTGTACCGTGACGAATAAAGGTTAGATGAATTGCATTCGGGCGGGATCACTGTTCCTATGGCCGGCTCCTACCAGACTATTGTAGTGGTTTGCGAACTCTGGTCACAAGCCCCTCGGTAGCTCAAATGGTAGAGCGCCTGCCTTGTAAGCAGAGGGTCCTGGGTTCAAATCCCGGCTGAGGGACATTACTGTCTTTCAGTTCACTACTAAAAGATACCATGGTATCTGCAAAAACGCAACTACTGTTATTTTATGGTGTAGACAGATGACCAGGGTGAGGCGACACAGGACTGGAATTCCTGCCAGGATGTTTGGCACCATCACCAGTTCCATCAGGAAAAGTTACAATTTTTCAACTTAATAGTCAAACTTCAGAAAATTCTGATCGTACATCGTCCACATCTACCACAGTCCTTCCAAGCTGTATGTTCTTTTAGCTCAAGCAACACAACCTTTTCGCTAGCAAGTGCAATTTAAGTTAATATCCGACGGTGCTTAACGTAGAAGTCAACTCCCATTTGTTCCAGCGACACTATGGCCCTTCCTAGCAAGGATCCTCATCAGGCTGTTACTGGACACTGTCAGAAGGGCCCAAAGATCACCGAAGAAAGGGGCTATACCCGATGAAAAATCTGTAGCATGTGTAGTTGTATGGTATAGTAGAGGTATGCTTATGTGAACAGTGACGATCGCCGAAGAAAAAACTAAAACCCAAAGAAGGCATTTTTTACTATGAATACTTCTAATGGCCACTCACGCTTTTATCACATTTTGAATAATTTACTAATTCACGGCTGAAAGTGACTCAACTGACACGTGGTTTGATTTTTACGATTTGAAAAGTTTACCACGAGGAACGCACCTTCAGTGGAGAAGATGGCGGTCCGAACCTGCAGATGCCTTCACAGGAAGGACCTTTTTAGTAAATTCAAAATCCAAGAAAGTTGACTAAATTTCTGCTTCATGTTTGTGCCAGGGTAACCCTGAAATAGTTTGCTGTTAGCTGATATCAAGTTTTTTTTCCATTTTACCTTTTTATATGCAAGTAACAACGCTCAAGTAGCGGAACAGTTAAAAAAGTTTTCAAATAAGCACACCTCTTCTGTAATTATATAAATAAGTTGCATGCATAGATATGTAGTAAGTATGGGATACTTTAATTTAATGCGCCGCAGACTAGGCAAAACTAAAGCAATAGTATCCAGTAGCGTCTAGTCCTGCTATAGTAGCATCTAATTTTGCTATAGTAGCACGTAGTGCCAACAGTTAATACTGTATGCTACTGAAACTTGCAACTTTATATAACTAATTCTCGAAAACTTTTCATCGGGTAGCTAGATGAAATTCAGATTTTATGGTTTTATTGCAAGTTCGTTCTTCTATCTGAAACCGTGAGAAGATCCTTGCCAAGAAGGGCCCAAAAATCGTTGCAAGCAAACCTCGACTCAACAAGGAAACCTCAACTGAAATCTTGCAGTATTTACAACTGGAATTAATGCTGTCTCTACTGAGGCGACAAGCCGTATGGCTTACTCCTTTACTGAATAAAATAAATAAATAAGATAAGATTTTTACGTAGTTTCATCCCATCATTTATTTCTGGCCATATCTTGTTTATTTAATTAACAAGTTAATTTATTTAATTAATTTATTTAATTAATTAGTTAATTTATTTCGTGTATGTGTATTTCGTAAATTTGTATTCCTCTACTAGCTTTCAGGTATTTGGATTAAATTTGATTGATCGATTGATTATTTCTAATTAGGACTAATCTTATCCCAGTACCCGATGAAAAAATTTATCTCAGAATAGTAATACGAAGTTGTACGAAAAAGTAGCATGGAGTACTAACTGATGCTACTACATGCTTCTACTTCAAAGCTACTCTGTTACTGCATTCTACTGCATGCTACTATTAGCAAGACAGGATGTTACTGGATATTACTACTTAAGAATGGCTCAGTGCAACTATCATACAACTGCACAGGCTACACATTTTTCACCGGGAATCATAAATCCCAGTAGCACATACTACAGTTAACTTTAATCCTTTCTCGGCGAAACTTTTCACAATGGCGTATATCAAATATATTCCTTCACACGGACATACATCGTCAAGGTCAGCTGAGCTAGCGTTATTTCGGCAGTTCTTGTCAGGGTTCTTATTCAGGCTGAGGAGAATATTTCAGATTCTATTGCAGGTTCCTTCTTCCGCCTGAAGAAGACTCTAGCTAAGGAGAGCTAAACTATGACTGGGACATACCCCAGCTTCATACGGGTTGGAATGAAGATGGTAGTTTGAGATGAGTCTTTTGGATGTAGTTTTACTGTATTTTGACGTCCTTTGTTTCAGTTACGAAAGTACAGTATTTGTACCGTTTTATGTGTCTATTCCACACACTGTACTTTTATAACTAAAAAAGTATGTCAAACTACATAAAAAGAAAACGCACCTTTAGTAACTATTTTCCTAAACTGTTAGGCCGAACATGAAGGAAAAGTGCGCCTTCAGTGTTTTGTTACCAGCTGCAGATATTTCATTTGTGAAAATGCTTTGGCTGTCTGCTTGGAACCAGGTATACATTGAAGGACGAAGACAGAGGGGCGGCTTTGATGACACGTATCGCCTTCGGACTCAACTTGTCTCTCCCTACAAGAAAGATACAATCTTGAGGTACGTCGCTTTTAAAGCACAACTTTTACTAGACATGATCTTTTCATGATTAAATGGCTCAGGAATATCGTTTTTGAAAATACCATTATTTCCCATGCAAAATTACACTTTTCTTGTTAGCGGTGGCGATGGAAGAAAGAGGATGTCTGATTCGATAATGCCCTATTATGCGCGCGTGTATCTATGCGAATGTCCACTGCTGAACCGCTCTGCAAAATTAGCGTTTCATTGACGACTGAAACAAATTTTTGATGCAGCGAAAATAAATAAACATTGCATAACGATCTGGGTGTTAATTGAAAGATATTTTCGTAACGAAATTTTATTTTTTTGGAACGACATGTAACTTGGCAACAACAAAGTGTTATTTTGCATCAACAGAATAATAATCGATATCAATGAACTATTATTTGGTGTCAATGAAATGTTAACTTTCGTCAACGAAAAGTCCAAATGTCCCATTTTGGGTCTCCATAATGAATTTTAGCTAAATCTGATTTCCTGCCACATGTCGAGCCAAAAATCGATAATGATCTCGAGGCCCCAGACCTGTTTGTCGAATGCCACAGCGCGAGTTACAAATCTTTGTTCGCGAAAACAGGCTTGTCGGCCATTCAAACGACTGTGGAAACGCTGTTTTCGAACTACAGCTTCTTTGTGGGATCGCAAAAAAACGCTGTTCCTGGAGTCACGAAAATGTTGAAGGAACGCATAACAACTGAACATTTGTTCGCGAGTCATTCCCAGTGTTGCCAACGGTCGCAGAATTCTATGTTTTGTCACAAAGTTTTTACTCTTTCGACAAAGAGAACCGGAATTCAGCGACTGGTTACTTACCGGTACACCAAGTCACACAAGTAAGAAAAAAGAAAAAGCTGGAAAAGCCATTCATGGCCTCAAAACACTACCTTATGAACAACGGCTGCACTAAAACTCCCAACACTAACTTACCAACGGAAGACGGGAGACATGTTACTTGTCTTCAAACTACTCAACTCTAATTGTCTCCCTTCCCTCTTCGCTCCTGACAGCAATTCACGGACTAGGGGCCACTCCCGGAAGCTGTTCCTAAGATCCTGCTCCTCTCGTGTTCGCCGGCATTTCTTCAGCAATCGTGCAGTCCCTTTGTGGAACGGCCTGTCTGATTTAGCTGCGACTAGCGAAACACCTGAGGGGTTCAAAAAGCGACTCGACGAGGACTGGTGTGCGCAACCGTGGAAAGTGTACTGGAGCGCCCCGGAAATAAATGTACACCATCATCAACCGCAAGCTACTCATCGGGATTCAACATCCTTATTGCTTGCAAGTGCAATTTAAGGTAATAACTGTGAAGCTGAAAAGCGAGATTTTTCTTTAATAGTAGGTAAAAAGGATCCAGTTCTATAGGCGACTGAATGCCACGGGATATTTCTAAAAATAGAGTAGGATGAGGTCTGAATGACTAAGGGTGGACATTCTCGGGGTGGGAGGACTGATAAGAAATGGATTATTAGAATGATGGGAAGTAAATATTTTAAGGAAATAGGAAATGTTAAGATAGCTTTTAAACACCGGAAAGATTTCTTTTAATGGGGAAGTTGTGTTTTAAGTTATAAAAAAAAAAAAAAAAAAAAAAAAAATGCCACGGGTTTTTGCTGGCAAATGGTGCAGGTTCCGTCCGACAAACATGGCAACATTGGTCATTTCTGTTCCTCTTCTAAGAAAACAATGCAAACACTCACCTCCCAATGCTCCAATGACCTTGTCAACTTCCGTCGAGTCTAACTTCACAGCTGGAGGAATATGGCAAACCATTTTTTCAGACGAAGTAGATTGTGTTCGCGAGTACGTTCTTCCAAAGCTAGGAGATTCTTGCGCCATATGGGACTCGAATTGGTCCCTTCTCGTTGCCTTCACGCGTTTCTTTCCATGTTCTATAAGCAAAGTACAACACTCGCCGTGAATAAGAAAATAGTCGGCGCATTCAATCGTCGTTTACACTCAGCAGTTTCATTTTTCATGGTCGTTGCGTAAAGGTACAAGATTTGAGAAGGGAGACCTGAGATGGGAATGAAAAATAAAGAAACAAAACTTGCGCGCAGCTTCAAGAGGATCTGGTGAGCTGTATTTTTGAATAAGGAGTGGGGGCACGAATGAATTTTTTTATCGCTTTTGTTCTGCTTTAGCACCGGGAGGAAGTATTATACTATTGATGTTTCTGATACATCTGACTTTAGCTGCTTTGATTAAACTACTAAATAACATGGGTTTTAAAGGACACCCGAACAATGAAACCATACTTAAACACACCATGGAGAATGCATTTACAGACATGGCCATGGAGAGCATTCCTCTCCTGAGCGTGACGTTTTCAAACTAGGATGTTCGTTTCTGGAGGTTTGCACATGCAGAGTCCATGACAAAAAGCGCAATTCATTCAAATCTTGTACAGCGCTGGCCGGATCGTACTGGAATTTCTTCTAGATATACGTTTGGGCTACACTGGTTAAAAAATATTCGTGAAGAAGGGTTGATTAGTGACACTTGTTCATTTCTAAAATTGTTAGGTACTGAAATAAGGACAGATGCAATATGGAGCAAATATCATAGCTTGGAAACACTATTTCGTATTTGGATTGGGTTTTCTGCAGGCAATGTTAACGTAAGTCATACAGATAGGGATGATACTTGGTACTCTTCATTCAGGTGTCCTTTAAAGTAGTAGACATATGAGGGAAAACAAAGAAAAACACTTTATACAATTTTTTTTATCAAATCGATTAAATGAAATTAGGTTTGAAGTTTTCATGTTTTTTAATCACGAATACAATTAGTGTCAGTGACCCTAAATGAATTTTAATGTTCTGATAATAGTTTTTAACGTTACGGAGTGGAGCCGCAGACACTCAAACTGGTTCACTCTATGTAACGGAGAAGGAAAAAGAAGCTAAAAGGGTATTGAAAAAAGAAGAAAAAAAGAAACGACACTAAATACAAAACGCGTGTAAAGCATGTTGCAAAATGCAAAGCGAGATATCAAGATTCAGTTGAGAGCCTTTCAACAGAAAATGTAGATACTCTTCATGCTTCTCACACTAAGAGCGTCTTCCACCCTACTTACCGTAGTTACTACACATGACGTCACGAATTTTAGCTTCTTGGCGTCAAGGCCGGAACGTATTTTCCAGTTTCAGTTAATATATCAATCCACGGGATAATCTAGCCAATCACGTTACAGAGATCCGTAGTTACCACACCTACTACGCTCCCGTGCATAGCAAAGCAATTAGTTACTATTTCGAGACGGTTGGAACGGTCAGCGAGTAACTTTTTACGAGGTTGGAACGAAAATAGTATTTAATGGTTACTAATGGTAGCAGGGTGGAACACGCTCTAAAGGCGTATTTCCGTGCTCCCACAGACAGTTTGTGGGTCGACTGTGGCTCTTCCGCGGTCTTTCGTGCGACTCACAAGTCTGTTTCCGCGATCAACAGGATTTTCATGTCTCGCTTTGTGGCTCAAATTCGACAAACAACTGGCGAGGTGATTGTCGATTTTGTGGCTCGATTCCGGCAGGAAATTCAGATTAAGCAGCAAAATAGTGTCAAAACGACAAAATTAACTACTTTTTCACGCATTTAGACTTCAAACTGAGGATGAATTTTGAACAGAATGGTAAGGAAATATTCCAGGAGTTCTATTTACTGAGATTTCACATGAATTGTATATTTATTTTCAGATACTTGAAATTACCGCAAATAAATAGATAAAACGGCGTTTCCTCGAGTTTCAACTTGTGGATCGACTGTGTGGCACAGATTCGTGTTTCCGCGACAAACACTCAGAAGTGATTGGCCCACAACTATGTCGCAGAAAAACGCCTTAAGTCTTCCCCGGCAAAGAAGATGGTCAAGACCTAAATTGCGGTGGAAGAATACTACGATCTCCTTACCTGGGGTAGCTGACTCTGTTGAAATAGCTCCACTAGTCCGGACCGCTCGCTTCTTGGAACCCGCCGCAAAACACCAGCTAGAGCCGGACAGATCAAGGCCTCCTGATAGGTCAAGAGGCGCTCCAGTATCCCGACGTCCCATAACTGGCGAGGCAGTCTTCTGACCACTTGGACGGGCAAACTCTATCGCGTCTTTACCCATGCTCGAGCCAGAGCCAGCCTGGTCAAGCCCTTCTTCTGGTGCACCGCTACGTTGACCGGGTAGACGCTCATCTACTCGAGAAGTTGCAGGTCTTTCGTCTGAGGTCGGGTTCTTTTTAGCAGCCTTTCTTCCAGGACTGCTTGGCTGAGAGCTAGAGATACTTCTACTTTTAGGGTGAGTCAGGTCACCGCTGGAGCGATGGTCAGACAGGTCAAGTGGCAGCGGAGGAGCCTCGGCATTGGTTGAAGTCACAACCTGGCGTTTCTGACTCTGAGGTGTTGTAAGGCCTTCGAGTCTCCCAACAGCCTTGTACGAACCACCCGATCCCGGTCGACTGCCAGGAGATTCAAGCGAAGGCGGTCGACCTGTAGACGACTTCGTCCTCTTTTGGACAGGTGAATACTCGGGAGTAAAGGCGCCGGAATTTCTTCTGTCGATAGGCGAGACATCCGGCAGCGTGCCTACTAACCCAGGTGCAGATTTGGCTGGATTCACAAACCTTTTGACGTAAGACAAAGTCGTATCAAACTGAGCAGTCTGCTTGCAAATAAAAGGTGTACTGGTGAGCCCAATGAGCGCTTTAGCTTGCCACGCTCTCGTTGGGTCGTTATCAGTTCCCAATTGGTCCTCAGAAGGGGTTGGTGTGTGAAGGTAATCATTAAATGCACTATGAAGTTTTCTCGATTTGCGTTTCGGTCGACGTTCAACTTCACTCTCAGAATACTCGAAGTTAGAATTGATCCGACTGATACGAGGAGATTGTAGCTTGGAGAAGCGCGAGCCGTTGGACGTGCCGGATGGATTTCTCGTTTTAGCGTCAAGGGTGTGTGCTTCTGCGTTAACAGAAGCTGGGGCAGGCCCTGAACAGGCTGGTTCGAAGCTGGAGGCAGGGGGCTGGACGGAACCAAGATTCCCAGATTGTCTTGGTGATGCTGAGTAGTTCTGAAGTAGTTGCCCGAAATCTTCTGGTTGATGACAGGTAGCAAAGACCGATGATCGAGTTGTTCCCTCGACCTGAGCTGGTGTCTCAGGAACCCATGCTTCAGCTGGAAAAACGCCTCTCGGGCGCCATCTGCTATCGTGTGCGGGTGTATCATACCGATTGACACTCAAAACCCTGCGTCTTTTCCTTTTTCTTCGTTCACTTTCAGACGAGCTACAAATGGGTTCCTCTTCGTAGCGGTGCGCTGGTGATGTTCCGTACCGATCAAGTACGCTGGTCAGGATATCCTTCTTTCTGCTCCTTCTTCTGTCTGAATCAACAATCGGGGTGACCTTCCAAACCCCAGATTGACTGAAGCTTCTGGAAGTCTTCACGACTTTTCTCTTAGCCTTTCTTGTGCTCTTCGGGCTTCGCTTCTGTTCCGCAGAGGCCCTGCTGTTGATATAGTTGATATACTGTTCTGTCCATTCGTCCTCTGGGCTTCTTCGTTGCAGGAGGGATTTCGATACTGCTGTCGGCTCCGTTTCTAAATCCGTCACTACTTTTGTTCCTGAGAGGGAAGTTGTGGCGGAGATCCGCTCTGATTCCGGGGAGTTGCTTCCTGATGGCGAATGGTAGTAAGTAACCGGTAGGTAAGACCGGGTGGAGGTAGCAACTGACTCTGCACCGGATGCTAGGGCTTCCGATTGTTCCGAGTGGTCAGTTGATTGGAAGCGTTTTTCCCTGGGAGGCGTAAAAGGACCGCCATGACCTGGTACTACCGAGCCCTGTCCAGTTCGGGGTTCGGAACCACAGGTTGACGTGCTTCGACGTCGGCGACACTGCTGTGACATAGCTGATTCAGCTCTTGGAACTAAAAAGCCGTCCTGCCGATCTGTGGTCTCCAGCTGACCATTTCTTGAACTGCTTTCACCAGTGAATTTCCTAATGTTTGCAACAAGTTCTTCCGCTGCCGCTGTTTCTTTGCGACGTTTCCCGGATTTCTGGGACTGACCAAGCTCCAGACATCTTGTTTGCTCAACAGTCACTTCCCGTTTCATACGGCTTCTATTGTCTTCCAGGTCGTCACCGGATTGCAACCTAGTGTATTTCTCAACAGATGGTTTTGACCGTTTCGAATCAGGAACCTCAACGTCAGCTAATCCTTTACTCACGGCCTCGATTGTATCGTTCACAGTCTTCTCTGATTCCCCTCTCAACGACTTGCGAATCCCCCGATTCGACAGAGTTCGACGTACAACTATCATGGGAGTCGCGAACCGTTTTGACGGGTCACTTCTTTCCTTACAGGATTGGTCGGATGCTTGTTCATTAGCAGGTGAGGCGTTTTTAATTTCTTTCTTCGTTTTCTTCTTAGACTCTCTTTTGTCAAGCTCGGTAGCATCGGTTTGTATCTCCTGGTCGAATGCTTTTTCATTAGCAGATGAGGAGATTCCTTCTTTCTTCTCAGGCTCGGTGGCTTCGGCTTGTATCTCTTTATTGGATGCTTTTTCATTAGTAGATGAGGCGTTTTTCGATTCCTTCTTCTTCTTCTTAGATTCTTTCTTGTCAGTCTCGGAAGCAACAGTATGCATCTCCTGGCTGGATGTAAATTCATCAGGAGGTGAAGCGCTTCTCGATTCCTTCTTGTTTTTCTTCTTAGATTGTTTCTTGCCAGACTCGAAAGCAACGGTATGTATGTCTTCAGATCTTGTTGTATCCGACTGCAAGTTCTTTTTCTGTTTTGGGATCGCAATACTATTGTTTACGTTATCTCGCTCAGGCGCTTCCGGACACTGCTCTTGGTTAGGATACAAGGTTTGCTTATCATAATTCCCGTTTGTAATTGCACGTGATTCATTATCTTCGGTGATTTCGGGTGTGGTTCTTACATCCTGTAACCGTTCCGTTACGGCTGACAGATTTTCGGGAACGAAAAAAACCCCACTCGCCAACTTTTCGCTTTTGAGAACTACCACCGTGCCGGTCTGATCGTCTTCAGAGGTATTCATAACTCTCAGTGCTTTCTTTTTGTGCTTTCGAACTGCCACACTAGCTTCAGTCTCATTTGGTTCCGATACTTCCAGAACTTTTCCCGTTTTTTCCTGATGAAGATTCAAGGTAGGGGCATTTGAGGTCGCATCTCCATCGGTATGCGATTCAGTCTCTCCGACGTCACGGGGATCCTTGCTTTCGTCCCGTACTGGCTCCGTCCCTGCCGGGGATTTCTGTTTCAATTCAGGAATCGGAGAACATCGAGGGATCGAGGCCTTCAAGGTTTTCGTCTTTGACTCTTTTTCGACAACTACAGCAGTACTGGTCTGACAGTCATCAGAGCTGTCAAAAGCTAACCTTGCTTTCTTTTTCCGCTTTCGGATTGCGCTACTAGCTTCAATCCTATCCTCATCAGGTATTTCCAAAACTTTCCCTATTTGTTCCTGCTGCAGATCCAAGGAAGGTGCGTACGAAGTCCGGTCTTGATTAGAATGCGATTCAGTCTCTCCGATGTGACTGCTTCTGACCTGTAACCCTTCCATCAAACTTGACGACTTCTGTTCCGACTCTGGAATGGGCCTCGACTTCTTAGACTCCAGGCCAACAACGCTAGCATCGGCATGACAGTCATCAGAGCTGTCGACGGCTGACATTGCTTTCTTTTTCTGCTTTCGGACTGCCGTGCTAGCTTCAATCCTATCTTCTTCACGGCTTTCATGAACTTTCCCGGATTGTTTCTGCCGCAGATCCAAGGTCTCTCCGATGTCGCGGGAAGTATGGCTTTCATCCTCTAGTCGTTCCGTCACAGCTGTCAACTTTTTCTTCTTTGACCCCTTCTTTTTTACATCGGATTGGTTGTCATCAGGGCTGATTTTGAATGACGGTGGTTTGTCCCCGAGCGTTGCTAGCTGCGAGTCGATTTTGACCTCTTCCTTTTCAAACACTTTCGGAAGCTTCCGTGATTTGTTCGACTTTTGATCCAAGTTAGGACTGTCAGAACTCGTCTCTCGGCTGTGATGAGATTCAATATCTTCTATGCTAACGGGAGCGTAATTTTCATCATGCAACCATTCAGTAATCTCTTGAGGCTTTGCTGCAGCTGGAGAAGAATGAACAGGTGAAACTTCTGACTCTGAAGACTGACCAGGGCTCAGGCTAACCACCTCTATAGTGTCGGGGGATTCACTGTCATCAAGTCGCTCCTGCTCTCGGGCCTTCTGCGACCTTTTTTTCTTTTCGGACACAAATGCTTTTGGATTAGAACTGCTAGGTTCTTCGAACTCGCTTGTGATGGAAGGACGATCTCGCACATGTAATTCTTGTCTTTCCTCACCCTGACGCAGTTCCGTAGCGTTCTCAGCTCTGTTCTTCATTTTCTGGGGCGAAGTGCTAGTAGCTTTTCCTGAATTTTCTATCTCGCTAGAGTTTATATAGTGATCAATGGGCGGCTCTTGGTCAACTAGCTGTCCAGGTGTGTTCTGCACGTAATACATTTTCTTCTTCTTCCTGACCGATCTCGATATAACTTCCAAGCTCTCTGGTTGGCCAGTAGTATCGGCATGGTCTACCTCTTCATCTAATAGCATGACGATCTCCGACTGCTCCGTCGCTTTTCCTGACTGTCGAATGGATTTTCTTGTTTTTAATGGCGATCGCTTACTGGGCACCGTCTCGTTTTCTTTCGAGGAGTCGAATGAGGCCCGGCTTCTGTGTGTGACACCCTCTCGAAGGTCAACAACCGTTTCTTGAGAAGTACGTCCTGCATCCGAGTCATACAAAGGCTGTAACTTTTTAGAGTGGCTGTCCCGTATGATATTCGCCGTGTTTTCTGTTACTACTTCCAGCTCTGGCGATTTTAATTTGTTCGTGGTTTCTGGTGGATCAGGTTCTAAGTGAACAGAAATGGGTTTGGCAGAATGCTTTGATTCAGAAGTTTCGGAGAAGGACTTTGTTCGTGGCTCTATCGCTGGAGATATCGTCACTGGCTGTTTCTTACACAGGGCCCCGTTACGCTTTTGAATTCTCTCCGCTGCTTTATGTCGAAGCTTTTTGTACTTCCCAAGGATGCCCAAATTCTTGGGGGACGGGGTCTTCTCAAACCCAAGGGTTTCACGAGAGTCTACAGGTTTTTCTTGCGAGGTCTCACGGCTATCGTGAGCTACCAAAAGGACTCCATTATCGCCACGACGATCTTCAGACAAACATTCCACACCTTTAAGGTCCTCAACTACTGCAGCTTCCTGCATCACTTCAAACTGGTTTTCTTCTATTACAGTCGGGGGTCCCGATTCGGCTCCGTCCTGGACCACAGCCGGGGTGGCAATATCCTGCGGCATCCTAGCAATGGCAGACTGTTCCAGATCAGGGGCGAAGAAGTCTTCTTGGCTTGAAGGAAACTGACAAGCCAACCTTACATCCACTTCTTCCAACATTTGATTTCCCTCGTCTTTCATCCCTTCACCACTTCGCCACTGGCCTGAGGTACTTCCCAGGGTAGACGCAACAGCTTTCACCCTGGTGTCAATACTCTGCGCCTTGTCAACTATTGGCTGATGTATGAAGGTCGATGTCGGCTCCACCAAAGAATCTAGTGTTTGTGCTGGATCAGTTCTACTGATTTGAGAAGCCACTAAGGGGCTGTCAGTTTTTGAAGGACCGATACTGCTTTCTTTCGGCCTAAAGGCTAGGGTAGCGACGTCTGTGTACTGATGAGGATGATCACATCTTTCCAGGTCTAGTAAGCTAGGAGACGGCGTACGCTCTGTTGAACTGGATGGTGGACTCAGAACCTCTGTAACTTGCACATCGTCCACCTCATCGTCATCAACTTCATGCAAATCCTGGATCTGCGCATCACCAGAGACTTTATCTTCTTGTGATGTATCCATGTCAGTCAAACTTTCGGGCTTCTTGTTTGTCCCGTCTGAAACATTCCGTAGGCCAAGTATTCTGTTTTCCACGTTTGATGGATTTTCCTCGTCTAATTTCGCGTTTCGTTTCCGCTCTTTTACGTCGGTGGAAGTGGTAACTTCATTTCTCTCGTCATTTTGTTCAGTCCTTTCTTCGTATATCCTTATACGTTCAGGAGGGCTACTAGTCAAGTGGGATTCATGAGGCGATTCGTCGGAACTAGATGGAGCGGCTGTGTTTGCTGACCGAGACTGCCCCGACGCAATCGATGTCGTAAATGCAGCTGGGGATTCAGGTTTGGTTGTATTGTCATTTCCAGACCCCCTGAGATTCAGGTGAAACGACGAAGAAGTTTGATTATCAGATTTCAGAACGCAACCACTTTGGGTTTCATACTCGGATGTTGAGTTGGTGTCTGGACGTGACGAATCTTCGCATCTTTCGCTCGTCCTTGCAGGAAGTGCTGGGCATCCAGAGGAAGCAGCATTTTGGTCGACCAAAGTGTCTGCGGTGGGAGTTTCGGAAGTTCGGTTCTCAATGGCGGCAGCGAAAATGTTATTTTCGACTGGACTCAGGTCAACACTAAGCCTTTTCAGCTTCAGTCCATAATAAGAAGAATCAAGGCTACCCAGGGCTGACACACTCCTTGCGGTAAGCCTCGCTACGTCTGCTTCCGTAAGTCGAGGCAAAGAGATCTGAGGAACGTGAAGTGGAGAAATATAAGCTTTCTTGAAGGATCCCTTATAGGCGTAAAGCAACTGGCAGTCCTGGGACGATTGAGGAAGTTGTAGCCGAGAGCCTAGGTTGACACGAAGACGTCGTCCTTCCAGACACGAGGTGGAATGCCGTCGGCGGAGGCTTGTTGTAGACGGTGGTAACTGTCTAGCAAAATCAGCTGCAGCCGACAGTTCTTCTAGCGCTGCTGGTCGAACCACGATTCCAGTGGTTGTCTCCTGTATTTCGGTAGGCTTGGAGGCAACCCGACTTTCTTTTTGGTCTTCCAATATGGCTTGAGGGCGTCCGTCAGAGACCTTAGCAGGCCCGGCCTCAGCCACGGCCGACAATCTCGCACTTCCTCTTTTTCCTTTCTTGGAACCAATCTCCTTCGCTGCTCTCCTTTTTATTCCTGGTTTTTCCTTCACTTCATTTACCGTTTCCCCGTCGCTCAAACTCATTTCTGACTTCTTACGGCTCCGCGTGACAATACCTGACCTGAATCCGCCAACTAAGTCATCTGTATGAGCCTTGGCCTGAAGACAGGTATCTCTCTTCCGAGACGAATCGGACGTCGAAGCCACTGCAGGTTCAGGTATTACAGACTGATTTCCAATTACCTGCGGCGGGGATTTCTTGGCACAAACGGTCTCGTCCGGTAACAAGGCGGGATATATGTCCGGACACTGCAACGGAGGGCTCTTTTTCGCGTAAACGATTTCGAGATGATCCTCAGGACGCTTCGGGATCTCAGTGTCAGACTGGGACCCATGGAAAAAATAGACGTCGTCACGAAGAGTATTGGGGCTGACGGATATTTTGGGCGTTTTTGCTGCGGATTTCGGTCGTGTTATTTTCGTTTTGACTTTAGGCGTTTTGGTTCTCTGGCGCTTTGGAAGCTCGAAGAACGCTTTGGAGAGCGAGCTGTCTAGAATTCCAGACCGCCTAGTGACAGGCTTTTCCTTTCTCACGCTTTCCGTCACGACATTCTTGTGATCAGAATTTACTTTCTGCTCAAGCGCTTCCGGATCAGAGTCTTTCTCGGGAGTTTCGGGACCCTGAAAAAGCTTCCTTTGGATAGACTGTCGATTGCTCCTAAGTTCCGGACAGACAACAGATGATACTGGGTTCGGAACTGGGGACAAGCCTGAAGCAACTGGTATTTCTATGTCCGCTGAATCCACTTCGACACCTAACACATCTCCAGCAATAGGAGACGGCGTATCGGAAGAGCGATGTGGTGTGTCTGCTCCGGATTTGGTAAGGTTAAGCGTGTGGTAGAGATGTTCGTCCGCAGATCCGGGTTGGGTCTCCTCGATGATCAAGGGGGAAGAGCCGTCGGAGTCGAACCTACAGGAAAAAAATATAGTAATTGGTAACTATGGTAAGATTACTATTTGGTAAGTACGGTAAGACTACTAATTGAAGTATGGTAAGATTAGTAATTTAGGTAGAAGCAGACTGCAAGTAATTGCTCTAGGCTATGTTTAGAACCGTCACTTAAGGCTCCATGCCAAGGGTGAGGAAACTTTGCATGAGGCATTTGGAGCATTTGCATTTTTTTCACTTAGTTTCTTTTGACCTTAGAAAATGTTCTTACTGTTATGGCTATGACTTGTCCAACGTCCCTTCTTTCATAAAACATTTATTGCAACCAAAACTAACATGATCTTTTACTCATCAACCCAAAAATAATAACAATAAAAACATAAAAATAAAATAACTGTTACGGAATGATATCATACGTCGTATTTTTCTTCATAATCTGATACCCTCTCAATACATTTCTCCTGCTCACAACATTCATATTCGCAAGGTGGGTTCACTAAAATCCTTTGTGGCCTTCTTCCCCAATCAGGCCTAGAAGTTTCGGTGGATCATCTCTGCTAGGATCAAAGTTTATATATTTATCTTAACTTATTCAACACGCCAGTTGACTTCAATCCACGGTTGTATTTTCGAAATAAACCTAAGCCTAAGCCACGAAGCATACATGTCAATACCATACGGTACCTCATGAAGCTGCATTGCACAAACCTATACAACTGCATAAACCGAAGCCAAAACTATATGTAAATACCACAGGGTGGAATACTGAATGTGCATTGCAAAGAGTTCCACGTCTTGCGCTGTATCTGCAGTGCAATTAGAACAGTAATCAAAGACTTTAGTTGCGAAACAACACCTGGTTGCTCTACTTTACTAGACAAAAAATAATGATTTGGTCAGAATGAAAACAAAACCGATTTCCTTGAACTTATTAGTTTATTCTATATGACAAAAAGGTGTCTTTCCGTGCCACATAAAAATTAACTGATCGTACGGAACAAGCAAAAAAATAATCAAAAATATACATAAGGCAACGATCCCTGTTGACCAGGCCTCCCCTAAGGAATCTCGTAAAATGTGTTATTTTGCTAAAGGCCCATTCACAACGGGTTTTAACTAATACTCGGTACCAGCCAGTTCCGGGAATCGCTCTGAGACCGAGAATTGGCTGGGTTTCTGCCGTTCGCAATCGATACTGGTGCCAGTTTCGGGTACCAGCTAGTCTCGCACCCAAGTTGACATCAGTTCAACTTTTCAGGGTATAGCCAATCACATTACTTAAGGGAATTCTCAGGTATGTTCCAATTGGCTAATGCTGAACACGTCAGACCGAAGAACAATGACCTAAATTCACTTTCGGTTTTCAAGACAGCAAGGAGTGGAAGTGATTTTATGTATTGGGCTTGGTTCGAAACTAGCCAATCAGAATATTCCTCAATATTCCCCAAATAATCTGATTGGCTAGTACCCTGAAAAGTTGAACTGATTTCAACTTTGGTGCGAGACTAGCTGGTATCCGAAACTGACACCAAGATCAACTGCGAACGGCAGAAACCCAGCTAATTCTCGCTCTCAGAGCGATTTCCGGAACTGGCTGATATCGAATATTAGCTAAAACCCGTTGTGAATGGGCCTTAAGGAAACTCTTCAAGTAATGCTGCTCATCTGTACAATAACAGAAGACAGTTCAGTTAAAGGGTACGTAGTGAAAAGCGCGTGTCAATAGCTAAGTTGAAGACAGGTTCTATGGGCCCTTGAAATGCGTCAAAAACTCAACGGCAAAAAGGTCAAAAATAGCGCGGCACCTATAACACCGGATACTTACTAAAACATCGCTCCTGCCATACGGAAACATACAAGGGTGATTACATATATATCCACCGAAGATGTGGAACTCATACATTTCGAACTACTAACGGCGATATACCCCGCCCCCTATATCGAAAGCTGAAATGAAAGGGGGCTATCACGTCAACCAGAAGCGATAAGAACTGTTTGTAAGAAAATTCAAGCCTTCGGACCTAAACTTGTCATGGTTTTCTCTCTGAAACATTAACTTCCAACTTCTGTCGGTGCCCCAGCCTCTTGTTCTACAAAAGACTACTAGTAATTCTAAGATCATTAAATCTTATTGACTATCCACATTTTGTCAGGGCTGCAAGAATTGCACACTGATTTCCGAAAGAAATCTAGACTACGTCTGTTGCCACATGACCGACTGATAAACTTTTTTGTATTCATCGTTGTAGGCCTATTGTATGTTTCGTAAGTTAGTCTCCTGTTTTCTTTGTTCTTTTCTTTTACTCCACTCTCTTTTGTCGTAAAATCATTTTGTGGGTTAAGGTGCCTTCAGACTGAAAACGTAAACTCTTACGTTACGTCGACTCTTTCACACCTCCAGCGGACCCATTCAGACTGACGTAAGAATAAAATTGAACAATTTATTTTATTTTTAATAATTTTTCATCTGTTTTGACGAAGAAGAAGACAAGGAAAAAATGCTAATGGTCGTGTTTCAACAACTAAATGCTATCTACCTTTTTGGAAGTAATTCAGAGCGATCCTTGGAACTTGACAGAAAGTCGTAGGAGACTAGATTGGTCCAACGTATTTGAAACTGAACTGTCACATAAACGGCTTTGATTTGAAACCCTAATTTCAGTCTGCTAGATGTCCCCAGAATCATTAGGATCAGGGACCCATAAATTTCCTGTAATGACTCGCCATTCAGGGGGGCTTGTCAATAAGAGATTTCTGATGCGCTCTTGACCGAGCGTCAGATTGTTCAAGAAATACCCACGGGGATAAAATACCCGACTATCCAGATAGACAAAATTTTTCGCAGCTGCTGAACCAGGAACGTGTCCGAAAGCTTTTTGGTGCTGCATTAATGCTGCATTTTCTTTTATTTTTTTGTCCGAAAGCTGTTACCTTTTTTCTTCTCTGACACTTCTAGAATACCAAAATTTAAGTCAGGAAGAAGAAGAAGAAAAAAGAATTAGCTCTATAAAGCTGACAAAATGGATTAAGGTACTGATATCCAACCTTCTTGTCTTTCATTTCTTCGTTGGCCATGATCGCCAGTTGTCTTAAATTTGGTATTTTTGCCGGATTGTCAGTTGTCTTTTTGAATTTGTTACGTTTGCCGCCGAAAACACTGAGAGAATCGCCGTACTCCTCAGTTTCTTCATGAAAATTTTGCATTCTTGCTGAATTTGTTGATGAATTTTACGCTGAATTAATGCTGCATTAACTGAGCAAAAATTTAAGTCCGAAAGCGAAATGCTGCATAAAATGCTGAATTAATTCAGCATTTTCGTTCGTTTCGGAGCTTTCGGACACGTTCTAGGAATAATTCTCTGTAATGGAAGAGTATCCTGGATATTTTGTCATAGTTTAGGTACCTGGTGGCATTCTGAATAGTCCTGACTTGTGCCAACAAATTTTGTCTATCTGAGCAAGAACGCCGATTCGACCCAAGCGGAGTTTTTGGAAACTAGGCGAGGCTCGGGCAACATAGCAACATAGAAGCATAGGAAATGACAAGCCCCTGAATGGCGAGTCATTACAGGAAATGTATGTGGTCCCTGTTAGGATGCAGTTTCCTGAAGCGCTATCATTACAAAATATGGTACATTTCAAAATTCTGCAGATAGTAGTAGACTATTTTTTAATTGCTTGGCCAACTTGTGCTGTGTTGAGATAATGTGGTAAGGATGCTATTTTTTCCGTCATAAATACATAGTTGCTCTTGGAAAATGGGAAATCCAATTAGGTAAATCCTTTTTATTTAATTCCTCCTTCGTCTTCTTACGTTGCCTTACGTTACGTTTCTTAAAGATTAACCGAAAAGGGCTGGGATAGGACAATCTAGCTACCCATCGCTTATTCACTTAAATTGGCTTGAACACCCGCTGAAAATGCGTTACTTCGTTGTTCCGCTATTCACGAATAATCGATTTTCAAATATGGGAATTTCCGTGTGATTTGTGGTACCTCTATGCACTTGTATCTGTGTTGTATGCCTTACGAGAAAGATTTATGATTTTTTTTGTCTTTTCAGGCTAAGCTCACCACTGTTCAATAAAAAACCACTTTTATGTTTAGATTGAAACTTCCCGCGTCATAGTAGAATTTACGTTGTTGAGACGGCCGCAGATATTCTGAACGTAACAAGAGTAGATAGTAGAAAATAAAAAAAAATTCCCTAGCAGAATTCAAATAATTCAGTGTATTCAATTAAATGACACAAAAACAAGTTGGCTTTGCAGTTAAACTTTAAGTTGAGCAAATTTCAACTCTTGAATCTTAGGTTACGGAGGAAAACTTTTACGTTACGGAGTGTTACGTAGGCTTCTTACGTCGACCGTAAGTGTCTCAGTGTGAAGGGAGTACGTAAGAGCATTTTTCAGTGTAAAGGGACCTTTACAAATATACAAATATACTCGTGGTCTGGTATACTTTTCCAGACTCAATTCGAGAACCAGAAAGTGTACCGCAATTTAAAAATCGGTTACAGAAACATCTCCTTCAGGGTAGTTAGTGAGTGGAGGGTTTGGAAGATGAGAGAGGGCAAATTGACAAATTTATTAATTAATTTTTAGTTTATTTTAGTGAAGGTTTGATTGGAATATGATAGTAAATGTGTAGGCCTACTGGTTGCGTTTTTCAAGCACGTATGTGCTTTGTGTGTAACCGGTCGTCAAGCCGGAATGATTTTTTTTTAGTAAAGTTGTTGAATCCTTAGAATCCTACTTACTTACTTACTAAATGAAGGGACTGAATTGTCAGGTTAACGAAAAGCGGTACAAGCCAACTGAACAAAAATATCACGTATACAAAAATTCAGACTTACCCAATATCCTCCGTTTCTTTCGCTAAGATCCCTCCGGCATGCGCATCCCGACCCTCGTCCTCATGGGTGTCTAGCGAGTTCTTTTCCAGCTGCCTGTTTTCTACTTCTTCAGTCTCTTCTCCATCAGCCAGTCGGGTAACGATCCGAATCTTCTTGGCGATCAGCGGGATGGGTGGGCTAACGAGCACCTCCGAAAGGCTGACGGGCGCCAGCGGAGAACCAGACGGCAAGGCTTTACGTGGAGTGTTGCACTGTTTGGAGGGTGGTTTTACAATTATATTACCGTCATTACTTCCTACCGGAGTTGTTGTTGTGACAGTTGAGCTAGTCTGGTCAACTGATTGATTGGTGATGAAGCGGTCGGAAACTGGGTTAGTGCAGCCCGGCTTGTGAGCTGCGAGGGATGCGGTGAAACCGTGAGCTGTGGTTGTAACTACTGACACCGTTTCATCGGTGCAAGCGTTAGCCTTAGCGAAAGATCCACCAAGTAACTCTGGGAGGGCAAGTATTTCCTTGGCGGCTTTGAGCTCGCAAATTGTCTTAATAGCCCGCTCAAGCTTCTTAGACGGACTAGTAGCTGAACCGTCAAATGCTGAAGAGCTCTCCCCAACACGAAGCTCGACTGGTCCAAGAACGATATTCGGAACCTTTACCTCTTGGTACGACGGATCTGCAGGGTTAGAACAAACGGATGCGCTTCTAGCCTTCATCACCCTCTCCATTTTCGCAATAGCACTCTGCGACAATTGAAAGTCTTCTGAAATATCACCGAGCGCATTCGAGTCACAGAATACCGACGACGTCACCGTATGTTGAGTAAACTGGATGTCACTCTCGTTATCCACAGATGAGTCCTTGCTCGCAGCACAGCACTGATCCTCTTCATCTGTATCCCAATCATTTGAGCGATTTAGGCCTGACCATTTCGGTGGCCACTCAGGAGACATAGAAGATGGTCTTGTGTCTGAATCATCAATTCGAAGGACGAAGAGATCGCCTATATCTTGGAGATCATCTCCGACAGAGCTGGCACAGAAATCGGCAGGTAGGTCCCCCAGATCTCCTATTTCAGAGGAAACTCTAGGGACTTCAACGGCGGATTCAGGCTGATCGCCAGATACACTAGGAGGGGATGCTTTGCTTAATAAAGGGGCGTCACCCTCACTTTGTTCAGAGTTTTCAAGCATAGTCTGGGGCAGATGGCGTACAGGTGCAGTGGCACATTCACTGCCGACATTGGCCTGCGTCTCCTCTCGGTACCTAACCTCCTCCAACCCTTGAGGCTCAATTAAAGGATGAGAGTCAAGGAGTTGAACGGATGCATCGCTCTTATCCGACACCCCCATGGAGTCGTGACTATCGGTCACTGCCGCAGTGCTATGACTCAGGCTGGAAGTGTTGTGGGACTCCGTAGACGGTTGAGAGCCAATTTGTACAGTATCCAGAATTTCCAGCGATAACTCTGGAACCCTCTCGATTACAGTGTACTCAACTGTCGGGGTGAGCTGGGAAGTTGGCACATCCGAAATCGGCGAAGATTCAGCTGGAACAGCTAAGGTAGTGGTTGTTCTGTCTTCGTCGGACAAAGTCGAACTCAGTATGTCTTTCTCGGATACATCTGTAATGGCTGCCTCATCATTTTTGTGGGCCTCTCCCGTCAATAGTTCTAACGATGATTCTTCAGAACACGAAGTAAAGGCAGGAGTGGCAAGGAGTTCCAAGTCGGCAGATTCTGACACCACTTCACTTTGTTCAGGTACACTCGTCGCTTCCACATCGGCTGCTACACAACCTCCCCCACTCTCGTCGTTCGAAGCATTTATCTCGAACGTAGGGTGAGCAGTGCTAACGCCCAATTGCACTTTGTCGGAGCTCGACGGACGGGGACTAAGCGAGCGGAACGGGCTAACAGCCGCATCTACGAAGCAAAGTCTTGCAGATTGCTTAGCAATTGCGCATCCCAATGTCGACGGCCTTTCGCTTCCTTCCCCAGATTCTAAGTTGGTACAGTCTCGTGGAATAGTTTGCTTATCAACGTGAAGCCCCAAATCCTGTCCCAGTGCTCCAGATTGCTCAGTCGTCACCTCAAATCCGGACGCTGAAGTAGTAGACTGGACCAGACAGGAGGCTACCATACATGGGTTTTCTGTGTCAGAACAGATAGTAAACGAATTCTCTCGTTTGTGCATTTTCCTAATTTTGTCATCGACATTGACAGCTTTGTGTTCTTGTTCGTCTCCTACTGACCAGGTCATGCCTGACCGCTGAACCCTTTGCTTGTTTCTGCGAACGACATCATTCGGACTGTTGACGGACAGATCTGAATGCTGATGAACCTCCCACTGAATTTTAGGTCTTTGCCTCTTGTCACGCAACCTTTTCAACTTGCGTCTCTCTTGGTTGGCTAAACAAGGACTCTTGATGCCCGAAACATCTTCGGCGTACGAAACGATGAAAGATCCGCTTGCTGCTATTTCTTGCGACGCCACTTCCCACCGCCGCCCCTTCTTTGCCTTCACAGACAATCTGGATTTCACAAGGGTTTGGTTTTGCAAACAATGACATCTACCTGATTTTTGGGAATCCCGAGAGGGTGGTAGCCCTGAGCTTTCGAACGATACTGTAAAACTGTCCTGTGTTGCTTTCCTTTGTTCCCGTTCCAATTTTTTTCTGCGCAATCGCTTTCTTTGGGTCTTATTCCTTCCCACGTTCTTGTCATCATGTTCTTCCGCTAAAAGCAAAAGAAACAAACAATGAAAACATGACAAACGCCTAAGATATCAAAGAATCTCCATTCGGCTTTCCCTACGAAGTGAGATAAGCCAAGCTGTGCCTTCCCTCCATTGCATACAGATTTTTTAGAGGAGACCTGACTGAAACGTTGAAATTAATCAATGGAAGTTATGATAATTTTGAAGTGAATGATTTGGTAAGATTCAGCATTAACCGTCATCATCGGGGGCACGCGTACAAGCTTGGTTCCACAAGGACGTTTTGAAGTGGGGTTTAGGGAACAGAACTGTTGATCTTTGGAACAGACTTACAGAACATGCGGTTAATGCTGAATCAATCAATAGTTTAAAGTGCGACTCTGATCAGTTCCAATACTCGAAAATTCTTAGAGTTATTTAGAGGCAGAAACCTTTTCTCAGGCAGAAGACCGTAAATGGTATGGAAATATAACTTCCTCAGACGCCAATAAGTTTTCTCGAGTTGGCTGAATGAAAAACAAGACCAAAGGTTTCGATGGGATCCCAAAGATTCAATATTTGATCCAGACAATGGGGTCTTGTCTTCGCCAGATCCAGTCTTCGCCAGACTCCTTGAACATTTTTACTATTAAAATTCGAAAACAGATTAATCATCTGAGAAAACCAAGTTCAGGTATTGAATCAGCATGTGTGCTTACCCCTATAAGTCATCTCTGTTTTGACGAAAACTTCCTGCCACTTCTGCCAATTTCCCGGTTTCGGCCGAATTCCGGAACTATTTTTCCGGCGAAAAAAGGAAGCTCAAAAAAAAACTTAGCGTATCTTCTTTCTCTCTCCAATATTGAACATCTAATCAACTTCAAATAAAAATTCAACTTATAACAAGTTGTCCGGCTCCGGCCGGATTCCCGTCGAACTATATGTCTGGGTAAAAAATGATTGTCATACACGGATTCACCATCTCTTTACCCTAAATCGAATATCTAATCAACTACAAATAAAACTTTTACTTTTAACAAACTTTCCGGTTTTGGCCGGATTCCGGGCGAACTACTTGTTCGGCGATAAAGTGATTTTCACCATTGTGTTCAGCATGGCTTCCTACCCCCAAATCGAACATCTAATCAACTTCAAATAAGACTTTACTTTTAACAGACTTTCCGGTTTTGGCCGGATTCCGGGCTAACTACTTGTCCGGTGAAAAAACGGTTGTCACCATCGTGTTCAACATGTCTTCTTACCTCATAATCGACTATCACATTATATGTTTAAAAATATTTCATTTGCCCCTTAATTTAAAACCCCTCCCCCACCCCTAAATGTAGGGCTACATAGCCCATCTACGAACTTGACCTTACTCTTGACCCAAAGAATCCTCACACCAAGTTTCATCAAAATATCTCATTCCCTTCGAGAGTTATAGTGCGCACAGACGGACAACTTTTGCGATGTCATAGATATCCCGCCACTTACGTTTTGGGATCCCCAAAAAAGTGGAAATATCTAGTAGACTGATGATATTACTACTTGTTTAGATGGAACTGTCTGACTAACATTGACTTGAACGGGGACTCCACAGGAGCCTCAAACCAACTGGGGAACGAATCAGTTTCACTTCCAGCAAAGCTCATTTGCAAATATTATTAGATATTGCAAATTTCAAATGTACCTTCCGACATCGTATCATAATACACGTATTGTTAAGAAGTATGGTGCCAATGATATTCTTCAGTCTTTTGGGTTACTTAGTGCTAAGTTGACAAGTAATGCATTCATGTCCCTAGGTCCAAATCATAGTACTATCCGCGTGTTTCTGTCCGAAATAAAGGTTAAGTAGTTGATATGCTATTGTCTTTTCTTCTTTTTTTGTGTAACTTTACTTTGCTTGTATTTTTATAGGAAAGTGGGTTACAAATAAACTATTATTATTATTTCTTGTCCAGCCAGGCTGTCCCTTAGTAGAAGTTATGTAGAACTCCCCTGGTGAAAACACAGATATTGCAGAAAATGCAGTTCCCCTAAAGAGGGTAAAGATACGACATGAAAACGAGCTGAAGGGGTAGACTTTCAATATCCAGATCGCGGGCATTAGTGACGTCAAACGGGCAAAACAGCCATAGCTAAGTTCACAAAAGCCTAATCTGGCAATGGGAGGTGAAGTCAATGGTCAGATTCCCTGACTAATGAGAAGCCAAATCATATTTTTACATTCCAACCGTGCTGTATCTATGGAGTGGCTGTAGACGGTAGTGTCTGGCATCACATGTCATATTGCAGTGGCTGTAGACGGTAGTGTCTGGCATCACATGTCATGTCATATTGCCAGGAACTCAATGATTTAAGGTTGGAGCAGCTCCAGAAACAGACAGGCGATGAGGAGTGGCTAAATGGTCTGATGGGGGGTCGATCATTTACTACTATTAAAAACCTGGCAGTGTTTGTTCAGGTGGGGCTGAGACACAGGTCTTTGTTCTTTTAAAGTGTTTAACTGTGTAGTTAGTTTTCTTTGTTTTGTATTCAGAAAGTGTGTTGAATCTGTAGTTAGTATTTGATTTGCATAATATTTTTGTACCATGGCCCGTTGGGCTTTCCATGTACAATACATACATACATACATACATACATGCTCATCGTGCCATTCTACCTGACTTTGAAACTACAGCAAATAGCAGGCCTAATACGCGACAGAGACAGAGGGACGCTGATTCCCAGAGACTAGAAAGACCACCCGTAAACTCGACATGTCAACCTGAAATCTTTTGTACCTTATTTTACCCAATATTTTAATTTTAGTCAAGTCAAATTATACTTCCAAGTTGTACGTGTAGATGAATGTCTACTTACGTAATTGTCATTATGTTATTTGTGTGAATGACGATCCAGTACTAGCGTGTATAATGTAAGCTATTAAGGAAATAAAGTACATTATTATTACGTTTGACAGTTCAAAACGGATATGTCAGCTGAATTTTGTTAGATCTATATTTCGGTCAGAGCAAAATAACACTAGGGGCGCCAGGACACACGCTTTCCTTGCTTCGCAAACGATCCACACTCATAGCGCCACCCACTACGCTTGCGGTATTTGAAGCGAGACAAACTTGCAGATTTGGATGTTTCTAGTAACGCTAAGATGGAGGTTGTATCTTTTTTTTGTGTGTGTTCAGAACACAAAGTAAACGGAGCCAGAGCTGGTGCACGACTGAATTAGTTCCAGTAGGGACGGTCTCTATCGCTAGTGGTGCTGTCGCTGCTATTCGTGTGAATCTCGGCGTTTACTCCTCATGACTTTGCTACTGCTCAGAGATGTTCAACATGGCATTGTCTCAACTCAACATGGATAACTAAGGCAACACTAAGAAAGCAGTCCTCCATAAACCTCAAGGGCTTTTTACATGTCCGTAAGGCGCAGGCGCCATTTCGCTGAACCACAAAAATATGCCAAAGGTTACCGATTTTTTTTTTTTTTAAATCCCGCCTAGCTTCTTTTTCATTTGTTCTTGCTTTGGATTGAACCAAAACAAGTGGCTACGTCTCCACCTCCAACTCAGTGACGTTAATATTAAATTTACCTAAAAGTTTACCCTACTTTAACGTCACTTACACTTTCGTCTTAAACCTATTATTTTTGTAATTTATCAACTCTAAATTTAACTTCTCTTTTCAAAATTTTTAATTTTTATATAAATATTCTCCTCAAAACTCACTCTCTCATTCAAAAACCCTTCCTCCATAAAATTTAAACCAACAACCTAAATCTAACCTTTTTTCATTTTTCTAACAATATTAAGTTGTATCTACCATATTTTACAACCATTAAATATCTTTTCTTCTTTACTATTAATCTACTCATATTTTTAAAACCTGGCAAAAACCCAAAATATGTTACCGATTTGAGAACTAAGGCGCACCGAGCAGAGCAAAATAAAACTAGCGCGTAGCGCCCATACTCGAAGAAAGCGCCCATACTCGAATAGCAGCGACCTAGCATCAGTAGCTATAGAGAATGTCCCTATTGAGATTCGATCAGTCGTTCGCCGGCGCTGGCTCCAATAACTTAAAACTGCGAACACGGCAACAAAAAATACAACCTTCCCTGTTTCTTCGATATGTGCAGACCGTATCTTAGCTTTACTAGAAATTTCTAAGCCCGCAAGCTTTTCTCACTTTATATGCCACAAGAGAAGTGGGCGGCGCTACAAGTATGGCCCGACTGTGAAGAAAATGGAACGCATAGGTCTTGGCACTACAGGAGGGGTATCCAACCTCAGACTGGAGATCAGTTTCTTGAAGAGCACACGTTCGTTCAAGCAACCAATCCCTCCGGAGATGTCTGTTCAGCAGTGCAAGCTCCTCGGTATCACTATCTTGAACGATCTGAAGTGGGAGGCCCACGTCGCTAACATCACAAAGCAAGCTAATTTGGCGCTTTCTATGCTAAAATTTTTCTCCAAATTTTCTTGCCCTAAAATCCAGCTTTTAAGAATTTATACAAGTTTTATCCGCCCTATTCTTGAATATTGTTGTCCCGTTTGGCATTTTGGTCTAACTGTTTCTCAATCTAATTCAATAGAGTCAGTCCAGAAGCGAGCATTAAGAATTATTTATGGTCAAGGTAAACTCCCCTATCACTTCCTTCTGAAGCATTTCCAGCTCACAACTTTATCGGAGAGAAGAACCCTCCTGTGTACCCGGTTTGGCAATGAAGCCATGACAAATCCGCGTTTCCAAGATTTATTCCACCTGCCTTTTCAACCTTTAAGATCCCGACCTCAAAGACCCAACTCCCAGAAAGTCCCCACCCTTCAACCTCTCCCACCAATCCACGAGAGATACAGGAAGAGTTTTATACCTGCGTTTGTAAACCTTATTAACCAGTGATTTATGTATTATTTTGTTGTGTTGACTCAGCCTTTCGTTGACGATCGGTTTTTATCTGATAAGTGTATAAATTACCTGACGTGAAGCGCTAATTCGGCGCCACGCGCTGTGAAAGTCGTTTTTAAAATAAAGTCTCTCTCTCTCTCAGACAAGATTTCAAATTTCCAGAGAAGTCTTTCCTTCAGAATAATCTATCTGGCTTAAAAATGAACCAATAAATATGAGAAACATACTAGATTGAAGCTAATTGAATGGTTTACATATTGGATAAATAAATATTGTTTCAATATTTCTAGTTAAACATATTCCTCCTTTCAAACAAGATCCCTTCATTTTAACCTTACGTCGATTGACTATAAAATGATGAAAAAGGTAGAGTTAGCAAAGTAAACAGCCCCCTTTTTTAAAGCAGCTTCAAAACAAAGAAAAGGCACAGAATCCGAACATTTCTGGACACTTGGCTGTTCAAAAAAGTCAAATTTTGCCTCTTGACCGTCAGGAGAGCACGTACGTTTCATCTTAACATTTTCGCGGCAAAAATCAAGCTAGTGTAAAAACGAGGTCAGGTACCCCTTCTGTACTCCCTAGTGCTATTTTACTCTGGCCCTGAGCATAGTCTGATTTTCTGTCTTTGGATAGGATCCCATGCACGGGAGTAACAATCATGTACATCCCATACCGATTTGCCCGACACTCACAGTAGTATTAGATAGCTCCAAAAAGACTTATTTTTACGGTCAAATGGATAAATTGCTTACCAGGCTCGCCAAGTGAGCTTCGATCTTCCCCTATTCCTGCTTCTTTTTTCACATCCGCTTGCCTGGTATTTTGCTTATTAACTACAGAAGTTTTCAGGAAAACAGGTAAGCGTAAGTCTTCGCAGCTATTACCGTCCATTACCATTGATTCACCCAGCATGCTATTTCTCACAGCTACCGAGTCTACAATCAAGGATTTGTCGGACATTGATTCACCCAGCATGCTATTTCGCACAGCTACCGAGTCTACAATCAAGGATTTGTCGGAGCTTTCTGGGCATATCTCAGAGTTTGTATTCTCAAATCTGCTAGGTGAATTCTCACCATGGTTACCACGCTTTGGTTCCGTTTCTAAATCACGAACTTGCTCAGTAGTGCTCACAGTGTTAGGGGTAGGCGTACTTTCAGCTCTTTCTGAGATTTCCTGAGAAATCCCATTGCATCCAGGAGCTTCAGTGACCAATCCCAAAGATGCTTCACTCTTCAATCTTAGTTCATTTTCAACAGCCTGTGCAAGGTCGTCTCCCCACATGGTTTTAATTGACCTGGGTCGGGAGCCTTCCTTGCTGTGGCTTGAAACCTCACTTCGCTCAGAAGCTTCCTGACTTCTGATAATATGGTGGCCGTCAACAAGGCTGATTCGTATACGAGGGATTGGCTGATTTGTCTCTGTACTGGAAACAGGCAAAGTAGATCGTTTTATCTGCTCGATGTGAGGTTCAGAGGTAGAACACCTTCTGCTACACAGTCCGAAGTTCAAAGAACGAACAGATCCCTCGACAGATACATCATTTTTTCTTCGAATGCTGTCGCTATCATCAGGTTTGTCCAGGTCATCGCCGTGGCTTGAACCCGCGTCACTATTTTCAGGAACACAAACATCGCTCTGCTTTAAATTCTTCAGGTCACAACTTTTGCTGTTCACACTTTCACGATCACAGGTACTAGGTATCACAGTATTTTTCGAGCCTTCTAATTCAACAACCATTCCTTGGGTATCACCTGATTCGGAAATTTCCTCCACATTATGTATGCCTGGTTTGCCGGTAATCACTGATTCACTATTTTCCCCGCTGCGCACCTCACCGTCATTTGAGACAACTGCTGAACTTCGATTTGGCCTATACCGAAGCTTGATGGGAATATCCCGGATCTGGGTGCTAGTTACTGGAGAATCGTCAGAATCATCACTTGTGAAGTCAAGGTCTGCGTAGGAAGTTGAGTGTTCGCTAGACTGTATTTGGGAGACGGGGGATTCCCCTGGGTTGTTTAATTGACTGTCGTAGATTTGTTTTTGAATGTTTTGAAGAATCTCGTCAGTTATGTCTGTTCGTCCAGCTTGAAAGCCTAAAAAAAAATGCAACTGCAACACAAAACTTAGCAACTAAAGATCTCTGATCCATTCATAGGAATTCTAAACATTTTCTAGGAATTCAAAACCTTACAGAGAAATCGAGAAATAATCATGTTCTGGGTCTTGTACCCCGATGAAAAATTTGTCTCGAAATAGTAGTATGAAGTTGTACGAACAATTAGCATGCAGTACGAACTGATGCTACTACAAGCTCCTATGTAAAGTCTACCGTGTCACTCCATCCTACTGCATGCTACTATTAGCAAGACTGGATGCTAGTATAGCAAGACATGATGCTATTGGATGCTACTGCTTAAGATTGGCCCAGTCTGAGGCACACTAAAAGCTGGTATTCTTTACTATTACAATTCAATTCAATTTATTTATAAAACATGAAGCGGACAAGCCGAATATTCGTTTGGTCGTCAATACAAATATATATACAATTTACAGTCAACACTTATGAATTAATTTAAAGTAAAATTAATCGTCCGATATATTTAATAAGAACGGTTAAACCCAGGTACACAATTAGGCATATCATGCAACTATATGTATCAATATATGCAACTTTTTCGTACCAATACATGCAACTTTTTCGTACAACTATCATACAACTAGGCAGGCTACAATTTTTTTCATCGGGACAGTTCTGAGTGAATACAAAGGATTTACTTTTACTTGCTTTGAGAAGCAGAAAGAAAAAAGGACCGTGAGCTGAGCCATAGGCTGAATAGGATAACATTCCTTCCCTTCAAATTGTTGACTGGTGAGAGAGTGGAGAATAAGGTCAGAACCGCCGGTTTTAAGACAGTTTTGTCACGCTCTTCATAAAGTCCCGAAGACCCTTCTTAAGACCCAGCCTAGCCTCCACCCCCAAAACCCCATCACTTGGACGAATGAATGAATATATTTAATAGCCAATTGGCTGTACAAAATAAATGATGGTTACAATACACTTTACATCACTCAATACTTATCTTTATTTAACCAATACACTCTTTAAAAATTGACATATTTTAAGTATCTTAGCTTTATTGTGTTGCGACAGCAACACTTTGGTTTTGTCCTGTTTTCCTATGCCGCCGATTTCATTTTATTACTGGTAACTGGTAAGGGTCTAACCTGTGCGGTTTTTACGAAAAGTGTGGACCTTAGGCGGGATTGATGAATATGACATTACATTTTGGAAAGCTCCGTAGAACTTTTGCCTGGGGCCAATAAGGAGGGTTTTTGCTTGTCCTCGAGCCAGAGCCTACGGAGTGCGAAGTGAAGTGGAGTTATATAGCCCATGTCGAGAGGACTATCTGAAGTTGTGTAGCGAACCTTTCGTTTCATCAAACCATGTATCTGTTTTCGAGTGGAAAGCTCCGTTCTAGCACGCAAGCAGGCAGGCACCAGTTTGAAATTGAAGATGGACTAAAATCTTTAAGTGTTAAATATATGCGGCAGTTACCCAGCCCCACGGTCAACAAATTTTATATGAGTGATAAATAGGAATAAAAAAAAAGTGGCTTTTTCCCACGGGTCCGAAAGTACTGCCATCTATTGTTTCTATCCATGTCTGTTGGTGATTTCAGCTGAGTTTATCATTCGTTTTTTTGCACTTGGGTTTGAGGTAGAGAAAGATGTGCCTCTTAAACTTTAAAAGTTCTTTCATTGCTAAAGAAACTAGAACTTATCCTTTGCTCCTTTCTAAAAAGTCAACTTTTGAACTAAGACAGGTAGAATTTTTTTTTGGACGACAATCGATAGCGGTTGATGAGCTGATCAAAAGATATGTCATCCATTTTTCGGTACAAAAATTCCTTCATGAGATAGACCAGTTTGAAAATTTCAAGGGGTTGACAACTTCAGTAGTAAGGTACACACTGAAAACAAAAATAGGCAATACCAGTTGTGAGACCAGTTGTGTCGACTGTTAGCTTATAATCATTTTCGACAATGAGGGGTTTGCAGCTTTTGCTAGTTGGTGTACCTGTTATTTGTTTCCGGTGTATTCGATGATAAGAATAAATTGGTTCCCAATGGTAAGATATGCAAGGTACTTATAAGTAATAACCGTCTGTTATGCTACAATCATCTTAAGCGCAGCGACGAGGTGTTTGCAACTTTTGCTAGCTGGTGTACCCATTATTTGTTTTCGGTGAACTTGATGTCTATCACGGGAGAGGGACTTGTAAGTAGGAATAAGTTCACGAGGGGCTAGAACTTTTTGCAAATGGGTGCACGCTGTATTCGATTTCTAATAACTGACGGTAAGAAAGTTTGTGTCGATGGTCTATCCCTGTAACATAGGGTTAACTGTTTACGCAACGGGTACAAACGATAATGTAAAACAATGAGAGTAATAATTAAAAGTGTCACCTATGGTATTTTAATCCTGAAAAGTTACGAATAGGTTTATAATACCAAATATAATTATATAAGATATTTTTCCAACTTTTCATCCGTCACGATGTCTACGACTGAAAAGGATGAAAAGTTCAACTGTTTGCAAAGTCAATTTAGTCCCTTCTTCCGATATTCTTTTGTTGTTGTTTTTACAACGCTGAACAATAGCTTTTGATCATGTGATGATTCTTTTTAGAACATACCGTTTTAAAAAAGTCGATAATTTAACAACTTCAGCATTTAACCGACAGAGAAGAAACAAAACGCAACCCTTTAGTCGGCGAAGCCGGACAAATGTTGCCGCAAGGTAGGTCTAGTTTTTGTTTCAAGAACATCGGGGAACTTGATAGTATACCCATCAAGAAAATGTCTCCTGGGGTCTGAGATTTGTTCGCATTCAACCAAAAATGCCCCTCGTCCTTTGTATTAAAGCACATGGGGCATTGTCGCTTCTGCATCTGCCTGGGAGTATCGCACAGAAAACACTTTCTATAGGCTTGCCTGGTTTCGGTTTCATACCGATTTATTTTTATAATTCGTTAATTTTGTTTTGTTCGTGACCGTTTTTGTAACTTACCATGCCCACAAGGCTTTAGTGTAAAACGGGATACTACTGACAATTCTATCCAAACAAGACCAAAGGTTTCAATGGGATCCCAAAAATTCAATATTTGATCCAGACAATTGGGTCTTGTCTTCGCCAGACTTCTTGAACATTTTTACTATTAAAATTTAGAAACAGATATTCAGCATGCGTGTTTACCCCTATCAGTCATATCTATTTTGACGAAACCAATCGTAAGTTCTTACCTTACTTCTGCCAATTTTCTGGTTCGGCGAAGTCCCAGAACTACTTGTCCGGTGAAAAAATAAAGCTCAAAATCGAATTTAGCGTATATCCTTACCCCTATAGCCAAAATCTTATCAACTTCAAACAAAAATTTAACTTAAACAAATTTTCCTGTTTGTGTTGATTGTCATTTACGGATTCAGCAACTTTTCTTACCCCTAATCCGAACATCTAATCAATTACAAATACAACTTTTGCTTTTAACAATTTTTCCGCTTTTGGCCAGTCTACTTGTCTGGGCAGGAAGTGATTTTCACAGAAGTCTTGTCTTCTCAGAAGCATGTCTTCTTACCCCCAAGTCAAACATCTAATCAACTTCATGTAACACTTTCATTTTTGGGATCTCAAAACGTAAGTGGAGGGATACCTATGTCATCGCAAAAGTTGTCCGTCCGTCCGTCTGTCCGTCTGTAAGCACAATAACTCTCGAAGGGAATGAGATATCTTGATGAAACTTGGTGTGAGGATTCGTTAGGTCGTCGGACCAGTCAAGTTCGTAGATCGGCTTTGTAGCCCTACATTTAGGGGTGTGGGAGGGGGTTCAAATTAAGGGGCAAACAAAATATTTTGAAACAGCTAATGTGATAGTCGATTATGGGGTAAGAAGACATGCTGAGCACGATGGTGAAAACTATTTTGTCATCGGACGAGTAGTTCGCCCGGAATCCGGCTAAAACCGGAAAGTTTGTTAAAAGTAAAAGTTTTATTTGAAGTTGATTAGATGTTCGATTTAGGGGTAGGAAGACATGCTGAAGACGATGGTGAAAACCTTTTTCTCGACGGACAAGTAGTTCGCTCGGAATCCGGCCGAAACCGGAAAGTTTGTTAAAATTAGAAGTTTTAATTCGAGTTGATTAGATGTTCGATTTAGGGCAAGAAGACATGTTGAACCGTTATGTGAAAACATTTTCTACCCGGACATGTAGTTCGTCCGGAATCCGGCGAAAGCCGGAAAGTTGGTTAAAAGTAAAAGTTTAATCTGAAGATAAATATTCTTTGAGCCCAAGCTGACTTTGAAACATTTATTCCAACAAAGTTTTCAACGGATATGTCAGCTACGATTCTTCATCAGCGATATTTTGGCCCTTCTTGCCAAGAAGGGCCGAAATATCGCTGATGAAGAATCGTAGCTGACATATCCGTTGAAAACTTTGTTGGAATAAATTTAATCTGAAGTTGATTAAATGTTTGATTTATGGGTAAAAAGACATGCCGAGCAGGATGGTGAAAATCATTTTCTCGCTGGACAACTAGTTCGCCCGGAATCCGGCCAAAACCAGAAAATTTGTTAAAGTTCGATTAGATGACAGACTAAGGGGTAAGAAGAGAGGCTGAGTCGGTTTATGACAGTGGTTTTTTACCCGGACATATAATTATTCCGGAATCTGGTTGTAACCGGATTTTTTTTTAAGTCAAACTTTTATTCAAAGTTGATTAGATGTTCTTTATAGGGATAAGGAGATACGCTGGTTTTGTTTCTGTATTTTTGTTTTGCTGGACTAGTAGCTCGCTCGGAAATTGGCAGGAAGTTTCGGTCAGTATCGTCAAAATAGATCTGGGCTGGCTTATAGAGGTATATCTGAACTTGGTTTTCTCTGATGATTAGCCTGTCCAAGACTGGATCTGGCGAAGAGAAGACTCGTTTGTCTGAATCAAATATTAGATTTTTGGGATCCCATCGACACCTTTGGTCTTGTTACCCGACGATGTCCAGTTTCTAATGCTACAGCAAAGTTTTATCGTCCTAGCACATCTGGAAGTACCTTAACTCACGATCACCAAAATTCCTGAAACCCCCCCTACAGCTCCCCCCCCCTTCCCCCTCGGTACCCGAATCCAGTCAAATTCTGTCACTGATGCACGTAGGACGTGTGCCTTTACTTCCCACCAAGTTTCATCCTGATTGGTCCACTCTATGCGTGTCACAAGATTTTCGGTTCTCCCCTACGTCCCCCCCCCCCTAGTTCATCGGATCCGGTCAGGACTTGAAATGGGACATCTTAGACATGAGGTCTTTCAAGATATCAAGTTTTCATTAAGATCCGATAACCCGTTCGAAAGTTATGCATGCTACTAATTTCCGGATTCCGCCGTCTCCCCCTTCTCCACGATGGTCGGATCGGGCGAGTGACTGTTTCCAAGTTAATCTGGTCGGATCCCTGATACGCCTGCCAAGTTTGTCGTCCTAGTCGGCCTGGAAGAAGATTAACTACGGATCGCCGGACTTCGGAACCACTGTCCAACTCTCCCCAGTGTCCGAATCCGATCCAGTTTTGTCAATTATTTATCTAGAGCTTGTGCTTGTTCTTTCCACCAAGTTTCATCGCGATCGCTCCACTCTGAGAGTTTCACACGATTTCCATTCCCCCTCCCCCCGCACATCCCAGATTCATCGGATCCTGTACGGACTTGAAATGAGACATCTGAGACACTAGGTCTTTCCAGATATCAATTTTCATATTAAGATCCGATCACCCATTCGAAAGTTATTCATGTCCCTATCTTCCAGATTCCGCCACCTCCCCCTCCCCCCACGACGGTCGGATCGGGGAACTGACTATTTCCAAATTAGTTTGGTCAGGTCCCTGATACGTCTGCGAAGTTTCATCGTCCTATCCCTTCTGGAAGTACCCTAACTCGAAAAGAGTGGACCGACGGACAGAAAAGTGCCATAAAAATGCTCAAAAAGTATAGATGGTAAGAGACGATACCCTATTATCCATAGGTGTGTGTAGTTATAGGTTCCTGATGTTGGTTATTACAATACCACCGCACGCGATTGCAGGGGCTTACAGATTTGAAGGACGAAAGGAGTATCAAGTGGATCCATGATATTCGTTTCCAGAGAATACTTAAAATAACAACAGAATTGGAAGAAAACTTACATCTCAAACCGGTGAGGAACTTGGCGAGGCGGTTAGAGACGGTCTGCGTCTTGGTCCTGAAAAAAAAAATGTAAGAAATCACTGGGTCTTTTTCCACCTAGCTAGGCTTCACCTTCCGGACTACCCAATGTCTGGGGCTTCCGCACACTCAAGCCAGCTCTTCCAGATTCTCATGATCATGACGATAGGTAATTTTGCTTCTCTTCAAAATTTCCCATATATATATATAACCTATACGTGTATTTAAAAGTCAGTGGCCATATATACAACTACAAACACAAAAATGAACAAAAAAGAAAAACAATAACCCTCAAAAGGTTCAAGTCGCTGCCTTCCGCGCCTCCACACCTTTCTCTATAAAACAACATAACACAATAATTGAATCTCTCGAAGTAGTCCCCAAAATACCAGGGAGCAGCGGTACAGCCCCTCGAAAAAATGTATCCCTCAAATTCACCAAACTTTGGAAACTATCCAGAAAATGGTCCAGCACATCTCCAACCTTCCCACAGCAAACCCTTCAAATGTCTTTTACCCCCTAATAAAATCCGTCAACTTAATGACAGCTGTCTTCCTATCCCATTCATTTGCATTTTTACTGGGTTTCTCAAATGAGGTGCCTCAATGACACCTTCCAGATATCCGAAGTCAGGAGTGTCAAACACACCGGACTTCCAGAAGTCTTTGGCCTGGCGTCACTTTCCAGATCCATCTCGACGGAAACAGATGCCAGAAATCCGTAAAAAAAAAACTGGTATGTGAAGCCTGGCTTTAAGACGTTGCTTTACGTTTCAGCCATGGAAAGTACGACATTAGCTTACATACAAAGATGCAATCAATAAATTTGAACTAACTAAAAAAATGAAGTACGAGACAATCTTTCGAAGAGCCGTCTGTTCCCTCCTTCCCTCCAGTAATTCGTCGTGCAGCGTTACCGAAAGATTTCTACTGCTGATATGGCAATCCGTATTTAACCCAATGGAAAACAATGGAAACTCACTTACTTTGAAATCCTACTGAGTAAGTAAAACAGGCATATCTCCGACACCTCTTCAACGAAGGCCTCCTTTGATTTCTAAAAATAGAGCTCAGTATTAGTAAATGCTTAAAGTTTAACCAAAAAGGGCTAGGATACGACAATCTAGTTACCCATCACTTGTTCGCTTAAATAATCTTGAAAACCCGATGAAAAAGCGTTAGTTTGTTTTTCTGATATTTCCAAATAATCGATTATCCCATTGTGCTTGCCGCTCTTCCCGTTTTTGTGATAGCTCTATGGTGCCTGGAACATTTGGCAACAACACCAGCAGCAAACGAGTAAATAAATTGTGTATCCAATAAACAAAGAAGTGTCTGCAGTCTGCAGTGCCAAAAACAAACTAGATATGGCAGAACGTCGTGTCTGCTAGTGAGATGTCTTGTGTAGTGATTTTCGCGGGCGAATTGTGGACGGATTCACCATGGGAAAGCGTCCACAATCCCAACGTCCCTACTGAAGACTACTGTGGACAGAATGAAAATCCCCAATGGGTGTTGTAATAATTCAGTGTATTTGAATCTAAGATGTAAAAATAAGTTGCCTGTTCAGTTAAACTTTAAATACTCTAAGCTGGCTGTGGGTAATTTTTATACACTATATAGTAAGGGCTCAAAAAGGGCATTTAAAGGACACCTGAATGAAGAGTACCAAGTATCATCCCAATCTGTATGACTTCCGTTAACATTGCCAGCAGAAAACCCAATCCAAATACGAAATAATGTTTCCAAGCTATGATTTTTGCTCCATTTTGCATCTGTCCTTATTTCATTACCGGACAATTTTAGAAATGAACAAATGTCTCCAATCAATCCTTCTTCTGGAATATTTTTAACCAGTCAAGCCCAAACGAATATCTAGAAGAAATTCCAATACGATCCGGCCAGCGCTGTACAAGATTTGAATGAATTGCGCTTTTTGTCTTGGAGTCTGCATGTGCAAACCTCCAGAAACAAACATCTCTATTTTGAAAACGCCACGCTCAGGTGAAGAATGCTCTCCGTGGCCATGTCTGTAAATGCATTCTCCATGGTGTGTTCAAGTATGGTTTCATTGTTCAAGTGTCCTTTAAATAGGCCTACGCTAGTTCACTATTTTCTATCCCCCCCCCAAGGACGACCAAGTCAAGTTAATTTCTTCACATACGTAGACTTTACACTTGATGAAACCGTCATGAGCTGTCAAAACTGCAAAAGGATCGACTTTCTCCAGGTTACTAAATGCAGCAACTTTAAATGTCTGATCATCGCCTGATGAGGTCAACATGGCGCATGGCTTCTTAAATTCCTTCCAAACACTTAATGGACTGAAAAAGAAGCATTGCATAGCCTCTTGTGAGTTTTGGAGTTCAACTTGCAAAAAGCTCATCCATAAGAGTATGATGGATGAATTCTTGTTCTTATTTTCTCTATCGCTCGAAATTCGTTGCAATTTAGGACAGGAATATTTTTTACCCCAATTTGTACAAACTTTGTACACAAAGTTTGTACAAGAAATTTATGCTTATAAATTACAATTGTTCTTAGTGCATTGTAGCACATTAATAGGCACTGCGTCACTTACGGTGTGTTCTAACCATATATCAATAGTTGCTACAAGCTAACATGATCACACCAGCCTGCTACCAGCTACGGAACTCGGTCAGGGGCGTCGCAAGTGCATTTTCGGTGGGGGGGGGGGGGGGGGTGCAGAGCCAAAATTTTACCGAATCTTTCAAAATTTTTACCGAATCGTAGAACTAAGAATTCGAGCTTTAAATTATGGAACAGAAACGATTACGTAAAAAGAGTAACAATAAAAGGCAACATGAACGACGATAAGCGAACTATTAGGCGGCGTTTTGGCGAAGCCCACATGGAGAATGCGTTGCCGGGCATGATTGCAGTAACAGTTACTATCTATTATAGCCAATAGAAAATTAAATCGAGCGCCGCAGGCGAAAATTTTCGAAATCCAATTTTTTTGGTTTTTGTAGGCTAAAAATTTAACTGCTTCTCTTACAAATTCTATCATTTACCGTTGACGAAATGCCGAGACTTTTAAAAAGTTCTGGAAAACGGATGGAGCGACGTTCCGGCAGCAGCAGCAACTGTAGTCTAGTCAATATACTACCTATGATAAAATAAAGTGAGCGCCGCAGGCGAATTTTTTTTGCTTTTTCCTGCCAAATTTAATTTCCATTCAAATTCTAGCTTTTATTGTTTCGAAATTTCAATCCTAAAACTGGCTTAAAACCCCCGTCAAATGACGCGCCCTTCCACAAAACAGAGAACATTATGAAAAGTGCTGCAGGCGGAATTTTCGAAATATTTATGATTAGATATTCTTTTTGGGATCCAGAATAAAAGTAAGAACTATCGATGATATCACGGATCATCCCTTTTGTCTGCGACCAGTGCTTCACTCGACCTCTTCTGAGTTTCGAGGTTCGTGGTAGCTTCCGAATCTGTATAACTACCGAATCCCCGTAAATCGAAAAAATACCGAACAATTTTATCTCAAATCTTTTTTTTTATCTCGAATCTCAAAAAGGTGGGGGGGTGCTGCACCCCCCCCCCTTGCGACGCTCCTGAACTCGGTTCCCTGGCCGCTACGGGGCGCTACAGCTGCTTCCCAACCAACAGGCCACAGAGCCCTTGGGATTTTGCTCAATGAATAGATTTTGTTTTTTGTCTATGTTAGTATTATGTTAGTTGAACTTCAAGCTTGTCATCATGTGTCAAGCATGTGATCTCCTGAAAAAACTTCTTGTAAATTTTAATGTACAACCATTCCTTGTAAGAATAGTTGCTAATTTCCTATCAGATAGAACCCAACCTACCAAGTATAAATCGTGTTACTCAGACCCTTTACCCATATTTTGCTGGGACCACTATTGTTCCTAGTAATAATAAAGGATCTGGCAAATACCACCCCAGATAGTTGGAAACACGTAGACGACCTGTCCGTCGCGGTATGCTGCTACAAAAACATTCGAAGTAGTGCAGCAGCACTAATGAGTGACATCTGTGAGGAAGCAGCAAATGATAAAATGATAGTCAACCTTGAGAATTCAGTTGTTCTGACCATTTCATTCCTCAAAAGCAGCCCTGACTTCTTCCCAGAACTTCCAGAGTCCTGCTGGGAAAAGGAGATAAAGCTCCTTGGAGTATACATTACATCAGACCTCAGATGGGATAAACAAATTAAGGCTGTGCTCAAAAGGGCGAATATGGCAATAGCGTTCCTGAAACTTTTATCCCGCCATGGAGTACCACCTAAACCTACTGCATGTTTAATTTTCATTCATACGATCTTCCCTAGAGTACTGCAGCCCTATGTGGCATTCCAGAGGAGCAGTCGGACCGGCTTGAGAAGATCCAGTATAGAGCCCTCCTAGTTGTGTCTAAGTCTCCAAAAGTTCCCTATTCCTCCCTTCTCAACGATTTCCCATTAGACACTTTGACAACCCGTCGCCTAAATATATCCCTCAAGTTTGGTAGTATTCTGGCCAACCCAATCCTAAGAAAAATCCTGCCACCAGAATACGAGACGACACGTGTCCGACCTCCGCGGGCAGTGGCTCGGCCAGTACCAAGGCTGCAACCGGTTGCATGTTCCTAGACCAGGTACCTAAACAGTGTTGTCCCTTCTTTTGTCAAGTTCTTTAACAATGGATTTACAGTTGATTCCTAATCATTTATATTTTGGTTATTTTAGCGTAATTGTTGTTAATTGTAAATATTATGAATTTTGGCACTAAGATTAAGTGATATTAATCATTGTAATTTTATTGACAAGTTACGTGACCTGAAAGACAAATGGCCGGTTATTGGGCCGTAATGCGATATGTGATTTAGCTCTATATATAATATTCAGTTTCAAATATTATAACTTTAGTGTATAGCCTACATTGTTGACGTAAAATCAACTAGTCAGCTTACCGCCGCTTCAAGATTTTTAATGAATAAACTAAATTGAACTGAATTGACGAGTCCACTTGGAGGGCCAACAGCAGAGCTCAAATACAAATATTTGGCCTCACAATTCATTTTTTGTGTTGGTCTGCTATATTTGTTTTTCCTTTTAGAATTCTGGGTTGAAATTAATTTAGCCTATTATTCAGTTCAGTTCAATTATTCATAAAAATAAAAAAACACCATTAACTGTTTATGGCCCCACCATAAGGCCTAGCATAAGGCCTGACAACGGGGCATATTCTTTATTCATTTAATCTTAAGGGAAACAAACCAAAGAAATTAAAAAGAGAGAAAAAGAAGGAGAGAAAAAGAAGAAGAAGAAAAGAACTGACAAGAAATATTGTTATAATTATCTCCAGACAAAAATTTCATTTTGGATTGGATACTTACCTCAACTTCAAATATAGTCTCTGCTTGCTCTAGAAGATCTGTAACCATGGTTACAGCCTTCTGTGCACTGACTTGGCTTATCTCAAAATTGTCAACAGACATTGTTCCTAGAACAAAAAAATCAATACAAGCCTATGAACTAACACATTCATTCATTTATTGGGTACTAAATAAACTAGCCTACGTAACACAGCTCGCTCGAAATGCGTTGCTATCTAGCTTAGGCATGTTTCACCCCTGAAATCTTGTACCGTCTTGACAGTAACCTACAGAGAGAGTTGGCATGTCTGAAGCAAAAGGTAAAGATTATAAAGGCCAGCAGGCCCGTATCTAGAAATTTATTTCGGGAGGGGGGGGGGGGGTTTAAAGTTATGTTTGGCAACCAAAGTAGTTTTATATTAAGAAAATTGGTAATAGTTACAAGTTTTTCATTTAATCGTACTAATTATTTTGTATGTAAAGTACGATCAAATGAACGTTTATTTATATTTTATTTATTTTTTATTTTAATTGTTTCAGAGATTTTAAAAAAACTAAAATAAAAAAGGGTTTTGGTATCGGAGAAGGAAATGAAAAAGATCGTAAGAAATGCCACTGCAAAAGGGATTCCCTGTGACGGAAGGGCATCCTTTGACGCAGGGAGTGCGAAGAGGTCGAACAAATTTTGTGTTGTTTTTTTCTGCAGGACAAAACCCCCTTTTTGGTTTGGTTGCAAACAAAATAAAGAGGGATATTATTTTTGTAAATATTAAGTTTTTAAAGAATGAAAATTTTAAGGAAAGGAGATATTAAGGAAGGAAAACAAAGAAAAGATTTTAAAGATGTGTTGAAATGGTAAAATGAGAAATAAGGGTTAAAAGAGGGAATAAGAAAGAATATTAAAAAATAAAAAAAATAAAAAATGTACCAGAATATGCAATAAGCTTACAAAAAATAACATAGCTACAAAAATCATTCAAAAACAAATAACCTATACAAATCTCAATTATACAAGCTAATTTATGCATAAAAGAAAGATCTACTGAGTATTATAAGAAACATCACTTTTATCTTTGTCCAAGCTGGTAAATTGAGCATGTACTGGCCCAAAAATGTATGCTTTGAAATATCACAGAGGAAACTGTTGAAAAAGCTGCTGATCTAGGGGGTAAGCATTGTTCCTAGGTTGTTACCGAGTGGGATTGGGGTAGTTTGATGTGCCCATTGAACCTTAATGTTTGCAAGAGCAGCTAGCCTATAATATAATACTAAATAATACTATAACTACTATAGTACTAAAATGGATTTTAGAATAACAGGATCACTTTTTTTAAACTTGGTTTAAAAGTTTAATTTGTTTTGTCAAGAACTTTGAAAATTCGTGCCTAATTACTGAACAGAGATGTTGAAACTGACTTTCCGGTCAGTTCGTCATTTCAGGAACGATAAAATGCAACGGCGGTTCAACCGAACAAAGAAAACTCCTTATTATTGCCAGTTCAACGCCGTCCACGAGCGGCGTTATAAAGAAAACGTTTGTAGTAGAACGACGGTTGGAACAGTGAACCAAACAACGAAAACAAATGCAGCTATTTTGACTAGGGTAACTATCCTAGTTCCCGAACGTCCTACCTCTCAATGAGTTCGATGTTAGGAAAAAAACTGAAAAACCTCCAACTTCTTATTGCACACTGGGATAAAATTTTGAAATTCCCGCATATTACTGTTGAGTAGTGGTTTGTCCTACTCGTTACGTTCCTCCGTCAACTCGCGCTCAAAAATAAGAAAAGCACCCGACAGTAAATCGGATACTTGGAAAGAGCTCTTCTGAAATTCATTTGCTTCCGTTTTGATAAGTTTTTAACGTATAAATTCTGATACCATTCGAAAGAAGGCATCTTTCTCTACAAAACGTATATAACACTTTATTAATGTCGCTTCTTACAACATATTTACAAAATTTTGGCCGAGGGTACTATCGTTCGGAAACTGGTTGCATGCGTGTTTCAGTTTCCGAACGAAGTCTTTGAGTCACTATTTCTGTGGTTTCCGCCCGTTTTTATAGTTTAATCGTCTAGGACCGCTATAATAAAGTGTTTATCAGTAATTTTGCTTAGCTTTCAGGCCTTTACAAAAACGGAAAGACAGGACTTCGATCCGAACGACAAATTTCCGGTCCCGAACGGTCGAAGAAAAATCGTTCGGAAAAACAATCCCAGTCCTCGAACGTGCAGTTTAAGAATCAGAACGAGAAGAATATGTGGGACGAACGTTCGGGGCAGTGTTGTGCCAAGTACTTCTATGTTTTAAGTACAAGTACCAAGTAGGCTACTCCAGATGGGCCCCGTAGCCCAATATTTAAAGTTCAATGGGCACATCAAACTATTTTCGTAGCGCCTTCTAAAGGAAGTCGGAAATGTTTATTTGTGAAGCATTTAATACAAAGTAAAGCATTAGAAGTGTCCAATGTGCTTTAAGACGAGGGAGTGGGTTTCAAGCCAAGATTTAATTTACGGTTGAAAAAGAGTTGAAAATCACGATAAATCTGTTTTCATCCCGGAAAATTAGTTCATACGAAATCTGGCGAAAAAACGACTTATCAGTAGTGTTTATAATTCCTTGATCAAGTGGTTCCAGTTTCCATGACCTGAGATTCTGAATCGATCATTTTGGTTTACTGTGTTTGGTGAGTAGCATGGATGAAGTCAGGTATCAACCAATCAATCTATTTATTACCCGTCAAAAACATGGAGGGCATGTAGCTCTAGTGACGGAGTACAAAAAAAGGACAAGAAAAAACAACAAAAAGAAGTAAGACAATGCTCGTAGGAAAACTTTACACTAAACACAGCACAAACATAATTACAGATTACACGAAAAGGCAAGACCACTGGTGGTTCAGTTTACTAGCGGAAGATTTGAAAATCTTCCACTCTCTTATCAATAATGCTAGCAGGCAGAACCATATGGAATTTCTGCGCCAAGAAAGAATTACTGGTCCAAGGGAGCAAATGCAGCAGATACTTGGCAAAATTAAAATAGATCCGGTGAAAATTTTTCTTATTAGAAGCAGAAAAAAATTGCCAAATGGGGGAAATAGCAAGAAGATGGGGCACAGTTAGACTTTTGTAAAGTTTAGAAAGATGAAACTGACTCAAGATGTGTGATATTAGAAGCAAATGAAGCACAAGCGATCCGCATCTTTTTAGCTAGGTTTTGAATAGCAAGCTTGATTGTTTCTTTAATGTTTTTTCCGATGGGCATACCAAGGTAAACAAGACTGTCAGAAAGCGGAATAGATGTTTCACAAAGTTCAAGTCGCTTGTTTGGATCACCCTTAAGATTAAAAACAATTGCTACGGTTGTGTCAACATTAACACTCCGTCCCATCTCCTGATGTTCATGTTTTAGTTTCGAAAACGTACTCCTACTTCCCAAAAAAGTGCGACTTAGGTTCAAAATATCATCAGCGAAATTTGAATTCAAAATTACATGCTTTAAATTTTTTTTGTTTTGGAAATATTGAAGCATGAGCAGTCCGTTCACCGGGAAATGGGCTGACGAACCTCCAGACCCCACCCCTAAAAGGAAACGAAAACTGGCAGAAGGAATCAGCCCACCACCAACTTTCCCCAAAATGTGGACCATCACCATTTCCAGAAAAGATGGAAGATCCCTAAAAGATGCAGAACCCATCAACATACGTAGAGAAATCTACAAATTAACAAGAGCCAACTTCGAAATCAGCAGTGGTAAGCTGTGAGCTACAGAAATCCACTTCTTAGAAGAAGCCACAGCCATGAAACTCGCTTGCAGCTCTGATGATCTAAAAATCGAGGGGAACGCCATCAAAGCCACCCTATCCACTAAAACAAAAGCATTCAAGTATGTCATGTACGGAGTGGACAAAAATATAACAGAAGAGAAAATGAAGTCAGAATTACTGGATGCTGGGGGTCAAGAAGTCAAGATCTCCTCGGCAACTCGTTTGAAGAGGAAAGAGCAAGACGGATCCCTCGTATTGAGCACATCAGTCTTGATAGCCCTAGAGCAAGAAATAACGAAAGACATTTATCTATATGGAAAAAGGGTCAACATCAAAGAATACAAACCCAAACCTCTATTCTGCTCAAAGTACCTTCTCCACGGCCATACCAAAAACTGGTGCAAGCAACTCACCGAAGCCTGCAGGAGATGCGGCAAGCAAGACCACAAGGAAGACTCCTGACCAGAAGTGACATCCTTCTGCAAAACTGCAAAAGCCAAGGCCATTCAGCTCTGGAAAAACAAAAGTGCCCAGCACACTTCAAACGGGCTGAGATACTGAAAGTATCCCAGGCACAAAACCTACCATACGCAGTAGTGGCCGCTAAACTACCCCAGCTAAAAACTCCAAAAAACCCAAGCTTGAGAACACCAGGTACTCTACCTAACCGCCCAACTTCCTCTTCCGGACCATCTATACTCCCTGGCATCAACCCTCTCAACCCGAATATACCATCACCCTCAACCAGCAACTTTCCACCCCTCCCAGGACCTCCTCAAAGCCAAGAATGGAAGAAAATCGCTACCTATCTGACGGTCCTGCACCTAATCAACACCAGTCAACAGCCCGAGGACATCAAAATGATACTGTCAAGGAAAGCAACCACGTCGATGCTAGGACAGGACATATGGAAAATCGCAACAATTGAACTAGCCCACCTCAAACAAGGAACTGTCTTTCCCCCCCCCCCCCCAGCAACCAAGAAACCAGCAAAGGAAAAGGAAAAGGCAAAAAAGATAAAAACATCTCCACAGAAGAAGATTCCTCCTCGACCGAGGACATTGAAGACTAAATGCATTCCCTACAAACCCTTCGTATTCTCCAATGGAACACTGTCTCCCTAAGCACCTACAAAACCCATGAACTATGCAGCTGGTTATCAAGAAACGAGGTGGAAGTCATATGTCTGCAAGAGACGAACCTTAACCCTATGAGAAAAGTGAAGATACCTGGTTACCATATATAGGAAGGACCGATCAAGCGGAAGGAAAGGCGGAGGAGTGGCAATTCTGGTGAGGACAGATATCTCCCACTCAAGTGTCACACCTACTGAATACCCGATGGAAGTAGACACTATCAGCATAGACATAATCCAACCTAATACCAAATCTACCCGTATAACATCATTCTACAACCCAAATGGATCTAACCAAATCTTCGACATCATTGAAAAGGAAACAACAACTGAAAACACCCTACTCTTTGGTGACTTCAATGCACACAGCCCCCTCTGGGAAGACACAGCAACTTCAAACAATGCCGGAAAGAGCATTGAAAGAGCAATCACGGACCTCACCAACATAACGGTTCTCACCCCTTTTGGACTTCCTACTCACTTCTGCCGAAAATACAACAGACACTCAACAATTGACCTACAACTTGGCCCAGCTTCCATGATGTCGACAGCAGAAATAACTCTGGTGAATGACCTCCAGACAGACCATTCGTCAGTTCTCACGAGAATCTCTGGCGAGAATTTCATCCCACTCACCCCGATCTCCAGGTCCAACTTGAAAAAAAAGCAAATTGGACCCAATTTGAACATTTCCTCAATGTGTCTGATTACTCAAATATTACGCTTGAGCCCGATATTGACACGAAAGCCAAGAACCTTACTAAACTACTCACAGCAGCGGCGGAGTCAGCGATCCACAAAAAGACATTTGGACAACATCGCATAGTCCCAAACAAGCCCCCCAAAATCTGGTGGAACGACGAGTGCAAAGAAACAACAACAGAGAAGAGAAGATGCAGAAATCAGTACCAGAAAAGACCGTCCTTCGAAACCAGGATCGCGCTACGAAGAGCTGAAGCAAATGTGAAGAAGGCCGTGAACAAAGCAAAGAGGAAAGTCTGGGCACACTACTCGGCTGAGCTCGACGAGAACATACCACCAGGAAAAGTTCACCAAATCATCAACAGGATTTGCGGCAAACAGTCAAATGACAGGATTCCCACAATTTCCCACAACGGAAGAGTACTCCACAATGACATTCAGAAAGCAGAAATTTTCGCCGAGCAATTCCAGCGACCAAAACAAACCATCACGGCTACAAAACCGAGGATCTGCAAACTGTACGATAAAGCCCTATTTAAGAAGGAGGTTACAGCACCATTCACCATGGCAGAGCTGGAAACAACTCTTGAAGACTCAAAAGCTAACTCGGCCCCAGGCGAGGACGAAATCAGCTACGAGTGGGTCACCAAAGCCGGTCCGAAGTTCCATGAAGCTCTGCTGCACGTCTCAAACCAGGCGTGGAAAGCAAAACGTTTCCCCACAATCTGGAAGCGAGCCATCGTGAAGCCAATAAAGAAAACAGGGAAACCACTTCACAACGCCTCCTCTTACCGACCTGTATCGCTCCTTCCTGTCCTGGGAAAAATTTTAGAGAAAATGGTTGCCAGCCGCCTCGAATGGTTCTGTGAGGTAAACAAGCTCCTCCCCACATGGCAGTCAGGTTTTCGAAAGGGCCGCAGCACATCCGACAACATCATCCTGCTTCAACATGCCATCAGAAGCGCTTGGAAGAGAGGAAAGATGCTCCTGGCGATACTAGTAGACTTCGAAGCGGCATTTGACAACGTTCGCAAAGAAAAGCTGTGCCGAACTCTCCTAGACATGGATTTCCCTACAGAACTGGTAGAATTCATCTTCGACTACCTATCAGGAAGAACCTTCAAAGTAAAAGCAAATGAAGGTGAATCCTCTATCAGGGACCTCCTCATGGGTCTCCCTCAAGGCTCTCCTCTCAGCCCAATCCTATTTCTGCTGCTACTCAGCGAATTTGAACTCTCAAGCGACACGGCTCAAAAAGCGGCTTTCCGATGGATGTGGAAAGCCGATGGCTTTCCGATGGATTCCGATGGAACTCTCAAGCGACACGGCTCAAAAAGCGGCTTTCCGATGGATCACCGATGGATCTGCTTGTCAGTGAAACGGGCAACTCCACAGACGAACTGAAGCTAAAAATGCAGAAAGCCATGGTCGAGCTCGAACAGCTCTCTGCGGCCATTGATCCCCATCTCAGCACTCAAAACAAAAGCTATTCTGTTCTCAAAGAAGAAATCCACAGACCTACCGAAGATTACGCTAAACGGAACAGAGATCCAGTACGAGAACAACCCGAAGCTACTAGGAGCCGTCCTGGATCAAAAGCTGTCCTGGACAAGTCAAATTGAGGCAGTAAAACATTCATGCATCAGCAGGGTCGTCATTCTCAAGAGGCTGGCATCATCCCCCTGGGCATCATCACCTAAATCCCTTCTCGACTTCTTCAAAAGATACATCAGACCAAGAATAGATTTCCATCCCGAAGTAACGCTCAGCTCTAACAAACCCAGTCTGGCAAAACTTGAAACTATCCAAAATGCTTGCATAAGAATAGCCCTCGGACTACATAAACACACCCCTACTAACAAGCTCAGGAGAGTTGCTGGCCTCCAGATAATCGAAGAAAGGTCCTGCATGCTAATGGTGAAGTACTTCACCAAAGTACAAGCCTACGGTAACGAGCACCCAATTTTCAAAATAACCTTCGGGCTGAACAACGGGGGGGAAGATAACCTGATCTGCTCTTGGGATGCATTCAGACAACGAGTCACCGACTGAGATCGGCAGACCCAAGCAGCTCCCCCGTTCCCCCCATCCCCGCCCTGGACGTGGCATCCAGTTGACGTATCCACCCACATGATTGATTACATAAAAGAACAATATCCTCCAGCCCAGATCCAGTCAATCTTCTCAGATATGGCCAAAACGAAGTACCCAGCCCACCTTCAAATCGACACCGATGGATCTGTCAAGAGCGGAAAAGCAGCCTCGGCAGCAGTGATACTGGCATATCACCTCAAACTTTCAAAAAGACTTCCAGACCAGGTGTCAGTCCTGACCAGCGAAATTGAAGCCATCAACGAAGCTCTCAAGGTCATCAAAGCTATACCACCACAGTCAGGAAAGGCAGTGATATTTTCTGACTCCAAATCGGCTCTCCTGCTGGTGAAACAACTGAGTCGGAAGACTAAGGACACGGACCTTGCCCAGATGAGACTTACCATCACGGATCTTCGAACCAAGGGAACACAAGTCTGTTTCCAACATATCCCAAGCCACCAAGGTATCAGGCACAACGAAGAAGCCGATGCAATGGCGGGGCTAACGACTGACGAACCGAGCTTCAACCCACCACCCACAGTTCAAACATATCGAGATATATTACGACAACGCCTTGGCAACCGTCACCCCCCAACAACCAACGCAAATCTTCAGATATTCAAGACAAGAGAAGAAAACTGCATCTACCTTCGAGTCAAGACCAACGCCGTAATTACAAGAAAAACTGAGTTCGACTGGGGGAGAAGACAGGACCCCCTCTGCTGACTCTGCCAAAATGCCCAAGAAACGTTGCAGCATCTTCTCTTCGAATGCAATTGACCTTGCCCAAAGCTGACAATACTCAGATCCGAAGTCCTGAAGCAAAACCTACCTCCTGACATCGAAGAAATATCGTCTACATAACTCCCCCCTAGACGCGAACGAGCAGTGTTCCTGCCGATCATTACCGCCCTCAAATTCCTCTGCATTTCTTGAGAGTACCGTTCATCTCGGCCCAAGGTTGCCCTAACCTAACCTACCCAACCAACCATCAAGTTATCAACCACAAGGAAGCCGAAAGGGTCCCATCCTGGAACCCAGGTGCAGACAAAGAAGACGAAGAACACATTGATACTGCCATAAATACATGTGTACTCGACAGAATTTTCAGCAGGAAGAACATAAAGAGAATCATAAAGACCAGAAATTCAGTAGGCCTTTTGTGTTCAGTAGACCTCTGTTATAACTTCATCGAACAGAAATCCTCTCTGGAGGCTGATGACTTCATACCGTCCTCTCTGAAGACTGATTACTTCATATCATCCTGTCTGGAGGCTGATACGACTTCACATCATCCTCCCATTTCCACCGCTAACTTTCTGTGTGAAGATCATCTAGTATAACTGACCGTCGTTCATAGAAGGATATGCATTACATAGCTGTCGGCGAAAACTTATATTTGGTTAACAAGTTCAATTTTTTTTCGAGAATATTCAAAATTTGCGCCTAATTACCAAATCAAAATACTGAAACTGACTTTCCGCCTTAGTTCGTTGTTTCAGGAACGACAATGAAACGGCAGTTCAACCTCTCTGAAGGCTAATGACTTCATATCATCCAGTGTGGAGGCCGATACGGCTTTGTATCATCCTCCCATTTCCACCGCTAATTTTCTGTGTGAAGATTATTGTGATATAACTGGCAGTTGGTCATAGAAGGATATGCATTACGTACCTGTTGGAGAAAAGTTATACTTGGTTAAGAAGTTCATTTTTTTTTCGAGAATATTGAAAATTTTCGCCTAATTACATAACCAAAATATTGAAACTGACTTTACGCCTTAGTCCGTCGTTTCAAGAACGACAATGAAGCTGCAGTTCAACCGTACAAAGAAAACATCTTATTCTACGGCGTACATAAACAGCATTATAAAAAAAATGCTTGAAGTAAAACGACGGTTGGAACGAGGAAAATAAATGCAGCTAATGTTCAATTAGACTTTACACAGATGCTGTGGCTAGAAAGACACATTGTGCCATTTGGAAACTAAACAAACAATCAGATTCGGTTTTGATTATAAATTCGGTAGGCTAACTGAGATAAAAAATTCAGGAACTGGAACATGAGTTCCAAACACTGGTATCCCGAACCCCTTTCTGATCTCTTGGTGTTCGGAAACTGAGAAATGCTACTATGGTTCGGAAAGATACTGTTTCCACCATCTGCTTCAAAGTAGAAAGGTGGCATCAGGGTGGCATGTACCAGTAAGTAAGCCAGTTTTACAACTCATGATCAGTTGACGAGAGTTTTGTTCTATCTGCTCGGGGAAATTTATTGCAATTTTTTTAAAAGAAATCTGCCAGTAAGTGTCAGTCTAGTACACTAGCCCCTTTTCAGGCACGGTGCTCAAACGTCTAGCACCATGCCTGGCACCATGCCTGGGTGCTAGAGGTTCAAGCACTGTACCTTGGATTTCATGTATGGTGCATGGATTTCAGTATACAGTGCATACATAAAAAAAACAGTTTCTGTCATAACAACTGAGCACCAGCTCGGACAGGGCTGAAATTACTACTATGAATTAGATAAATCAAAGACAATCCTTTATGTATTTTTCACAACAAAAACAAAAGCGCTCGGCTGATGACGGATGTGAAAAACCTCATTTCCTTTTCTACATAGTCAAGGGTTTGGCACGCAAAGTGTCCTGTGCCTCAGCTTTTTGTACCTAGCAGCCAACCAGAATATTGGCTCTTGGGGAATAGATAGGGAAAATAAATGGAAAATAGATAGGGTGCTGTTAGGTTTTTCATCTTCATCATCATTAGAGCCCTTTTGATTTTGTTGTGAAAAATATATAAAGGATAGTCTTTGATTTCTCTAATTCATAGTAGTACTTTCAGCCCTGTCCGAGCCGGTGCTCAGTCGTGATGACAGAAACTGTGTTTTTTCTGTATGCACTGTATACTGAAATCAATGCACCATACATGAAATCCAAGGTACAGTGCTTGAACGTCTAGCACCCAGGCATGGTGCTAGACGTTTGAGCACCGTGCCTGAAAAGGGGCTAGTGCACTAGACTGGTATGTGTGAAAATCGTTCAGGAACTAGGATAGTTACCCTAGTAACGCCTCTGATTAGGAGAATATTTTTCAAGTGATATACCCATCCTCAGTGGCACACAATTACCAAGTAAATAGTACCAAAGTTTCTCTATACCTTTGTTCTTTTCAGCGTTTTTTAGGATTTTTAGGCTACTCCATGTTTTCGAAGCACATGCTGGTATCACTTTTGGACCTTTGAATACTCTGCGAAGCTGCGGGAAGCGTAAGTTAAATGTTGAAATCCTGTTTTTTAGCTTGAAAGATATAAGATATGAAATACTAAGCTGATACTAACAAAGACACTTCACCCTTGATGTAGAAAGAAGATGCTATCTTCCTATTCTTATTTTAATTCTGAAGATTTTACAGCAAATTATAATTAAAAAACATGAACATTCCCCAAGGATTTCAAAATTATAAACGAAATTCGATTCACCGCAACAGATTTAAACGGCCGATATAATGTGACAGAAAGTTGTTTTCATTGATACTGATCACGATTCCAGCCAGTCTACTCGTTAGTATACGTTTATGAAAATAAATATTATTTTTCTACAAGCACGGCTATCAAAGAAGGCACTGTCTAGGGAACCGGGAGCCGTACTTTTTGTCCCATGGGCTGTGGAACCGGTAGTTCTCACGGAAACCAAACCATATGAGCTGCGATTCCGGGATCTGACCAGTCTACCACAAACCCCTGATTTTTGGATACCCTATGCCAAACGATGGGTATATCTAGCATTTAGCATAGCCTATGCCTAACGCTGGATACCCTATGCCAAACGCTGGATACCTGTTGGTAACCTAACCCTGACCTACCTCAATAGAAAGGAGTTCTGATTGGTTGATTTTTTAGCTTCACTCAAATCATCAATATTTTACTGGGTTACAGTATCCAGCACCTGGCATAGTGTATCCAGCGTTAGGCATAGGGTATGCCAAACGCTAGACATACACGGCGTATGGCATAGGGTATCCAAAAATCAGGGGTTTGTGGTTGACTGGATCTGACATCATTGACTAACGAAAACTTGTATGTGCTGGCTCCCGTTCCGGCAGTAACTGGAAATAGCTCACGGAAACTTCATCGCACCAGCTTCTCGTCCAGTAGTCTCACAGAATTGTGTACTCAGAATCTAGGAAGCCGGTAGTTGATACCGGAAACTGTACAGTTGAAGCTTGTGTTCCGGTAATGAATAAGCTCACGGACCCATGTCAGTGCAGATTAGGAAACCGGAAGTGACTATTTTTAACTTACAGAACACAACTCCTGTCGGCTAGGGTTACGGTACTGCCAAAATTACAAACTCATAGAAGTTGGTTCCATGCACTATGCCGGACTCAAAGTCAATATCGACACATGTCTGTGAGTTTGTAATTTTTGTTTTTTTGCACTACCAAACCTAGCCCATAGCCATCTGTATCTGTGAGCTGACAATTTTCAATCAAATAGTTGTTGCTACCGGTACCGTAGCTCTCAATACATGGGTTCCGGTAATAAATTTTTTCCCATGTTATTTTCTCTAAGTCAGTGAAAATCCCGGAATCCTAGCTCTTATACAAACTATTCCGTGAGTTCTACATTCCACGTAGACACTACCGAAACACAAGCTCCAATTGTACAGTTTACGATATGAACTACCAGCGTCCTAGCTTCTGAGTACACAACTCCGTGAGACTACCGGACGAGAAACTGGTGCGATGAAGTTTCCTTGAGCTATTTCCACTTACTACCGGAACGGGAGCCAGCACATACAAGTTTCCGTTAGTCAATGACGTCAGATCCCAGAATCGCAGGTCATATGGTTTACTTTCTGTGAGAACTACCGGTTTCGCAGCCCATGGAACATAAAGTACGGCTCCCGGTTCCCTAGACTGTGCCATCAAAAAAAGGGTAAAGGTGTTTTTCTGTGACAAAATTGTGGGCCACACACACTTGTGTTTCCAAAGAAGGAAACAAGACTGTCTGTGGTGTGCCACACAGTCGAGCTGATAGTTGAAACTTGTGGAAACGCCATTTTGTCTATTTTTGGTGGTAGTTTCAAATATTTGAAAATAAATATAAAACTCTTGTAAAATCTCAATAAATAGATCTCCAGGCTTATTCCCATACCATTCTGTACAAAAAGCATCCTCAGTTTTAAGTCTACATGCTTGAAAAAACAGTTAACTTTATTGTTTAGACCAGAGCAAAATAACACTAGGAGAGTATGGACAAGCTGTATGCTCCCATGTATTGCTGATGTATTGAAAACGGGTCATAGTCACAGCTCCTCCCATTACGCTCATGGCATTCAAGGCGTTAAAACTTCAGAAAGCTGTCTTTTGTTCAGGAGCGGGTTGAGAAAATCGTAGCCCCGCTAAGATGCAGTGTAGACAACGAGGAGACAGGGGAGGTTTTTTGTTTGTGTTGCGACAATGAAAGTTATTCAGGAAGAGTGATAACGATAAGTGCATTTTATGCAGTTTTATGTTTATTCAAAAGAACGACACAAAAACATTATCGGAAACCCATATATAACACCTTGTTTTACCTATAAGAGTGTTAGGAACAATTATTACTCCACAAACGTAACACCAAAACAAAACCTTTAAACATTTCTTGAAGTATCGCTCAACAGCAAAAAGAAGAAGTGGATGAATGGCTATTTACAGATAAAAAACCCTTGTGATACCTATAAGAGCCTTATTTATTGCGTTAGAAACAACTTGATGCTGCCACGAAGTTAAGACCTGAAAACACACCTTTCAAATTTATCAAAGAAAACTTAAAACCTGAAGACGGAAAAACTTGAAGATAAGAAATAGCTTGATGACGTCAAAAGACAACCTAGATAATTTCAAACTCAATCTGAAGAAAGACTATTTACTGTAAAAATCAGACCATTTCATACCCATGCATGAATCATATTTCAGTTGACTGTAACCTTGCATCTCGGAGGAGATCGGTTTCGTCATACCTAGTGTACTTTTTTGTGCGACCCTCAGGCAATCCTCCCCCCCAATGGCAAACCTCCCACGAAAGGACCCCCCCCAAATAAATTCCTGGATACGGGCCTGACTAGAAATATAATACAATAAATAAATAGGTAATATATATAAAACAATTCACTATCACCAAAGAATTTTAGTACCGTATAATCGATGACGTCCCTTGCAAGGCCTCTGGCAATCCCCAATCCCATAGGAATTATCATGAATGCAGTTACATTGTCGCACCAGTTCGATATCATATTATTCGCCCTTTTGTTTGGACACAACCAAGCTTGCTATAAAGATCCTACTAGTTGGCAAATCCATATATATATATCTGTATTTGAAAGCGATTAATCCATATACAGAAAAATAAAACAAACAACAATCTCAAATAACAAACAACCTCACATTCTTAACTTAATGTCCTACCGAGTTTCTGCTAAACTAATAACTTTTTCTATCATGTTGCCAAAACACACTATAGACCTAGCATTTGAAGACTTAAGGATACCTAGAAGTAGCTCATCCCCCCCATTCTGAAAAAGAGTACCCCTTATATTAGAAAGCTCCTCACACATCAAGAGAACATGGCCCAGCCCCTCATCACTCGAATTACAAAAAGGACAAGGATACTGCGCTTCCTGACCACCACTTTTCCTTTTCCAAAAACTTTTCCAAGTACTGGTAGACAGTTTGCTCGTGCCTGGATCCATAAACAAATAAATTTTACTGGGATTTTTAATTTTAATTAAAACTCGGTACCAAAATACTCTTTAATTTCCTGATACAATTTTAGACTAGATGACTTGTGAAGATCGTTCCGCCACAATTGAATCTGTTGGTCTTCAGTTCTTGATTTTAATGTACCTAGAAATTCACTGGTATTTACATTGCGGCCTTTGCCTTTATTCCGTATATAGGAGAACCCGGTTTTGTCTAGGATCCGTTTTATTCTATGCGGCCAGGATGACTTCCGCTTGGATGCTAGCATATCCGCTTAAGCTTCTCTCCAGGCGCTCGGGTGGCAGATCCAGTATCTTTAGCCAGTATCGAATCATCTGTATTTTTCTGTTCTGATCCAGAGAAAAGAGTCCTAGGTCACCTTTTAGGACTAGCGAGGGGGTTGTAAGGTGAAAACCATATATCCTTTTGAAATATTGCAACCAAATCGTTTCTAAGCATTTCGCGGCATCTGCCCCCCATATTTTGCATCCATAATGTATGACAGACATAACCTTTGGGTTGAAGATCTGTTTATGTAGGGCAAGGTCTGTCAGACCCATTAGACTACTATTTCTGAAAATGCAGAAGATTGCAGCCTTTCCTCGGGATGCTAATTTAGAAATATGGTTTTTCCAGCTCCTGTTTGCTGAAACAATGAAACCAAACAAGTTACACTAGAAGGCGAAGATAATAAATGAACCTACTTGTCTTCCGGTATCTTATGTAGTCTCACACGTCGTGAAGCTGTGTTCCTGTAAGTTGTAGAGCAGCCGTTGAACAAACAACTTTTTCCCATTTTATCATAGGCAAGGCCTACAACTACAACTTCACTTCTTCACAAATTCTGCTGCCTCAAGTCTCAGTCTTTCACGACGTCATACGCTCACTCTGAGCTCCGCACTGAGCATGAGCAAGCGTCCGTGAAAGACTAAACGAGTTCGGTCTTTTGCTACTTGTGGCACTACAATTCGACTCTGTGTCACTTATTAAAGTTTTGTCCATACTCTCCTAGTGTTATTTTGCTCTGGTTTAGACACTATTTTGCTTCTTAATTTGAATTTCCTGCCAGAATCGAGCCACAAAATCGACAGTGACCTCGCCAATTGTTTGTCGAATTTGAGCCACAAAGCGAGCCACGAAAGCTTGTTCGTCATAGAAACACAAATGTGGGCCGCATGAAAGACCGCAGAAACACTCTTTTCGAGCCACAGTCGACCCACAAACTGTTTGTGGGAGCACTGAAAAACGCCTTTAGTGGGCTAGATGGCCCCCCCCCCCAAACAAAAAAAAACAACAAGGAATAAAACGGTCAGGCTCCCCATTGACACATATTGCACAATAATGTGAATTGTCACACTATTTTGTTTCTGTCACTCTCCTACGTAGCAGAAAACTTGATTATATACCTATCAGAAAATTTAGGCTACAGATGTGTTATTTGCCAGGAGTGACTCTGACTAAAATAGACTATTTCATGTTTTTTCATGAAAATAAAATTAATACTTTTTTTTTAGTTTGGTAGCCTACTGTCCCAACTTGCAACCGATTTGGCCAATTCATTTGTTTTTTGTGCATGTCACAAAGTTTCGGCTCCTCCCAACTCCCCTAACCATGGCCGCGGGTAGTTCTGATGCATGTTTTGAAGGAGGTCCCAGAAGGTTTCACTGGAATTGGATCATCCGTTCGCAACCTACGGAAGTCAGTAGTTTCCGGATATTCCCTTCCTGCGACTCCCTCAAAATGATCGGATCCAGGAATGGAAGTCTTCCTAGGGCATTGTATCTGGCCCTTAAGTCTATTTGGCCGGGTCACTAATATGCCTGCCAAGTTTCATTGTCCTTAGCGCATCTGGAAGTATCACCCTGGCGGGGGGGGGGGGGGGTGCAAAGAGACTCGATATGATCTGGTTGTGTCCACAACGTATCTAGAGCGTATGCTTGTTCTTCCCACCAAATTTCATCCCGATCCCTCGACTCTAACCTTTCATGAGATTTCCGACTGATGTAAGTACTGGTACTTCTACTCTTTTAAAGGACACCTGAACAATGAAACCATACTTGAACACACCATGGAGAATGCATTTACAGACATGGACACCTGAGCGTCACGTTTTCAAAATAGGGATGTTCCTTTCTGGAGGTTTGCACATGCAGACTCCAAGACAAAAAGCGCAATTCATTCAAATGTTGTACAGCGCTGGCCGGATCGTATTGGAATTTCTTCTAGATATACGTTTGGGCTTAACTGGTTAAAAAGTATTCCAGAAGAAGGGTTGATTGGAGACAAGGACAGATGCAAAATGGAGAAAAAATCATAGCTTGGAAACGCTATTTCGTATTTGGATCGGGTTTTTTGCAGGCAATGTTAATAGAAGTCATACAGATAGGGATGATACTTGGTACTCTTCATTTAGGTGTCCTTTAAGTACTTTTATTATCATACGCAAATTTTCGACGCAAGATATAGTATTCCAGTTGATAATTGTTTTTCGCCCTTACATTCTGATGATTTTCCAGAAAATAGCAATAGTACGCTCGGTGAAGATGATTTTATGTCTGTTCTTCGATGCCCTCCCGTGCACGACCCGATTCCGGCTCCCTGTGTGTAATGTATTTTCACCATCTGCTAAAACACCGGCGAAAGTTCTTCCCCCTGAGAAGTTCACACAGCCCAGTGTCCGCTCTACGACAATTCCACCACATCCCATTTCCACCTCCCTCCAACGTCACCCAAATCATGTAAATATTGATGATCTATTCAAGGGTAATAAACCAGTTAAAACTTCGCAGATTACCCGTGAGTACTCTGATAAAAGATATACGTTTCCCTCTTTCCTTTATAGTAATGTGGAGAGCGTGAATCTGGAGAAAATGACCGAGCTCCAGCTTTATGCAGAAATAAGTGAAGCTGATACTATTTGTGTTACTGAAGTTCACAGACAAGATCCGTGCCTTCTTAATTTAAATGGTTTCCGACAGTTTATTAAGCTCAGGGGTGGCCCGAAGCACTCAGGCCAGGGGGGGTGAGACCCCTCATTTCAACGACTCATGGATCGTAATATACGACTCGCAGGTACCAACAAAAATGAACTGTTGCGACTATGCGGCAATGGCGCACATTCCCCACCAACAAATAATAGAGCCCCGGTGTAAAACTAGCTAATCAAAATTTGTGTATACATACCTTCATAGCCTCAGCTTTACATTTCAACTTTCGCATAAGAGGAAAGCTTTCAACGCCTGTACCCTGTACAAAATTAAAGCAAGTGCCGCAGGCGAATTTTGTTTAATCTGCCTTTGTCTAGAAAGATTCCAGCCAGCCTTTAATGTGTTTCAAATCAAAAAGTTCCAAGCCTAATCGCCAAGTAAATGACACACCGTTCCTCTAAATAGGGAATACTATGAAATGTGCCGCAGGCGAAATTTTGTGAAACGCCGAGGAGCAGACCGTCCTTTTGCGATCCCATTGAAAACGAAAAAATAGCTTTGAAATAACAAATCTGACCGTCGCAATAATTGACAAAATAGTGGCCACAGAAAACAAAGTAGATTTGTTCCGAATTAAAGCAAAAAAAGTAATTTTCACGTAAAAGACAGGCTTATTCAGAAACAAAACGAGGAAGTTTGCAAGTGCATTCCTGATTTATGGACGACTGTTACGACTTAGCAAAAGGCCAAAATAAACGACTGATACGACTTAACAGAAGGCAGGGGGGGTGAGTCACCCCCCCATCACCCCCCCCTTCGGGCCACCCCTGATTAAGCTCCGTTCTGACGATCACCCCCTTGGAAAAAAAGGGTGGAGGAGTTATGATGCTGATAGTCGTTAAAACCTACAACCATTGATGTACCCTTTTAGACGAACACGATGAAATCCTTTGTGTGGTCTTAAGACCCAAAAGACTACCACGACCATGCTCCCGTATTGCAGTCTGCACTTTTACTTTTCCCCTAGCCACCCAGCTGAAAGCTGCAAAGTTCGACAGATTTTCTACAATGAAAATACCCTAATATTAGAGTCGTCTTAGCTGGAGACGCAAACCAGTTAAACGTTAAGTCGCTAGCAGCATCTTTAAAATTAAAAAACACTGTAGGTGTCCCTATTACCAAAGGCGGTAGTCAGCTTGATGTAATTATGTCTGACCTTTCCTAGTTTTACCAAATACCAATGCCACTACCACCTCTACGTGGTAGCTACCATTTCATGATCCAGTCGTCACCCATGAAGGCAATCAAGGTCACTCACACGTGAAGTCACTACACGACCGATCACCGACAATGGTTTGCTTCTATTTGGTGAATGGATTACCACAGAAAACTGGGAAAAAGTAAAATCTGGTTCATGCTTTCCATGAAAAATTAAAAGGGAAGTATGAGAAGTGTTTCTCGGAAAGAAAGTCCAAGTTACTTTCTTCAGATAAGCCGTATGTAACAAAAGAAATAAAAAATATGATCAGACAAAGAATGCATTTCGTTAATACGGATAAGAAAGACCTTGCAAAGAGATTGAATAATAAGATAAAAATGTAAAATAAAAGAAGCTCAGCATAAATATTATAAAGATAAAGTAGCGCACCTCCAGGAACTAAAACCTGTTGCTTTCTGTAGGAAGATAAAAGAAATGACAGGTAATGGTGGTAAAACCGTTGACTTCCAGCTTCACGAGCCAGCTGAGATAACAGCAAATGCACTTAATGAACACCTTACTAAAATAGTGCAAACGTTCCCACCGCTCCATCCTAATGCTAAGTGTTGCGAATATGCCCGTGACGAAGAAAAGCCATCAATTACAAAGTACCAAGTAAAGCTGAAGCTGAGACGTTTGAAAAGAACTTCTGTTACACCGTGCGATATTCTTGTTGACATAATCAATGCTTTTCCAGCTGAACTAGTCGAACCCCTCTCTCATATTTATAATGTGATAACAGTAACAAGCAAGTATCCGAAAATTTGGAAATTTGGTCTCGTTACTCCCATTCCAAAAAAAGTGGCCAAAATGATTTCTCTGGTGTCCGTCCAGTTACTCTTACTTCGGTATTTAGCAAAGTTTATGAATCAATTGTCGTGGAGTGGCTGAAAAATCATTTGCTCCATCAGCTTGATGCTCAACAGTTTGGAAGCATACCCAAAACATCAACTGTTCATTATCTTGTTAGTTCGATTGATTTTATTTTTTAAAATTTAGACACACCTGATAAATGGATTAATTTAATCGCGATAGATTTTAAAAAAAGCTTTTGATTTAGTAGACCACGATGTTTTAATCCGTAAATTGCATGAGAAAAAATTCCATAATCATTTTATTATTGATATTTTAAAAATATTTTTTGACAATCGGAATCAAGTGGTCAAATATCAAGGTGTTTGTTCTAGCCCTAGTGCATTTTTTTGTGGTGTGCCGCAGGGCACCGTGTTGGGACCACTGTGCTTCTTTGTACTTATCGATGTTATTGCAAAGGAAAGGATGAGAGATGGAAATACGTAGATGATTTAACGTTAGTTGGGATAGTTTGGAGAAAAATGAAAGATAATAATATGGTCGTCAATACGGATAAATCGGACATAGTTACTTTTTCTTTCCTAAAGAGCCGGCCATTGTTTCATCCTGACGTTGAGGATGACCTAGTTGTGCCTCAAATTACACTTTTAGGGGTAACCCTCACGTCTGGCATGACTTGTAAGAAAAACATCAACCAACTGGTGAAAAAGGCAAACGGCGCGATGTCAGTCATCAAAACCCTTACCAAATTCAGCGTTCCTGAAAAGCAACTGGTGTTTCTGTATTGTACTTTAGTCAGAAGCATCTTGGAGTACGCGTGTCCTGTATGGCATTATTACCTGACGAATGATGATTCGGAAGCACTTGAGAGTATCCAGAAACGAGCTCTTCGTATTATTTATAGAGGGCCGAGGATGCCTTATTGTTATCTCCTTAGTCATTTTGGACTTCAAACTTTACATGAAAGGAGGGAAAAACTTTGTTTAAATTTCGGTCTAAGCGGGTCTAAGTTCAATGGAACACCCCACTCTACTCGCTCTCCTCCCACCTCCTTTCGAACCGGAGCGCCCACGGCCAGTCTACTCGCTCTCCTCCCACCTCCTTTCGAACCGGAGCGCCCACGGCCAGAGAGAGCCTGTGCCGAGCGAGTTCCAAGACTGCCCCCCCGCGTTGCCCCACTGAGCGATATCGGAATAGTTTCATTCCAAAATTTGTTGAGGTTTACAACAAAATACTACCGCATGGGTAGTCAAGGGTAGTAATAATAGTAGCTTTCTGGGTTTTTTTTTTTTATCAGTGGATGATTATGATTATTGTTGTTTGTATATCGTATCATGTCAAGGTTTATAGTATGTATGGTATACTGATAGTAGTATTTTGTTCCGATATGTTGAAAGTTATTATTTGACGAATACGATTTTTTTTTTTTTTTTATTTCATCTGTTGACTAAGTAAATACGCTATTTGGCACTGTGCCACGATTTGTGCTTATGTTTTAAATCAATCAATCAATCTTCCCAGCTTATGTGGAAGTGCCCGAATTAGCAAAACTCGGACTGACTGACCGACGGACGCACAGAAATTGGGATCGCTGTATGGCACTTGGTCGAAGGGCAAGTGCCATAAAAAACAAGACCAAAGGTTTCGATGGGATCCCAAAAATCTAATATTTGATCTAGACAATAGGATTTTGTCTTCGCCAGGTCCAGTCTTTGCCAGAGTCCTTATAAAAATTCAGAGACAGATTAAGGCCAAATAGCTAATCATCTGTGAAAACTAAGCTCAGAAATGTATTTATTTATTCATTTATTTCCCTCAGAACTAAGGAGTACAAAATAATGTATAAAACAGAACTAGACGGCATAGCGTCGCTATGGAGGGGTGTGGGGTGGTGGTACCCCCCCCCCCCTCTCGAAGAAAGAAATAAGCTAATCTTTTGAAGATTAGTAAGCGCCCAACCAAATAATTTAAGCTAATCTGGGCGCTGGCAGAGCGCCCGAACACAAAAGTGCAGCTAAACGGGCGTTCACCCAGGAAAGGCCGTTCTGGGTTCTTGAGCGTTTGATACTTCAGGAATAGGATTCTCAGCCGCATTTTTCGAGCTTGCCAGCTTGAGAATTTTGACACGATCTGTTTACCAGTATCTCTTAATTCATGTAAAAATCAGGCCAGTTTTTGCTTGTGGCGTCCAATTTTAAGAATTTGTTAGTTTCTAGTTAGTAGTTACAAAAATAAATCGGCTTCGTGAGAAATGAGTGACGGTGTAATGACGGGCCTGATTGTCAACATATCATTTGATTTTTTTTTTTTTTTTTTTTTACTGGAAACTCAGAACAAGTCAGCTCTCTTTTACGTTTTTATTCTTCTCGATAATCCATCTGAAAGGGTCAAACATTGTCAACTTCCAGCTAAAATTCTCACATTTTCTGGATTCGCCATTCGCCCTTAATTTCATTTTGGATCCGAAAAGACGTATTCTGATCATACAGGATTGCGCCTTTTTTAGTAGCTCTATTTACGCGTCATTTCATTCGTGTTTTAGGCTTGGAATTTCGGGGCCTGGACCTCCTTAAAATCTAGATTTTATTGGCGGAAGAAATATTTTGCCCGAAAAAAGCATAGCCTACTTAAAAAATTTCGCCTGCGGCGCTCGTTTTCATTCTGTCTGATATACAGTCATTAGGAACTGCTATGGGGCGGGCTATTGCGTTAGCAAATTCCTGTTATTACAAACGACCTTCACTTTAAGATTATGTCATTTCGCACTTTCCAGCATGCGATACGGTGTTTCTTGGCCATTTTTTTTCAACTGATATGACTCTTGAGCCTTGCTGAAAATCTGTCGTATAGTTTGCCCCCCCCCCCTCCAGTTTTGGCTAGCGACGCCCCTGACTATGCCTAAAGCATCTAGTCCATTCAATGACAAATAAATATTATAAAAAATACACACGATTTTGACAACTAAGTTACACGTATTTACGCACTGTATTTATTCACTTGTTAAAAAATGGGTAGGCTACAGGTTGTGGGTGGAGGGCTACCGAAGCTTTTTTATAAAAGTTGGTCATATTTTTCCTCAAAATTAAAACTGGGTCTTTAACTTTAAAATTGGAAACCAACTGCGAATTACTGAACGAAATGCGGAACCCAAGGAGAAATTTGGAAAATTTGAAATATGATATTTTAATAGCAGATATGTCTCAAATTCGAAAATTTTCTACGATTGTTGCAGCATAAAGAACTGAGGTAGCAAGTGCGGTGAACAATGACCCGAGGATCTCTTTCCTGTATCGCCCACGAACACGAATTAAGAGGCCAAATGCATTGCTAATTCTTTCCTGTATATGATTGACAATTATAGACTGAGAAACCTTAGCTGACGATGCATATGGGATCCCTAAGTACGTCACTATATCACATGCTGAAAAAATAATCCCATTACCGCAATCAAGACATTCATTTCCTTCCACGGGGCTATTTACAGCAAAAAACTGGCATTTACCAGCACTAACGGAAAGACCCTTTGCTGACAGAGAAGTGGTAAGACGGTTAAAATTCTCAGCCAGCGCAGCTTTTGATTTACTCAGTAAAATTATGTAGTCGGCATAAGCTAGGTAAGACTCCTAAATGTAGGCTACAAAGCCCATCTACGAACTTGACCTGTCCGACGACCAAAAAAGTCCTACCACCAAGTTTCATAAAAAAAATCTCTCATTCCCTTCGAGAGTTATCGTAGGTACTTACAGACGGACGGACGGACAGACGGACAACTTTTGCGATGTCATAGGTATCCCTCCACTTACGTTTTGGGATCCCAGAAAACTACTTTTTCGATGAAAAACCAACTGATTTTCAGAAGACCTGTCTGTTTTCATGAAAAAATCAACTGTTTTCTTTTAAGAAAAATCGTGTCGATTATTTTTTACCGACTAGCCGACAGCATTTGGGGGGGGGGGGTCCCCCGCCCCTATACGTGACGCCCCTGGTACCTACTACCAACTCCTCCATCCTTTTTAGTTGTGCGGACCTTAATCCAGTGCAGATGCTAACTCTATCCATCCTTACATCCTATATTGTTCATTAGTTTGGCTTGGGACGTTTCCTTCCATTTTGACACCGATTAGAGTGCTGCAGAATAAAGCAATCCGGATAGTATGTGGAAAAGAGGCGCGTGAATTGGTAAGAGAAATTTACCGAGAAGTTAAAATATTACCGGCTGCTGGTCTACGAGATTTATATGCCCTATGTTTTATGTACCAATATCAGAAGAAAACTTTACCGTCATGTTTTGAAAGCGTTTTTATTGTTAATTCTGATGTTCATAGCCACGATACGCGTTCGAAAAATGATTTTTGTGCTCCATTGGCTGTGACGACTAGGTCTAAGTTTTCAATCATTTATAGAGGGATTAGATTGTGGAATGGGTTAGAAAAGGAATTACTGGAAAAGGAAAATATGAATGAGTTTAAGAATGCGATTAAAATAAAATGTATGGTAAGTATGATTTCTAGCAAATATGTTAAATTAGTAGATTATTTTAGATTAAATTAACAGATTATTTTTTTATTTTTTTTGCCCAGGTGGAGGAGAGAAAGTTATTTTTGTTGAGTTGTTTTGGTTTGTTTGTGGTTGTAGGTTGATTCCCCTGCTGACAGCGTTATGTGATCGGTATTGTGCATTTAGTGGTCACCCCCAGGACAACCTGGACGCCCAGGTTCTCGGGTGACTGGTTTATCCGAAGATGTATCGTTAGCTCTTATGTTTTTTTGTTATAAGTTGTTTAATGTGATTCTGTGTAAAAAAAGAATAACCTAACCTAACCTAACCTTGCAACTGCAAAGCCCATTGTTGAGAAGAAGGAGATATTCCGGAAATTGCAGTTCTTCTGAATCCTCAGATTTCATGCTGTGTTTGGGACATTCTTGTCACAACTACAAAGTAAATTGGTTCTGTCAGGAGTTTCGTCTAGCTATCAGCCTGCAGCATCATATGATCCTTCTTGCTACTTTTTTTTTCAGGACGAATCTCTTCAGAGTGACCTGAGCTATCTTTTTTACTCTTCAGTGTGATCTGAGCTATCTAGACTGAGCTATCTTTTGCGGTATCATGGAAAGGACAGAAAACGATCGCCTTCTTCCAGGTTAGTCTACAGCTTTGTTTTTTTTATCAGCCACCACTCAAATTGAAAAATTAAACGAAAATCATGTAAATGCCAGAGAGACCCTTGTGCTGATATGAGGTTCGGAGCCTACTGACCTACAAGCACCCAGCAGGTGCTATAACAACGAATATACTTCGTTACATCATCCTGTTTGGAAGAAGAAGTCGGTTCAAGTTTAACCAAAGAACCAAGAAGAAACTGGCCGCTTAGTTCCACGAACCCTCCCTTAGAGCTTTGCTGAAGAATAGTGCACCAGTGAGGATAGTACTCGTTTTGCGTCGGTGGTTTGTATCTTCTGGAAACAGTTCTTTTGAAAGGTTCTTTCAGAGATTTTGGTGTTGTTTTAAACCGGAATCTTCGTCAGGGTGGGATTCTTTCCCCACTAATCTTCAGTATAACGTCGCTGCATGTCTTGATGGTTTGCAGTCTTCTTTTATTTATGGTAAAGGTATCCTAGCTTCTTTTATAGCGTATGCTGAGGAATTACTCCTTATTAGATGTTCTCTTTCGGGCCTTCAGGATAATGTAAATTATCTAGTTAAATCTTTTAAAGACTATGGTCTGATTTTCCAACCTGAAAAATGCCAGTTGTATGGTCTTTGGACCATAACCCCTTGAACAAATTTCTCTTCCAGTATCTGTTCATATAGATAATTCAGTTCTGAAAACCTGCGAGTCTTTAAGATATCTGGGCATCCTTTACGTCTTTAACGTAGTAAAAGACGCATTGCTTCTAATTTTGGGGCGGTGATTTGTCTTAGGGATTTCCTCTCTGGACGCAATCTTGCGAAGATTTTTAAGACTGTTGCTCTTCCACAGACTTTGCTTGCATTTTTTTTACCCTTTTTAACGTTTACAAATTTATCTCTTATTAAAACTACTTTTTCTAATTTGGGGAAACCCTTGTGGCACAAGCATCAAGGGCCTCCGGGGATCATGAAATGTATCGGTTGGTCAAACCTTTTTTTTATTTGGCGGTTAAGATGCGCACTTTAAGGGTACTAAAAATTGATTTCAAAACAAAACCCTTGAGGCAAAACTGATCATGGGGATCATGAAAATATATTTTTTGCATATATTTTGAATCTGGCGTGAATATCGAAAGTGACAATTCTAAGCCGACCCCCCCCCCCCCCTCATTCATCGTCCGGACTTGATTTTGAACATTTGTGACACTAGGTATTTCCAGATAAAAAGTTTCATTAAGATCCGGTCACCCGTTCGAAAGTTGTACATACCTCAAGATTCAGGATTCTCCCTCCCTACACTCACACCGCGATGGTCGGATCGGGGAACCGATTATTTCTAAGCCAATCTTGTCAAGTTTCTATGTTCAAGTCAAGTTTCATCGTCCGCCTAACACATCTGGAAATTGCGATCACCAGAATCATCTCCCCACCAAATTTCATCCCGATCGCTTCGCGCTGAGCTTGTCACTAGGAGCGTGTTCCATCCTACTTACCGTAGTTACTACGCATGACGTCACGAATTCTGGCTTTTTCCGTCAAGGCTGGAACGACTTTTCTATTTTCCCGCAGAATATCATACCACGGGCGAATCCGACCAATCATGATTCAGAGATCCGTAGTTACTACGCTCCCGAGCGTGGTAAGCAAATAGTTACTATTAGTTACTATTTCGAGAAGGTTGGAACGGTCAGCGTAGTAACTTTTGGTGAGGTTGGAACGGAAATAGTAACTAATAGTTACTATTGGTACGAGGGTGGAACACGCTCTAGATCACTCCAGACTTGAATCCGGTCCAGACTTGAAGAGACATCTTTCCAAATATCAAGGTTTGTTAAGATCCGATCACCCTTTCAAAAGTTATACATATCTCGAGATTCCCCTCCATCCACTCCCATCACGGTGGTCGGATTGGAATTATTTCCAATAATAATTTTCCATTATTTCCACGTTAGTTTAGTTTTGATATGCTTGCCAAGTTTCATCGTCCTAGCACTTATACTGGAAGTACCCTAAATAGAGGACCGATAGACAGACAGACAGACCAAAAAGTGAACGGTGTATCCTCCGTAGATGCCGAAGCTTTCTGATTTAAGAAAAATTTATCTAGAGGTTGTAATTTTGTTACTTCCCGAAATTGTGAGTAATTGTACGTAGACAAATGTTTAGAATTAAGGAGTCTGATGTTTTAAGTTATATTTATTAATTTTTTTTTTATGTATATGGCCCTTGGGCTTTTGAAATACACTGATCTATCTATCTATCTGTGGCACTTGAGCGAAGCTGCAAATGTCATAACAAGAGCTAGAAGCTCATATGGCACTTGCAAGGCTGGGGCGGAGGATGAAAGTAGGAATTTGCCCATATGTTGGGTTTGTTGTGATGACTTATAAGCATAACTCTTAAGATAAGAATGATCTTGGGCCTTTGGTAATCAGGAGAATGTATCGTTTTGTAAAAAGTATTTTATTTTTGCACTTGGCTGTGATGATGCGCACCGTAAGGGCGCTAGAAATTCTTCTGTAATTAAAACCCTTGAAGCAAAAATGATGATAGTCTCATCGGGATCATGTTGCTCAAAAGTAGTGTTTGTACCAGTGTTGTAACAAGTACTTCAAATTTGTACTTAAAGTTCAATGGGCACATCAAACTACCCCAATCCCACTATGTAACAACCTAGGAACAATGCTTACCCCCTAGATCAGCAGCTTTTTCAACAGTTTCCTCTCTGTGATATTTCAAAGCGTAATTTTTTGGTCCAGTACATGCTCAATTTACTACCTTGGACAAAGGTAAAAGTGATGTTTCTTATAATACTTAGTAGATCTTTATTTTATGCATAAATCAGCTTGTATAATTCAGATTTGAATAGGTTACTTGTTTTTGAATGATTTTTGTAGCTATGTTATATTTTATAAGCTTATTGCATATTCTGGTACATTTTATAAAGCAATCTAATCAAGCTTCACAACACTATTCCACAAAGAAAAACTTTTAATAGGCAGTTTAAGCCATGGAACTTCTGAAGAAACACTAGAACAATCAGGTAAACTGCATATGCGGCTTGACTTTGGTGACATCTCAAATATATCCTTTTCTATCAAGCATTGCTGGGAGTTTTTGAATATCCTGCCACAATATCCCAGCTGCTAAGATTTGGATCGCCGGAATGCCAGAGAGGTAAAGACAAGGGATAACAAGAAAACGACCGATTTTCGTAGCGCCTTCTAAAAGAAGTCGGAAATGTTTATTTGTGAAGCATTTAATACAAAGTAAAGCATTGGAAGTGTCCATTGTGCTTTAAGTATCATTAAGTACAGAACTTATATGTTCAAGTGCTACTTAAGTACAACTCTACTAGCTATTTCTAGCTCAGTCATATTCAGTCGTATAATGTAAAATAAAAGAAAGTCATATAAATAAAGGCATTTGGCAGTTTAAACAAAGAATTAAATACGACGAAAGACATCAGAGCTACGGTTCTTTGAACGTTAGTTAGCTCTGAACGGTTCTACTTGTATCCACTTGACGTCAGTCATCTACCAGTCTACCAAAGTAAACTAATTACGGGCTTCCAGGAATTCCCCAACTGGTGTTTTCTTCTTTTCCCATCTAGTCCGAACTGCACTGTTCTAGGTTAGGAAACATGCCTTGCTTAAGACTAATGATTTGTCTTCTGGTGGAGATGCTGGTACTGGGAATCTGTTTGTAGCATTTTTTGCAATCCTGAAATCGAACTACTTTTGAGTCTTAAAATTCCCTTTTCTGAGAAAACCTTTTCTGTTAAAAAAAATAAATCATTCAATCGAAGCGGAATGTACTTGGGAGAGTGCTTGAAAGTACTTAAGAATTTATTGGTGCTTGAGAGGTAGCCTACCTATCAAGTAGCCTACCTATTTATTTTACTTAAGTATTAAGTACTCTAGGAAAAATGTACTTAAGTAAAGTACAAAAACCTTGATTTTGAAGTACACTGATTTTGATTTTGAAGTACAAGTACTTGAAGTACTTCCTGGCACTGGTTTTTACTTTCACTTATAAGCAAAACACTAGAGGCAAAAATGATTGTGGGCCCGTGATGACCATGAATATGTATTAAAGTATTTTTTAAGAGGAGTATGGAGGTTTAAGGGATAGTCGGATCTGGGAAGTGGCAATTTCTAAGCCAAACTTGTCAAGTCTCTAATGTTCAAGCCAGGTTTCATCGTCCTAGCACCGTACTTTAAGGCGAAATCACCGGAACTCCGGACCAACCCCCCCTCCAACTCCCCCACAGAGCCCGAATCCGGTCGGGTTCTGTCACTAATGTAACTACGGCTTGTGATTGCTTTTCCCGCACTGTTTCATCCCAATCGCTCCACTCAATGCATGTCACAAGATTCCCGCCCCCCCCCCCCCCCCACCACCACCAAATTCATCGGATCCGGGCCAGACTTGAAATGGGACATTTGAGACACAAGGTCTTTCCAGATATCAAGTTTCATTAGATCCGATCACCCCTTCGAAAGTTATACATACTTTAGTATCCCCCCTTCCTCCCCCCTCCCGTCCACACGAACTGATTGTTTCTAAGCCAATGGTGTCAAGTATCTAATGTTCAAGCCAAGTTCCATTGTCCGTGTATCTGGAAGTACCTTAACTCGTGATCACCGGAATCCCCCCCCCCCTTTTACTCCCACAGGACCCGAATCCGGGCCGGTTCTGTCACTCTGAGCTTGTGCTTGTTCTTCCCGCAAAGTTTCATCCCAATCGCTCCACTGTAAGCGTGTCACAAAAATTCCAGTTCCCCCCTCCCCCCCCCCCCCTCCCCACACACATTTGTCGGATCCGATCTGGACTTGAAATGGGTCTTTCCCGATCGCTCCACTATAAGCGTGTCACAAGGTTTCCGGTCACCCCCACCCCACCCCACGTTCGTCGGATCTGGGCCGGACTTGAAATGGGACATTTGCGACACGAGGCCTTCCCAAACATCAAGTTTCATCAAGACTCGATCATCCTTTTCAAAGTTTTACATACCTCAAGATTCCATATTCCCCCTCCCTCCACGATGGTCGGATCGGGGAAATTAGGGTATTATTTCCAGGTTAGTTCGGTCGGATCCCTGATATGCCTGCCAAGTTTCATCGATCTAGCACTTCTGGAAGTACCTTAACCGGAGAACAGTTGAGCGCCAGACCGACTGAAAAGTGATCTGTATATGGCCATAAAAACGGCTTTTATTGGTCGGTTAACGTACTGACGGAGATTTGTCAAAAACGAAGGGCTTGTCCATGTTGAATTCTTTTTTACCGAGAAAGATCGCTGTTACAAAGGTCATAGTTCATAGACCCCCATTTACAAAGTGTAGCTTTATAAATTCTTTTATTTGCTCGTGGCGGAGGCAATGTGGCACGGTCCACCGGGTTTTACCGGAGAATCCTGTTTTCTTTCGTAAGACGTTTTAAGACATGTTTTTCCAAGATAAGAAGAAAATATCAATACATCAAAAGATGAGAGCATGTAATCTGCTAGCAAAGGCTATATTTGTTTAGTTCAGCAATTCTGGAAAGATGTTAGTACTCGAATTGTTATCCTTCAAATTTTTCAAGGACTCTCAGTTTATACGTATGTCATATGTGATATATATGGAATATTATACTGTTTATTCACGATCTTGGAACAGACAATGCAGGTCCCTGGGCCTGGGGCTAATTGTGAATCTGCTTATATATTTTCGTAAATAGCACGAGGAGCCGTGCATTACCTCCACTAGTCTATAGGAACGATAGTATTCTCAGTCTATTTTATTAACATACTGTGCTAATGAAAATAGAAAAGTACTAGGCAAGTTGGCTGAAAGTTTTATTTTTGACCAGTAGAGCTAAACTTGACCAGGAGAACAATAGATGGCTCAGTTGTAAAATTTCCTCGCGATAACATCAAAGAAGATGAGTGAAGTAGAGAAAGACAGTAACATATAGTTAACTGCTGTTCAGATTTCTTCAAATCTTCGTTTGCTTTTTTGAGAACCGCCATTTTTTCCGTGGTCGACCAGTACTTTAGTAATAGAGAAACGTCGTCCAAAGGAAATAGAAAGTCCGTATACAAAACCAACACATATACAAAAAACACATAGATCAGAGAGAAAAGCCTATAAAAATGATTATTTTTGTGTGTGTTTGAGGGGGGGGTCAACCTCCAACCCCCCCCCTGGATACGGCTTTGCCTGTACTTCTTTATCCTAATCCAGTGTTCAGCTTTTGCTTCATCCAAACCCACGGCCTGTTGTGGCCCATCGTTAAGACAGACAAGATTTCAGGCATCAAATATGGATAGCTACTCAGATGATTGATTAAAGTCATGAAATCAGGAACTCTGGGATTACAGTGCGAACACAGGAGCAGGTTTCCCTGGCCGGATTTCCTGCACTTTCATCATCAACTTGACAAAATTTCAACCTTTCGATATGATAAATATTCTTTGAGCCCAAGCTGACTTTGAAACATTTATTCCAACAAAGTTTTCAACGGATATGGATAACGGATAATCTCGTCAGGCTTTCAGTCCTCTTGTTCAACTTCGGGGAAAGAAACAAACCTGTAATCTAAACAAACCTGTAATGTAAAGATTACAGGTTTGTTTCTTTCCCCGAAGTTGAACAAGAGGACTGAAAGCCTGACGAGGACCCTTGCCAAGAAGGGCCGAAATATCGCTAATGAAGAATCGTAGCTGACATTTCCATATGGAGGTGATGATGGTGCGCAAAATCTGGGCAGGAATTCCAGACCGGGAGCTCCCGATCCTGATCGTGTGTTCGCAGTATTAGAGATTCTGCAATTAACATAACATAGCCTGAAGGAACTGAACGCATGTGTAGTTTGTCATCGTTTCCCGATGAAAAAATTTATCTCAAAATAGTACTATGAAGTAGTACGAAAAAATTGCATGCAGTACTAACGATGCTACTACATGCTTCTACTTCAAGGCTACCGTGTTACTGCATACTACTATATGCTACTATTAGCAAGACTTGATGCTACTATTAGCAAGACTTGATGCTACTATGGTAAGACAGGATGCTACTGGATACTACTACATAAGACTGGACCAGTTTGAGGCACATTAAATGATAGTATTCTTTGCTATTACATAGTATTACATGCAACGTTTTCGTACTACTACCATGCTACTACGCAGGCTACAAATTTTTCATCGGGTTGGGATACTTTGATGGAGTTGCATCTACAGTTGGTTGGTTAAAGCAGAAACAGCGTTATTTTAACCCGATCTCTAAAGGTCCATTCACAACGGGTTTTAGCTAATACTCGGTAAGTTCGGGAAATCGCTCTGAGACCGAAAGTTAGCTTGGATTCTGCCATTCGTAATTGATATTGGTGCCAGTTTCAGGTACCAGCTAGTCTCGGACCCAAGTTAAAATCAGTTCAACTACTAGCCAATCAGATTACTTAGGGGAATGCTGAAGAATATTCCGATTGGCGAATGCTGAACCACGTCACACCGAGTGACAATGACCTAAATTCACTTTCGGTTTTAGACAGCAAGGAGTGGATGTGATTTTATCTATTGGGTTGGTTCGAAACTAGCCAATCAGAATATTCCTCAATATTTCCCAAAATAATCTGATTGGCTAGTGCCATTAAAAGTTGAACTGAGTCCAACTTGGGTCCGAGACGAGCTGGTACCTGAAATTGGGACCTTTTTCCATTGCGAACGGCAGAAACCTAAGCCTCGTTTTTGTTGCATGCTGCAGGTCCACTTCTCGGCCGATTCCGGACTGATTCTTTCTACATCCGTTTTTGCACTGCAGTGCTTCCGAGGAAGACGGCAGCGCTTCTCGAGAATCATGGACTTCCTTCCCGACCAAGTCCGTGCTTCCCTGCAAGATGCTGCAACGCTGCCGCTTCAACCAAGAAGAAAGTGAATCCAAAAACGCATATTATGCAAAAGCAAAGAAGTGCTGAAGCAGCGATGCGGCAGCGCTATTGCAACAAAAACGAGGCTCTGGCAAAGCTTCTGTCGCGGGAGCGATTTTCAGAACTAGCTGGTACCGAGTATTAGCTAAAACCCGTTGTGAATGGGCCTTAACCCATGACGCTTCGGACTGTTAACTGTATGTTTCTATCTTTTAAACTATTTGAACCAGACTCTTCGTTTAACAAATTACCCACGGCTTTGGCTGTTGTAAGCCTTTCTCGCAAACAATCGTCGGGAGCGTGAGACGCATCGAAAATAGCGATACAAGACCCATGTGAAAATCGGTGATATGTCGTTAGGTGGGTTGGAATTTACCGTATCAAGCTCGGGTCTCCAGGCTATGGAGCGTTTACGGAAGTAGGTTGGATGGACAGTCAGTAGTTTTATTCAGCAACGATGGTGGTGGTCTACCCACCTGCATCATCTACTTATTCCTGTCATTGTCTCAGATGTAAAAGGCTGTAGGACTGACCCTAGCTGGCCTCACCTTACCTTGAAGTGCACAAATTCAGATTGTGTTGCGAAAGCAAAACATTGGTTTGATCCCGTTTTTGGGATCCCAAAACGTAAGTGGAGGGATACCCATGACATATGATATCGTAAAAGTTGTCCATCTGTCAGTCTGTTAGCACGATAACTCTCGAAGGGAATTAGATGGTTTGACGAAACTTGGTGTGAGAATACTTTGGGTCAAGGGTAAGGTCAAGTTCGTAGATGGGTTCTGTAGCCCTACATTTAGGGGTGGCGGAGGGGGTTCAGATTAAAGGATAAACAAAATATTTTTAAACAGCGAATGTGGCAGCACGATGGTGAAACCATTTTCTCTTCGGACAAGTAGTTCGTCCGGAATCCGGCGAAACCCGGGAAGTTGGTCAAAAGTAAAAGTTTGATTTGAAGTTGATTAAATGTTCGATTTAGGGGTAAGAAGACATGCTGAACACAGTAGTGACAACCATGCTCTCGCCGGACAACTAGTTCGACCGAAATCCGGCCAAAACCGGAAAACTTGTTAAAAGCAGATATAAGTCAAAGTTTTATTTAAAATTGATTAAATGTTCTTTATAGAGATAAGGAGATACGCTGGATTCGCTTCTGACTTTTTTCTTTTTTTTTGCTGGACTAGTAGTGCGCTCGGAATTCGGGCGAAACGGTAAACTTGGCAGAAGCAGAAGTAAAGCAAGTCAGTACCGTCAAAATAGATATGGCTTATAAAGGTATATCTGAACTTGGTTTTCACTGATGATTAGCCTTGCGAGGACTGGATCTGGCGAAGACAAGACCCAATTGTCTGGATCAAATATTACATTTTTGGGATCCCATTGACACCGGTGGTCTTGTTTTTTCTGGTACCCCGATTTCAGCCTATTGCTAGAAGGTAGTAAGAGTCTAACCTCAGCGGTTTTTTTTTGTTTTTTTTTTCCCTCCTCCTCCACTCAGTGACACAAGTGTGGCACTTACTCTTTCTATTTTTACTTTAAAATTATATTATCTTTACAATTCTATTCATAACTTAACAATTACCTTAATATTTTCACCTTTACTTTTTACAAAAAAAAACTATTAAAAATCAAAATCAATAAAAAGCATTCAAAATGATTATTGTAACATGAAAACGAGTCAAAACACACACTAACCGAACAAAAAACAAAACAGAAGAGCACAACCCACGCCGAAAGGTGCCCTTCCGCCATAGGGCACCTCTACTGTGGTGGCAAAAACAACTATATACAAAAACTACTAACTTCAGTGGTTTTTACGGAAAGTGTGGACCTTAGGCCGGATTATTGAACATGACAGCACATTAAAGCTTCATAGAACTCTTGCCTGGGGTGTGCAAACACGCGGTACCCGGGAGCGCTCTCTGAGCTCTGTTGCAGGCTCCGTTTAGTAGAAATTTGGTGTTGAGCAGGCTGTGCCATCTGCCTTAGAGACGGACGATTCTCGGAGCACTTTCTGTGCTTTGTTGCAAGTTCCGACTCGAAGGAAATTGTTGTCACGGCATTATCGTAATTCGATGATCTGCAGGTACCGGAAACGTGTTTGACTGGAAGTGGAACGAGGAAGCAGCACGAAATTGACGAATCCGTCGGGGCCAAAAAGGATGGTTTTTGCTTGTTCTCAAGCCAGAGTACACGCTGTGTTAACTGAAGTGGAGTTGTATAGCCTATTTCAGAGGATTAAAATTATGCAGCCAAGCATTCGTTTCTTCTAACCATGTTCTGGTTTTGAGTGGAAAGCTCCGTTCTAGCATACAAGCAGGCAGACACATAGTTTCAAATTGAAGATGGACTAAAATCTATAAGTGCTAAATATTTGCGACAGGTCCCCTTCCCTATGTCCGATATATCTTCTTTGAGTGATAAATAGAAAAATTTACAGAAAAAAGGGGCATCCCACGGGATAGCCGAAGTTACAAGTAACACTCCACTCTCAACCGTCAACATTAGTCTAGTTAAGAGCAAAATAACACTAGGAAGTAGCGCTAAGACTTGAACAAGTTGAACACACACTCTGATAGCAGCGATACTAGCACCACTAGCGATAGAGAACGCCCCTATTCAGCCGTTCACCAGTGCTGGCTCCTGTAACTTCATATTCTGAACATAGCCAAAAAAATGATACAGGCCCCATGTTTCCTTGGCGTATGCAGACCTCATCTCTGCTTTACTAGAAATTTCTAAGCCCGCAAGTTGGTCTCGCTTTAAATACAGCAAGCGTAGTGGGCGGTGCTATGAATATGGCCCATTTACAAAGCATGAAAGCATAGGTCTCGGCGCTACTCCTTAGTGTTATTTTGCTCTAGTCTAGTTTATCCTGATTTTAGAAGACTCCATTAACTGGAAGAAAACTACTCTCGGAGATTGCATCTCTCCCGAGGTGTCATGACTTGTCAAATACTTATTGATTTGGAAAAGTTTATCTTAAATACACAGATGTTTTTTTCGGACTCCCATCATTTTCAATTGAGCTATCCTGAGGGTCAAGACTTTTGGCTTTTTACTCCTCAGATTAATTTTATTGAAGGATCATTGGACCAATAATTCATTTTTATTGGTGAGTAAAATTTTGTTTAGTAGTTATTTTCGAAGAAGAATGTTGACGAACTTCTAGTATTGGATTGTGGTAGAGTGAATGTACATGTGAAGAGATGGAGATGCAGCAAAGTATATCTATAGATTAAGTATTTAGCATAGCTTACCATATCGCGAGTTTTGTGTATAGCGCATAGTTGCTTTAAATGTTTTTGGGATCCCAAAACGTAAGTGGAGGGATACCTATGACATCGCAAAAGTTGTCCGTCCGTCCGTCCGTCCGTCTGTAAGCACGATAACTCTCGAAGGGAAGGAGATATTTTGATGAAACTTGGTGTGAGGATTCGTCGGGTCGTCGGACCAGTCAAGTTCGTAGATGGGCTTTGTAGCCCTACATTTAGGGGTGGGGGAGGGGTTTCAAATTAAGGAGCAAACAAAATATTTTGAAACGGCTAATGTGATAGTCGATTATGGGGTAAGAAGACATGCTGAACACGATGGTCAAAACCATTTTGTCATTGAACAAGTAGTTCGCCCGGAATCCGGCCAAAACCGGAAAGTTTGTTAAAAGTAAAAGTTTTATTTTAAGTTGATTAGATGTTCGATTTAGGGCAAGAAGACATGCTGAAAACTTATCTGAACACAATTTTCTATCTGGACATGTAGTTCGCCCGGAATCCGGCCAAAACCGAAAAATTGGTAGAAGTTAAAGTTCTATTTCTAGTTGATTAGATAACCGATTTAGGGGTAAGAAGAGATGCTGAATCCGTGTGTGACAATCATATTTTACCCGGACATATAGTTCGACCGGAATCCGGCTGGAGTCGGAAAATTTGTTAGAAGTTAAATTTTTATTTGAAGTTGATTAGATGTTTATTATTGGGGAAAGAAGATATCCTGAGTTCATTTTCGAGCTTTCTTTTTTTCGCCGGACAATTAGTTCTGGAGTTTGGCCGAAATCGGGAAATTGGTGGTAGTGACAGGAAGTTTTTCTCAGATGATTGGCTATTTGGCCTTAATCTGTTTCTAAATTGTAATTGTAAAAATGTTCAAGGAGTCTGGCGATGACTGGATCTGGCTAAGACAAGACCCACTTGTCTGGATCAGATATTGAATTTTTGGGATCCCATCGAAACCTTTGGTCTTGTTTTTTTCGGACGAGTCTTAGTTCTTTCTGCATATAATTTTGCCTATGTAAATGTGTAAATGTGCCTATGTGTCTTTCTTCTTCTGCGCCTACTAGTATTTTGTTATGTGTTGTTTTACACATTGTCACCGGAATTCTGTAACAACCAGTTTCATTAACATTGCTGTCAGACGTTTGTTTTCATAGTCAACCGCTTCCAACGTGGTCCGGCAGATGGGGTCGTTTTCTTTAATTTTCCTCTAAAAATAACCGGAATTGATAAAGTAATGTAGAATCAACAATATACACAGAAAAGTTTGTGACATTCTTGCGGGAAAACATACTATTTATACAAATAATGCAGCCTATCTTTTTGTCGATGAATCGTTTTGATAAAATAAAATAAAGGAAAAAGCGATCAAACACCACTGTAACCAAATAATACATACCAATTCATTATGAAACAATTGCGGCACAGTTTTTAATAGGTTATTACCGTGAAATATTTTCCTAATGGGCTGTTTTTTTTATTTTTCCTATTTTCTTTAAAAACTAACTAAAGACTGTCAACTACCGTACCAACAGTAGTAAAAAATAATCGTAAGATGCCTTGCGAAAGCATTCGCTCGACGGGTTTAGAATACTGATTTTTCTCACACACCCACCGATCATTGCTCCGCCTGCTTGTTTGTTGTGTATTCGCATCATTTCTTACGGTGTACGCTACCGGAGCTGACAACACCCCCCTTTTCCGTTCTGTTTTTGGGATCCCAAAACGTAAGTGGAGGGATACCTAAGGCATCGCAAAAGTTGTCTGTCTGACCGTCTGTCTGTTCGTCTGTCAGCACGATAACTCTTGAAGGGAATGAGAATGAAACTTGGTGTGAGAGAGGTGTGAGAAACTCTGTAGCCCCAGATTTCGGGGTGAGGGAGTGGGCGGCAAAACAGCAAACAAAAGCTGTTTTTTAACGATAAACGATTATCGGGTAAGACGACATGTTGAACACGATGACGAAAACTGTTTTCTCGCCGGGCAAGTAGTTCGTCCGGAATCCGGCAAAAGCCGGAAAGTTGGTTAAAAGTGAAAGCTTTATTTGTTGATTAGATGTTCACTTTAGGGGTAAGATGAACACTTATGTGAAAAGCATTTTCTACCCGGACCACTAGTTTGCCCGGAATCCGACCAAACCGGAAAATTGAAGTTGATTAGATGATAGATTTAGGGCTAAGAAGAGACAATGAGTCTGTATATAACAGTTATTTTTTACCCGGACATATAATTCGTCCGGAATCCGGTTAAAATTGGAAATTTGTTTTAAGTTAAAGTTTTATTTGAAGTTGATTAGATGTTCTTTACAGGGATGAGGAGATACGCTGAATCCATTTCTTAATTGCTCTTTTTTTGCTGGACAAGTAAATCGCTCGGAATTCGGCCGAAACTGGAAATTTGGCAGAAGTAAAGCAGGAAGGTTCGGTCAGTATCGTCAAAATAGATATGGCTTATAGAGGTATATCTGAACTTGGTTTTCTCACATGATTAGCCTGGCGAAGATAAGACCCAATTTTCTGGATCAGATATTAGATTTTGGGGATCCCACCGAAACCTTATGTCTTGTTAGGATACCTATGACTACGGAAAGTATGTCCGGCTGTCAGCACGATAACTCTCGAAGGAGTTGAGATATTTTGTTCAATATTTGTATAAGGATTCTTTGGACCAAAGGTCAGGTCAAGTTCGTAGATGGGCTTTGTGGCCCTATATTTGGGGATGGGGGAGGGGGGTTCAGATTAAGGGGTGACAACAAAGAACTTTAAAAACAAATCAAGTTGTCGATTTAGGGGTAAGGAGACCCGCTGAATCCACGTCTGAATTCCTCGCCTGACAAATAGTTCGCCCGAAATACGGCCAAAACCGCAAAATATTCTGAGAGCGTGTTTTAAGTTCTTGTTGTTTTTTCGGTCAAGCTGTTCGCCTGAATTCCGGCCAAAACCAGGAATCAGGTAAAAATAAAAATAAAAATCCAGGGTTGATTAAAGGCTCGATATCGGAGTAAAAAACATGTGCTGGTCTCATAGCTGAACTTCATTTTCTCGCTGGTGAAACAATTAGCGTGGAATGCCGCAAACATCGGAAATCTGGCTCACTAGTTTGATTCTCATGTTTATTATTTTTGGTTCGGGGGTAAGAACGCGTGTGGCATCCATATCAGTGGCTCCCTCTCCATAGTTGGGGGAAAGGAGAGGTTGAAAAATACAGAGACACAAAAAGTCATCAGTTAAACTTGGTGATAGGCTGTTAAACGGGAAGTAAATACGATGAATCAAAAATATTAGTTTTCTCTCCAGTTGGGTAGACAGTTTGGTCAGAATCATCGGCAGAATTTTACGAATGGACCTAATTATCAGATCTTATTTTCGGGGAAATGTATTGCCTAATAGGTTTTGATAAGGCATGTGCAAGTTTACGGAGGGGGGGAATCTGTCGGATCCGACTATTATCTGTATCAGGAAGTTAAAAAATATAAACTTTTCAGGTCCCATCGAAACTTTTTGACTTGTTTTAAACTGCGGACAGATGGTCACGGTTGCCGAGACTGGAATTATTGCGTCCACAGTTTTCTGCAACTATCGTCCATTCCCTACGGAAAAGTTGAGTTTTTTTTAACTCCATCATGAAGTCGAAAAAAATCCGGCCGGAAAACCTGATCAACTGTCTGCAGCAGAAGTTTTTTTTTTCAGTTCAGTCATTTTTACACAATATGGCACAAAAAGCGTTATAACAGTGTACAACAGGACAAAAATCAAGCGTTTTAAAGCGGGTCGCAACAGTGAGGCAACCTTTCATGAAAGCATACAAAATATTGAGCCACAAATGATCATGGGTCACGGAGATCATGCCAAAGGATATTTTGGTCAAAAGCATTTTTCAAGTTTGCGATTCAGATGCGCACTTTAAGTGTGCTGGAAATTTAATTAAAGCATAACTTGATGTACAAATGATCACGGGCTCTTGGGATTCTCAAGTATGTATTGTTTCTTATAAAGTGTTTAACTACTGTTCCCGGTTATTATGCCGAATTGTTGTGGTATCGAAAGACTACCGAACAATAGGCTACTCTTTTTCGGTATACTTTCGTCGAAACTGGAACAAAAGTTGGAATTCGCATCTACCTAATCCTGAAACTTATACCGAACAAATTACCGAATCCCAATCATGATACCCAACAATTCTGAACCGATAGCTTATTCGGGATTCTCTGTCACTACCAAATCTCCATAAATATACCGCATAAAATAAAATAAAACTACTAAATGATTTCAGTAAATCCTCTTACCAAATCCGTGATAACTTCCGAATACTGGCAATTATACCGAATCCCGATCAGTATACCGAATAGATTTGTACAGATAGCCTATTTAGGATTCTGTATAACTACCGAATCCCCAAATAGTTCTGCTATTCAAACAAGAGCTACGAGCTCATATGGCACTTGTTACGAGTAGGCACGGCTCGGTTATGTCAATGATATATCTAGTGTTTGCTAGGTGTTTTCCCACCAAGTTTCATCTCGATCCCTCCACTCATAGCGTTTTCCAATATTTCCGGTTCTCCCCTCCAGCTCCCCCCAAAAGTCCCCGGATCCGGTCCGGATTTTAAGTGGATCGTCTGAGGCATGAGGTCTTTCCAAATATCAAGTTTCATCGAGATCCGGTCCCCCGTTCAAAAGTTATAAATACCTAAAGATTCCGGATTCCCCCTCCCTCCACTCCCCCGACAGTGCCCGAATCGGCTCGGTCACGTCAATGATGTATCTAGTGTTTGCTAGGTGTCTTCCCACCAAGTTTCATCTCGATCCCTCCACTCATAGCGTTTCCCAAGATTTCCGGTTGCCCCATCCAGCTCCCCCAAAAGTCACCGGATCCGGTCCAGATTTTAAGTGGGTCGTCTGAGGTGTGAGGCCTTGCCAAATATCAAGTTCCATCGAGATCCGATCACCCGTTCAAAAGTTATAAATACCTCAAGATTCCGGATTCCCCCCTCCCTCCACTCCCCCGACAGTGCCCGACTCGGCTCGGTCATGTCAATGATGTATCTAGTGTTTGCTAGGTGTCTTCCCACCAAGTTTCATCTCGATCCCTCCACTCATAGCGTTTCCCAAGATTTCCGGTTGCCCCATCCAGCTCCCCCAAAAGTCACCGGATCCGGTCCAGATTTTAAGTGGGTCGTCTGAGGTGTGAGGCCTTTCCAAATATCAAGTTCCATCGAGATCCGATCACCCGTTCAAAAGTTATAAATACCTCAAGATTCCGGATTTCCCCTCCCTCCACTCCCCCCACAGTGCCCGAATTGGCTCGGTTATGTCAATGATGTATCTAGTGTTTGCTAGGTGTCTTCCCACCAAGTTTCATCTCGATCCCTCCACTCATAGCGTTTCCCAAGATTTCCGGTTGCCCCCTCCAGCTCCCCCCAAAAGTCACCGGATCCGGTCCGGATTTTAAGTAGGTCGTCTGAGGCATGAGGTCTTTCCAAATATCAAGTTCCATCGAGATCCGATCACCCGTTCAAAAGTTATAAATACCTCAAGATTCCGGATTCCCCCTCCCTCCATTCCCCCCCACAGTGCCCGAATCGGCTCGGTTATATCAATGATCTATCTAGTGTTTGCTAGGTGTCTTCCCACCAAGTTTCATCTCGATCCCTCCACTCATAGCGTTTCCCAAGATTTCCGGTTGCCGCCTCCAGCTCCCCCCAAAAGTCACCGGATCCGGTCCGGATTTTAAGTGGGTCGTCTGAGGCATGAGGCCGTTCCAAATATCAAGTTTCATCGAGATCCGATCACCCGTTCAATAGTTAAAAATACCTCAAGATTCCGGATTCCCCCTCCCTCCACTCCCCCCACGGTGCTCGAATCGGGGAAGTGACTATTTCCAACTTAATCATTTGGGGTCCCTGATATGCCTGCCAAGTTTTATCGTCCTAGCTTATCTGGAAGTGCCCGAACTAGCAAAACCTGGACAGACCGACAGACCGACAGACCGACAGACCGACAGACCGACAGACCGACAGACCGACAGACCGACAGACCGACGGACGGACAGAAATTGCGATCGCTATATGGCACTTGGCCGAAGGGCAAGTGCCATAAAAATACGTATTGGGGTTGGTCTCCGGGGTTCGCCCATGAGGCCTCCAGATGTCTTATGACTGACTTGGTTTTAAGTTGTAAAATTAATTGTGTCTCAAAATGGTGCGCGGAGGATGGAAATGGTATCGTACGGCACGGGATTTGTTTTTTATTTATTTCTGCCAAGATTGGTTAATCTGTCTCGTTTTTTTTTTCTTTTGGATAAGAGAACTATTTATTTTTAATTTTTGTGCATATTTAGTGTTGCTTAACGGTAGCTCAATTGCATTCGAGCTGTACTCTCAGCCTTGAGTTACCTAATACTTTGTATATATTGGTTATATTAAAAGAACCTTGAACCTTAAGTGTTTTACTTTTGCACTTATTAGCCGTTAATATTGACACTCTAAGTAGGTTAGGAATTCATTTTTAATCAAAACCTTTAAGGCAAATAGATCTCGCATCCTCTGGAAGAATGCAAACGTATTTGTTGTTAAAGTGTAACCGTAGGTCTGAGATACGATAGTCCAGTTATCCATCATGTATTTACTTCGAAGGTTTGAAGACCCGATAAAAATACGTTTCTCCTTGCTCCGCTGTTCATGCAATCGATTTTCATCGAATGAACTTTTTCTTTCGGATTTGTGGCATCTCTATGTGATTAAATATTTTTTGAGCCCAAGCTGACTTTGAAACATTTATTCAAACAATGTTTACAACGTCGAGGACAGCCTGACGAGGACCCTTGCCAAGAAGGGCCGAAATATCGCTGATGAAGAATCATAGCTGACGCATCCGTTGTAAATATTGTTTGAATAAATCTATGTGATTGTACTTCTGTGCTTGAGATATTTGGCAATTAATGGTAAACGACTGATAAGACGAAAGTAAATCTTTCGGGGGTCACACACAACAGTAGACTTTCTTCAGATTTGATTTTATAACCTTAGCAGAGACAAAATAACTCAGTGTGTTAGTATTTGCAATAAATAATCCACTAGCCTTCTGGTGCCATGCAATGGAGGTGGTCTGCGAGCTGCACGGTAATAGCACCCGCTCAGTATTTTCGGAGCACGATATCGAAGAAAAACGAGGGAGCATACAGAGGAGAACTTGACCGGAATCCGATCGGGAAAAAAATGTCTTTTCGGAGAGAAAATTTGACAAAAATGACAGGCATGGACCGTAAGTAATCGAAAGAGAAATATTCTGACAGCAGCCATGGCACAGTTATTTATGGCTGCTGCTTTTTCCGAACTTTTTATAGTCTTCATCATCAAAGGAATTCTTTTCAACTATATCGGAATTGCTGTCCGTGAGGGAAAATAGACAACTAATTAACAAAAATTTGTTATTTAATGAATATAATTTTGAATATAATTTAGGGTGGTTCCCAAAATCACCACGATCTTTTTGCCCACTCTCAGAATGACACGCTTAGGATTCCAACGACGAAAATGCCCACGATTAAAACGCCCATGGCTCAAAATGCCCTCAATTCAGAGCCGCGTTCGATTCACCAACTGTCATCCACCCAGCATCCACCTACATTATCCTAAAATTGTCTGTAGTCGTTTTTTTCACGGATAATGACGTCATTCTCAACGAAAATTTAATTTTTGATCGAGCGAATCGAACGACAACAGACGAACCGTTTTCATCATCGCTAGAACTTCGACGGAATCCTAGAACGAAAAAAAACTTCCGTCGGGAATTTCGGATATTATCCAACGGTTTGTAGAACTACGACTACAGCTTTTTGTCGTTGAATAAAACGGAATCAAGGGCTGGTCGTCGACAATAATAGATAACTGTTGTTGAATCGAACGCGACTCAGGTCGAACACCCGAAATCAAAGTCGTCCGGGATGCCGGCGGCTCAAAGTGCCGACTGTTCACAGGGGTGGCTAATATCGTCTTGGTTCAAAATGCCAAAGGCTAAACTGTTCACAGAGGCTAAAATCATCCTGGGACAAGGGCCTACGAGGTTATAATGGATATGATTAACCACGGAAAAGGTAGGCTAAGTGCGAGTTCTACCTTTCGACCCAAAACTTGTCATCAGCATGACAAAGACGGACCTCGGACCATGAACCACGTTCGGGCCTGGCATCGAGTGCTCAACAGACGAATTACAGCCCGACCACGTTTATTTCGACTTCTGCGTGAAGCTCAAGCCATTCAAGACGAGATGGAATTGGACCTTGCTCCAGATCGGGGCTGGGGCCGATTTAAGATGCAGAAGTCGAAGAATGATCCGAAAAGACCAGCAAGTTAAAGCTGTTAAAGAAAAGTTCCAAGGGGGGTCCTTATCAGTCAGGGGCTTCCTCGAGAAATCACAGCTCTTTCGTGGCATCTAACCACGAGGCAATACACACGTTTCTTGTAAATATTTTACCAGTATTATATTGTAATTAAGGTCATACCAGTTCAACGTACGATAATCGTCATTCTGATTTTTCGGTCCACTCCTCCCGTTGCTCAATCCAAGTTTACTACGGACTGAACACCTCAAATAATCCAATTGTGTGCATTCTGAACCGTGGACATTGTGAGCCGTGGTCATTTTGAATTGTTAGAATTTTGAGTCGTGGGCATTTTGAGTGTTAGCCATAAGTTAGTGGTAGTGTGGTAAGGAATTTTGATGTTTTGATAATAGTCCTTAACGTCACTGAGTAGCGGTGGCTACGTAGCAACTCGAATTGGCTCACTCCATTCTGTTGGAAGGAGAAGGAAATAGAAGTTACGCATGCATAAACAAAAAAATTCTTTTATAAGAGACGGATAATTAGAGAGTGGATAATTATCATTATCCGCTCTTGCTTATTTATTTGTTATTACATTCAGCGTTATGCTACATGTAATACATTATATTTACATACATTATTCAGACTGCTGTGAAACAGTTGTGCTAGTTGATTCCGTTGTGATTGTTTTTAACTTGCGGGTTATGATAGTTTATTTGATGACAGTGTAAGCCATTACGGTTTTGTCTACCAACTAGATATAACGACCATAGGCGAGAAATGCTGACGTAATCGTAAGATGACTACAAATGCATACGGGTGACGGGTTTAGAATGCTAATTTCTCCTCACACACCCTCCGATCATTGCACTGCAGATTTGCGCAAGGTTTAATCTTTATTATGATTACCAATAGTAAGTAAGTAAGTAATTTATTTATGACCCGCCATTTTGAAAAAGCGGAGTAAATGAAGAAAATATACAAAACACACAGAAAAATACACTTAATTTTCAATCTTCGGTCAGGAAGCAGTGAAATATCCATGCCACTGATGCTAAAGCGCCCACTGCTGGTGGGCGGTCTAACTCACGAGTTACAACTCGGGAGTTCTAAGCTTTATCGCAGTATGATCTCCTAGTATTTACACCTTCCCTGTTCTTGATTGAAAACCATACTATCTGCTACTCGGCTGTTAAAGTTTAACTGAAAAGTCAACTTATTTCTGTGTCATTTAAATTGAATACACTGAATTACTTGGATTTTGCAAATGGACTTTTTTTTATTTTCCACTATCTGCTCTAGTTATGACCTTCAGAATATCTGTTGCCGTCCCCACAGCGTAAATTTTACTATGACGCTGGAAATTTTAATCTCAACACATACGCGCCTTTTCAGTGGGCAGTGGTGAGATTGATGAAGATTGCTTAGTGCCTGAACAAAGAAAAATTATCTTTCTCGTAAAGCTACGTTTACACGGAGGGTTTTTACCCGTACTCCGTGAGTATTTTCCCCCGCAACAGTAACAAATCCCCGGGTATTTTGGACTTCAATTTCGCGAACTTTTTACCCGGGTATTTGTTTGTCGAAGGGTATTCTTCGACGTCAGCAAAAACAAAATTAGATTTTCGCGCAACAATTTTGATTATGTCCATATAAAAAGTGATCCAAATGGACACATGTTGTCGTCCCTTGTAGATAGGTATCCTGAGCTTTGCAACCTTGGAATCTATTGCCACATGACAGTACTCTCCCTTGAAAAATACCCGTGTACCGTGTGAACACTTTCCCCTTCCGTGTCCGGGGAAAAATACCCGCCGTAATGATCCTTAAGACATACAACAAAAATACAAGCGTATAGAGGCGTCAGAAATCACACGGAAATTCCACTATTTGAAAATCAATTATCCATGGATAGCGGAACTACGAAGTAACGCATTTTCAGCTGGTCTTCAAGTCAGTTTAAGGGAACAAGTGACGGGTAACTAGATTGTCCTAGTCCAGCCCTTTTCGGTTAAACTTTAAGCACGCATCGGATAGTATTCTATGCTGCTGTTACTTCAGCCCCGCTGCCATATAAGATCGGGTATACTGCTTTTCATGTATGCCTCGCAACATACTCCCGACGATCGTATAGGAGAAGCTCGACGGTAAGAAATATCGGTTATGTAAATTTCAGATTTCCCCCTGTTTTTGCTAGAAGTCAGTGGGCCTGGAGGCAAAAACAGGTAAAGCACTGGTTAATTTGTTAAAAGCCGAGCCTATTTTTAAATTATATAACTTTGGAACGTAAACAGTAAATACTGCGATGTGTGCTTGAAAGGACACCTCGCACCTATTTACTGTTTACGTTTCAGTGTTATAATTCAAAACTACTTCATGCCTTAAAGTACGACGCTCTTCCTAGAAATGATATTTTCACGATTGAATGGTTCCGAAATATCGTTTTTGAAAACACCATTACTTGCCACGTGAAATTATCGATTTTCTTGTTGGCCCTTGTCGACTCTATCCAGCCCTCCCGTTCTCCGACGCGGCGGCTGGACGCAACGTATTTGAACTTGAACGCGCCATCGTTAAAAAGTGGGAAAACGAAGCAAAACATATTTGATAGTGCAAAACGGATACGTCAGCAGAATTTTCAGAAAATACCAATTCAAAAATTTAGCTGACGTGGTTAGTTTGCACTGATTTAGCTTGCGCTATCAAATATGATTCACAGTCAGCTTGGGCTGAAGGAATATTTATATTCGAAGCAAAAGAAAAGAAGTCTTAAATAAGAAATGGACCTGATGGTCTACCATGTCGTCTGTGCGAAGAGTATCGCGAACCTTAAAGCTTTCGGCCAAGTTTGTGCTGCGTGACTGGCAAAATTCGGCACGGCCGAAAAAGCGCTAAAAAGACGTAGGAACAAAACGAAACAATGGCAAAGGCGGGGATTTCAGAAGCATATTTATTTATTTGTCTATTTTTTAATGGAACAAGATGTTGAGCCGAAGCTTCTCTCCCTACAAAACACATGAACTGTTGTTTAATTACACTACACTATAGACTGCTACAACGAATGTACATCAAAAAGGATATAATTCCTGAGCTAGGGATAATATATATAAGGCCGAAAAAGTAAGAGAGGTCCTTTAAACAATAGCCAACGCTTCGGCTATTTTGAGCTTCCCTCCATGCTGTTGATGTCTAGCCAGATAGAATTCATTTTATTTTGTGTATTTTACTCGTACTCCGCTGTTATACAAAAAGCGGGTCACAAATAAATAATAATAATAACAAAATAGACGTATTTTCTGACCACTGAGCTTCACGCAAATAATCGCCGGGAACCTGTTACGCATCAAAAATAGCTAAAGAAGAGAAGTGTGAAAAATTATTGAGTTGCCGTACAGGGGTTAGAATATACCGCATTAAATTCGGGTATTAAAATGGATGGAGTGATTACGGAAGAAGGTTTTGTTTGCATTATAGGTACGACGGGCCCTTTAAGGATTTACTAAAATGATGTTTTGATCCCCCGATAAGAAATTATTAGCTGCGTTGATTGCACACTGGGCTGTCACCGCTTTGCGGTTTTTCTCTTATAACGCGTTTTTTGGTTTCCGATGAGTTGACGAAAACTTGCTAACTCCTCGGTAAAGCCGGACTCCCGAGCAGGTTCTGGTTAGTCCGCACTGGTGAGATAAAACCGGACACCGGTTAGTTCAGAAACGGGTTATAAGACTGGTGAGTAGTCACCGGTGGATGCAAAAACTGCTTATAAGGAAAAACGGAGACCATCGGTGAGAACTCCCGTGACAAAGAACGGTTAGAGCATGTATCTACACCAGACAGTTTGCGTGCTGGGTTAGAATATCCGTATTAAACTGATTGTAGGACAATTGGTCACATGACAATTCGTCACACGACAATCGTCACAGCACAATTTGTCACAGACAATTCATCACACGGACAGTTAGTCACAGGGACAATTCGTCACATGATAATTGGTTACACGGACTATTCGTCACTAGGACAATTTGTAGCTAGGACAATTCGTCACTAGGACAATTTGTCACTAGGACAATTCGTCTTTAGGACAGTTAGGTAGTTTTGGATAAAGGTAGTTTGGATAAAAATCAAAAATGCCACCCCTTCACAAGAGGTTGTTTGAAAACTATTATGACTTATTACTTTTCAGAATTGTATTTCTATAGTTTATCCCCGAATGATTACTTTCATTTGGAAACTTCCAAATTCCTATTGTAAAAATAATAATATTTAATTGTTTATTTAATTTGTTATAGCACGTATCTACACCAGACAGTTAGACCAGGGGTTAGAATATACCGCATCAAGTTCGGGTGTTAAAATGGATGGATCGATTACGAAAGAAGGTTTCATTGGGATTATAGGCGCGACGGGCCCTTTATCGATTTGCTAAAATGGTGTTTTGATCCCCCGATGAGAAATTATTATTACTTTCCCCGATGAGAAATTATTATTACTTATTACTTTTTTAGAGATGAGATGTTTATTTATTTATTAGGTTCTGGTTAGTCCGCACCGGTTAGGTAAAATCGGACACCGGTTAGTTCAGAAATACGTTATAAGACTGGTGAGTAGTCACCGGAGGATGCAAAAACGACTTATAAGAAAAATCGGAGACCACCGGTGAGAACTCCCGTGACAAAGAACGCAGCTATTTTTACTTGTTAGAATTTAATTTTTCTATAATTTTCATTACTACTTCCAAATTCCTAGTGTAACAATAACAGTATTTAGTTATTTATTTAAATTTTTTAGAGCGCGTATCAACACCTGACATTTTGCGTATGTAATCACTTGTTTCGAGGAAATAGAATAACATTAAGAAGAGAAATTTAAAAAATTTGGTCCATGAATAATAGTTGCGACTTTCCACTGCATAGACTCCGCGTGACATAGTAGTCGGCATAGAGGGCGGCAGAGCGTCATTTGACACAAATGACAAGGCGAAATGAGAAACAACGCCACTGACTGACCAAGCTGCTTTTGATTTTTTCTTTTTTCCTTTTCTTTTTAGCGTTTTGCCGCTGTTTGAGACACTAAACAATTTTTAGGGTCTCGGGATGCAGCAAATGGCAGTGTTTCCACTTGCCATTACCTTTGTTCTTTCGTTTTTTTCTAATCGATCGCCTAGGAATCGCCAGAGATTTTACATAACCATGTTTCGTGAAGCTGCCTATTGCGCAATCGAAGTAGTTTCAAAAATCTCTTCCTATGCCGAACGTATTTCCGTTTCCCGCGCATATCTCGAAACCTCCACGACAAGGTTGAGGTTCGTCGACATAAGTTGCGTTTTTGCAGATACCATGATATCTGATACCACGGTCAAAAGACGTTTCTGCAATTATAGTTGTATCAGGGCAGTTATCGTGGTATGATATTCAGATACCGCGTTCCGACCGTGGTAACTGATTGTGGTTCTGAAAAAGTCATCTCATTTTCATCATCACCAACAATAGGTGTAGGATTTTGTCAAATTCGTCGGAAAGAAATTTGGCACGATGTGACTCGTGGCCACATGTGCATCAGTTTTTCGTAGTATCAGATACCACGGTGACTGCAAAAACGACTAATTGCAGATCCGTTTACCATGGTAACAGATACCATGGTATCTGCAAAAATGTAATTACTGTCCTGTGGTGTTGAGAATTCAAAATTTGGTGGCCAAAACCGCCAAAACGCATGAGAAGATTATGTCTTATTTCAAACAGTTTTTCGATATCGAGGATTTGATGGGTTTCGTTATAAGATTTATGATTGTGACCAAGTATTATTCTGCAGGCTCTCTTCTGCAGTTGTTCGATTTCGGCATCCTGAGCTTTACTTAACCCAGTGGTTTTCTGAACCGAACTCCTTAAAACTTTGACTATTAAATTTTTAAACAAAATTAAGGCCAATGGCTAATCATTTTTGAAAACCGAGTCCGGATATGGATTCAGCATGTGTGTTTACCCTAACACGTCATATCTTACTTTGACGAAATTGATCAAAACATTATGCCTTACTTCTACCGATCTTCCGATTTGGCCAGATTCCGGGCAAACTAATTGCCCGGTAAAAAGATAAAGCTCAAAAATGAATTGAACGTGTCTCCTTACCCCTACATCCAACTTCCAATCAATTTCAGATAAAAATTTTGTTTTTAAAAAATTTTCCGATTTTGGCCAGATTCCGGGTGAACTGTTTGTCCGGCGAGGGAATAATTTCCATGTACGGATTCGGCATGCCTCCTTACCAGTAATTCGAACCTGTAATCAGCATCATATAAAACTCTTACTTGTAACAAATTTTCGGTTTCGGTCGGATTTCGGGCGAGTACGGATAGAAAATAATCGTCATATACTGATTTGGCATGGTTCTCTTATCCCTAAATCGAACATCTAATCAACTACAATTAAAACTGTTACTTTTAACAAATTTTCTGGTTTGGGCCGGATTCCGGGTGAATTATTTGTCCGGTGAGAAAATGAAGTTCAGTTTTGGTTTCAGCGTATCTTCTACCTTTAAAACTCTCGCATCAGCTTGAAAAAAAATTCTTCATTCATATACTGGGCTACAGAACTACGAACTTGGCCTGTACTCTGACCCAGTGGATCCTCACACCAAGTTCAAGCAAAATATTTAAACCCCCTCGAGAGTTATCGTGCTCACAGACCGACCACTTTCATGAAGTCATAGGTATCCCTCCACTTACGTTTTGGGATCCCAAAAAGTTAGGTCTTGAGTCTGGAGAACGCGGTGGCTCACCTGTGGGTGTCTCACGAACAGTTCTTTTACCAGTCTAGCGGTCTGAGCGGATTAGCCTCTGTCCCTCCCCTTGCCTCATTATCAGTATCCATCACACAGAGATAATACCGAGGGGTTATCCACTCCCCGGCACCTTCTTTACAACCTTTCCCGGCACCGGATGGAAGTTTAGGCACCGGTGCTTTCCATAATTCGGCGATTCCGCTTGTAAAAATGCTGATCGTGGCAATCGGTGCCGGCTGGTGTCTACCGGTGGCTTGCTGTACACTAAAATCGAGAGTAGGCAACCCCTCGGGTAGTGCAATTGATCCATAGGTTGACGGACAGAGAAGACAAGCTATCACTTTTTGAATTCATATCAGGGATAGTGCATAAAAAAACGTGAGGGAGTACATTGGTGATGGTGATGAGTGGGCAACCCCTAATAAGAAAATTCAGTCTGGTAGAACCCAACGAGGCTGTTGATAAGTTAGCTGCTACAGCTCTGACCTTCTTCTAATGAGGGTTTAACGACTCCTTGCTCCCTAGATGGCACCGAAACAGGAAAGTCATTGTTCGATCTGGACTAATAGACGTGCCATCTCAGATTCAGACTTCGAGTGATGACCTGTGTAAAAAGACCATTAACTTGATTCACGCTTACGACCCTCTGCGGACATTCTTTCTTATTGATGCTGGTTAGCTTGTTCATGTTCTATTGATTAGTTTGTTTGTTGTTGCTTTTTTCGTTATTTATCGTTTTGTTTCTTTCATGATACTCCGTATTCTGTGTTTTATCCTTTTTGGGTAATAATGTTCATTAATTCATTCATAGACGATGTTTGCACATTTCAGTCCAAACTGTCGTATTTCACTTTTTACTAAAGCTCATACCTGCGCCTTCTGAATAGTAATAAACCAAACATACCCCCGTACATTGCACTTTGTTATCCGCAAATCTGAATTTGTTTATTTTAGTTTTTCTTTGTTACGTACGTATTACCAGAACGTGTCTTATTGCCGGCAAATAGTATTCACGTCATGTACTATACCTGTTAATACATTTGAGGTATTCCAGTAGGTAATTAATATTCTGGTAATAGCAATTGCTGTAAAGAGGGTAAACGGTATATAAAAAAATAAATCGCATTTCAAGTCAGTGTGAGATTCACAGGACATGCTTTCTGAAGTTGAACAAGGAGTTTTTGATAGCTTTTTGCCAGGTATGCTATTAAAAAAGTAATAAAAAATGTGGTAAAACTAAAGGTAAAGACATAAACGTAATAAAATTCAAAAGTAGTAGTGTATATTCTAAAAGCAACGCATTTAGTACTAGTCAATATTTTTCTTTCAATCTATGTGTTTTCCCGTAAACTGTTGTTTCTTGGAAGCTTTTGTGGTGGTACGCCACTATGTATAGGGTAGAAAGAATGAAATAGGCCGTTAATCTTAAACTTCAACCAATCCTTTTACTCCGATGCAGACGCAACCTTTGATTTGTTCTTGGGTTAAATTCTATCAGTCTGAGGCATCGTCTCGTAGGTACAAATTTTGTTCTTGTTGATTCTTCTGTGAAGACCTAGAGTACGCATAGCCAATCGTCATTTCACCATATTCCTCTTTCTGTTCTTGAATAATGACGTCCTTTAATGTGTGCTTACCCACATTGTTTCTTTCGTTATGCCTTACATTTGCTTTGTTCCATTTTTTCTTTCGTTGCTTTTTAAATCTTGAACTTTACTGCTCCCAGTCTCTCATAAGACAGGCATTTTCACAGCAGGTCCTCATTTCTGTATCTATCGTTGGACTAAGCTGATTTGGTAGGATGTTTCAAACAAGAGCTGTGAATACTCTGTATGACTAAGTCCGAAACACGCCAGTGGACCTCGGGAAGAACAAGAAACGTCACCCGATGGAACCCTCTAAATTGATTCAATTCCTGTGTAAACCAATCAGTAACGTTTGTCGTCGTGACGTAAATGGCTCTTCGCTGGGGACACGGTGACTCTTCAACGGCACGAAAAGTTACTCATCAAGAGTATTGAAAACACGAACATTCTCCCCGTCACTTATTGGTTGTGTTTTTGTTAATTTTTGTATTTCTTTCACAGAATCACAAATGGCTGACAAAGAGGAAAATGGAGAACCCAAAAAGTACGGATCAACTTCAGCGCATTCCTCTTCTTCTTCACTCGAAGGTTTAGCTGTGGAATCTGAAGATGCTAGTTTCGCACCTCAGCTGTTGGCTGCTGGCTCCGGTAAGTAAAGAAAATTATAACCTCAACTGTTATTAGCTAATAACTTTTCCCGAACAGATATGCCATGCATATCTTCCTATGTCCCACAGGAAGTTATTTTATGATAATTACTTTTGTGGAGGTTGTTACAACCTCGTATCATCCTCCAGAGAGGCTGATACGAAGCCGTATCAGCCTCCGCAGGTGTTTGTCGAGCACTTTTCCTCACTGAAATCATCGAGCACCTTTCCTCAAACACAGAAAAATAAGCTGAAAAAAGAAGGTAACCTCCCAAATATAAATTAAAAGCAACACCTTCAGTAAAAAACACAAAAAGGACGATATTGTGGGCACAAAACAGTGTTCGTTTGTTTCATCGATTATTTGTCAAACGGAAAACTGAGGTGAGGGGGATGGTTTTACGAGTTTATGTTTAGGGCCAACAAGACTAACAGAGGCACTTGCGTCATATTATTATTGAGTTGTAGGGAGTCTAAAAATTGGCAGGCAAAAATTCGATTGGCCACATCTAGGCGAAATCCAGGACATGACAGGGGGGGGGGGTTGGAGTTCGCCCGAGTTTGTATCCAGAAATGTATTTCCTCTTATTCCAATTTCTTTATACTCCTCGATACCAGTATCGTAAATGAATGAGGAACTCTGAACAACCTGATCAGTTCTACGCTCATCGTTTCTGTATCTCAAAGTACTTGCGGGGCGTTGCGAATTTTTTCGACTCTGAAATGAAGCCAGACGAAGTTTTTTTTTTACCTGACGATGGTTTTTTTCAACGCTGGCTTGACGGATATCGCCAGGCGTGATGAAATTCGCTCTTTTGGTTAATTGGGCTTTAGCTATCTAGACGGCAATGGGACTTTCATTCTTCGTATTCTTTTTCTGACCCTTCCTACCCGTTAGGTTAATAAATTCTTCTCTCTCCTTTCAGCAACTCTTGGTGCCCTGGCTCTTGGTGCAGCAATCGGCTGGTCCTCCCCTGCCTCACCGCAACTTTCCCAACCGCCACTGAATTTCGCCTCGTCGGACATCGCTCTGATTGGATCCCTCTTAAATCTCGGAGCTCTCATTGGCGCAGTGGGCGGAGGTATAGCCGTCAACCAAATCGGTCGCAAGGCAACTGCGATTTTCGTCTCGCCAATTTTCGCACTTGGATTCCTGCTAGTTGCCTTTTCTGATAATGTACCAATGATGATTGCTGGACGTATTTTGTGTGGCTTAGGGGGTGGTACCACAAGCGTTGCAGCTCCAGTTTACGTTGGTGAAATTGCGACACCGAATCGTAGAGGCCTCTTGGGTTCTGGGTTCCAGCTTATGGTAGTTGCTGGTATTCTTTTTGCGTATGTTCTTGGATCATTTGTTTCCTGGTGGTGGCTCTCCCTTATTTCAGGATTCATTCCACTTATGTTTATGGTGTCTATGATTTTTGTACCAGAAAGCCCAGTGTATTTGATCTCACAGAAGAAGGAGAACGAGGCAAAGAGCGCCCTCCAGTGGCTGCGCGGCGCGCGGTGCCACATTGGCGCTGAGCTCGAAGAAATTAAGCGATCTGTTGCAGCGCAAAACGCCCGTCCCGTTGGCGTTTCCGATTTGCTTCAGTCTAGCACTTTAAAACCGTTTTTGATTTGTGTTGCCCTCATGTTTTTCCAGCAGTTCTCCGGTATTAACGCGGCACTTTTCAATTTGACTGCCATTTTCGGCGCGGCGGGCGGCAGTTTGGATGGCAACACCCAAGCAATTATTGTCGGTGCCGTTCAAGTCATAGCTACCCTTATTTCATCCGTTGTTGTAGACAAAGCTGGCAGAAAGATTCTTCTTATTTCCAGTGCGTTCGTAATGGGCGCATGCATGTTTGCTCTCGGCGCATTCTTTTACATTCAGACGAACGATCCCGCCACTGCTTCGACCATCGGGTGGCTTCCCCTTGTCTCCCTCATTGTCTACATTACCTTCTTTTCATTCGGATTCGGGCCCCTCCCTTGGGCGCTTATGGGTGAGCTCCTCCCAGGGCATATTAAAGGGATCGCAAGCTCAATCGTTTCCGGTTTTAATTGGGGTTTGGCGTTTATTATTACACTAGTATTTGAAATGCTTATTGCTGCTATGTTTGAATATGGTGTTTTTTGGATGTTCGGTTCGTTTACTATTGTGGCGGGACTTTTTGTGTTGTTTATTGTACCCGAAACGAAGGGCAAGACTTTGGACGAAATTCAAGCGTTGTTTCAATAATTTCGAAAAATAAAATATATTTTTATACCAAGTCGCCCTTATAAAGTTGCCGTCAAGGTGTTATGGTGGCTTTGCGGGATCGGGTCACTACTCGTTGAGTTTCCTCAACCCGAGAAGAGCGAGGCCTTGTTACGGTACCGAACGCTTATCCGAAATGGAGTGTCACGCGTCAACTTATCGTACTAAATGCGTGTGGATATAGCTGCGCAGGATCGATTTAGGGGCACAAATGTTATGGTTGGCTTATCTCTGCGTCAGTTTTTGGGATCACAAAACATAAGTGGAGGGATACCTATGACATCGCAAAAGTTGTCCGTCTATCCGTCCGTCCGTCTGTCCGTCTGTGCGCACTATAACTCTCGAAGGGAGTGAGATATTTTGATTAAACTTGGTGTGAGGCTTCTTTGGGTCAAGAGTAAGGTCGAGTTCGTAGATGGGCTCTGTAGCCCTACATTTAGGAGTGGGGGAGGGGGTTTAAATTAAGGGGCAAATAAAATATTTTAAATAGATTATCTGATAGTCGATTGTGGGGTAAGAAGACATGCTGAACGTGATGGTTACAACCATTTTGTTATCTGACAAGTAGTTCGCCCGGAATCTGGCCAAAACCGGAAAATTGTTAAAAGTTAAAGTTTTATTTGTAATTGATTAAATATCTGACTTAAGAGTAAGAAGAGATGTTGAATCCGTGTATGACAATCATTTTTTACCCGGACATATAGTTCGGCCGGAATCCGGCTGGAGCCTGAAAATTTGTTATAAGTTAAATTTTTCTTTGAAGTTGATTAGATGTTCAGTATTGGGGAAAGAAGATACGCTGACTTCGTTTTTTAGCTTTCTTTTTTCGCCGGATAAGTAGTTCCTAAATTCGGCCGAAACCGGGAAATGGATTAGCTATTTGGCCTTAATCTGTATCTGAATTTTAATAGTAAACATTTTCAAAAAGTCTGGCGAAGACTGGATTTGGCTAACACTAGACCCAGATGTCTTGATCAAATATTGAATTTTTGGGATCCCATCGAAACCTTTGGTCTTGTTTCAGTCGTGGCAGCAGGCTTCGAAAGTGCCCGCGCTTTCTATATTATTGCCCCAGTTTAACGTGCCGTATTTGCACACATAACATCATTATGCAGCCCTGTTAAATGTACAATTTGGTCATGTGCATTACCTGTAGACTGTACCCGATGAAAAATGTGTAGCCTGCATAGTTGTAAGATAGTTGTACGAAAAAGTTGCATGTGTAAGTAAAGGATACTATCATTTAATGTGCTTCAGACTGTGCCGATCTTAAGCAGTAAGATCCAGTAGCATCATGTCTTGCTATTGCCATGGTAGCATCCAGTCTTGCTAATAATAGCAGATATTAATATGCAGTAACACGGTAGTCTTGATGTAGAAGGATGTAGTAGCATCAGTTCGTACTGCATGCTACTTTTTCGTACAACTTCATACTACTATTTTTTTATACATTTTTCATCGGGATAGCCAAGACTACCCAGTGTTCATCGAATTCCCCGTGCAGCGATCCTCTTTTTTAAGACCTCAGAGTGAGACCCTCCACCCCCCGGGCTTCGCAGAATCGCATCCAACTTGGTAGCGTCAAAAAGAGCTCCCGCGGACATGAACACGAGCATGAGCAGTACCTTCCCAGTCGTTTCGCCTAGAGCTGGTCAGGCGTGAATCCGGAAAGGAGGATCCTTCGGCTGCAAGTCAAGACTCAACAGCCAGGTCGTCGGTTTGTCTTTCGTGGTTATTTTTTGTTTGTTTTTCGTAGCATCTTGTTTGAAGAACTTATTTTTGTATCATTTAAAAAACTAAGAAATCATATTTCGTACTTTTTGTGGCTACTCCTGCATCCCTCAATGACGTTAACTTCAATCTTTTTTTTACCCACTTTTAACTACTCACATCATCTAACTTTTGAAAATAAACCCATACTTTATTTACTATTCTTCCCACCTAATATTTCGAAATTAATTATTTCATTTAAGTTTCTGAAATAATTTCTGTACCTAGATTTTTTTTAAACCACTAAATCTAAAGTATTAAGCATGTGAGAACACTTAAAATAAAAAAAAGATCCTCAATTAAATACACCAAGTCATCAACCCCAGCTATTTTACTAGCACACAAACAAGGACAAAAGATAACACGATACAACACAAAAATTTCCATCCTCCGTTCCGGCTACTCAAATACACATTCAAACTCTTCAAATTTACTACTTTCTGGAAACGGTAAAAAGGATGAAAAACAAACCGCCCACGACTGCAAGGGGCTGCTCCCATCTTTATCACATTCAACTAAAAAACATCACCAATAAATACAAAATTTAAATAAGCTTTAATTCCGCTCTACGACGACAGTTTCACAAAAATATCTCCTTTGGTTATTTTTAACAAGAGCTGTAAGCTCATATGGCACTTGCAAGTATATGTAGTAGGTAGGGATATCAGCTAAGATTTGCACTGTCTTGAGGCACATGCGATTATGGGCCTTTGAGACTCATGAAAAAGGAATGGGGAGTCGCGTTGCATTCTGTCACTAATATATATAGGACCTTTGCTTGTTCTTCCCACCAATTTGCCTCCCGATCCGTCCACTCTTAACGTGTCACCCGATATCCGGTCCCCCCCCCTCTATGTCCACCCGAAGTAATCTGATTCATTCCAAATTTGATGTGTGACCGGAGGTCTTTCCAAATATCGAGTTTTATTAAGATCCGGTTCCCCGTTCAAAAGCTATAAATACGTCAATATTTCGGATTCCCTCTCCCTCCACTCCCCCCACAGTGGTCGGATCGGTGAAGTGACTATTTCCAAGCTATTTTGGTCGGGTCTCTAATATGCCTGCCATGTTTTATCGTCCTAGCACACGTGTATGCATCTTAAGTCGGGATCTCCGGAATTCTGGAACCCTCCCTCCAACTCTCCCCACAGTGCTCGGATCCGGCCCGGTCTTGTCAACTATGATTTTAGGGCTTGTGTTTGTTCTTCTCACCAAGTTTCATCCCGACTCGTCCACTCTGAACAAGTCACACGATTTCCGGTTCCCCCCTCCAACTCCCCCAAAGTCACCGGATCCATTCCGGACTTGACATTTGACATCTGAGACACGATGTCTTTCCAAATATCAAGTTTCATTTACATCCGATTCCCCGTTCAAAAGTTATAAATACGTAAATTTTCCAGATTCCCCCTCCCTCCACTCCCCCCCCCCCCCCCCCACAGTGGTCAAACGGGGAAAGTGAATGTTTCCAAGTTATTTTAGTCGGGTCGTTGCTGCCAAGTTTCATTGTCCCAGCACAGGTGTAAGCATCTGAACTCGGGATCACCGGAATTCCGGAGCCCTCCCTTCAACTCCCCCCACAGTGCTCGGATAAGGTCCGGTCTTGTTAACTCTGTATCTAGGGCTTGTGCTTGTTCTTCCCACCAAGTTTCATCCCGATCCGTCCTCTCTGAACATGTCGCCCAATTTCCGGTTCCCCCCTCTCCCCCCAAAGTGACCGGATCAATTCCGCACTTGAAGTGTGACATCTGAGACAGGAGATCCCAAATATCAAGTTTCATTCAGATCCGATTCCCCGTTCAGAGGTTAGACATACGTCATTATTCCGGATTCCCCCTCCCTCCACTCCCCGAGGGTGGTCGGATAAGGGAAATGATAATTTCCCAGTCAGTTTGGTGGGGTCCCTGGTGTGCCTACCAAGTTTCATCCTCCTAGCACATCTGGAAGTGCCCTAACTCGACATGAGTGGACCGACCGACCGACCGAAAGGTGATTGTTATTTGGCACTTGAGCGGAGCTGCAAATGCCATACAAAATTGGTGTCGTGAACTTCCTACAATCTGGCGAGTGTCTCAGTTCGCCACATAAAAACGCTGTTTAATAACTGTTCGTATACAAAATCAATCAACAAAAACTCTTAACTGCTTCGGATCTCAGTCCATTCGCTACTGAGTACTGAACAGGGTTGCCACATCAGCAATATTTAGAGAGTTACTTTGGAGAGAACAGAGAATGAATTGGGAGTGAAATGTATTTTCAGGAAATGTTCACTTTTGTTCGGAATCGCCTCTGTAAAAATGACAAATCTTAGTTTTTCTTTCATGATAAAAACTTGAAATAGTGCCTTCTGGTCCGAATCCCTGCTGCAATGACATATGACATATTTCGTCATTTTCTGAAATAGAGTGATTTTCATGTCCTACGTAAGACAAGAGTGACAAAAACAAATAGAGTGACAATTCACACTATCGTATGACATGTGGCAACCCTGGTACTGAATACTAAATACACCTTCGCGCTTCACGTCCGAGGGTGTGATATGGTTAAGGGCGAAAACCTGATTACGAAATGTGGGGATACTAAAAGGTACAGTGACATGTGAAGGGGATTCACGACAATTGGGAATAGTGAGAGATCAGGGTGGTTACGATTTGCTGTAAATTTAAGGACCTGTCTTACCTGCGGTACAAATGCAACCCACCACCGTAACCTGTCCATTCGCTCTTAGACTGGAGACCCGAATTGTGTGCGATACAGTATCAGCCTGCAACCGACATCTCACTGATTTTCTCACGAGCTGTTTCGCTATCTTGGATGCGTATCATGTTCTCGACGGCTATCTACGAGAAGTTTATTCATTAGAAAAACTGGTTTTGTCAATTTGGCCTTGGTTTTGCTAGAAGTCAACGGCCTGGAAAAAAGCTTATAACAGCCAAAACCCTGTGTAATGTATTGAAATCTTGGCCTAGTTTTAAAGGCTTGAACGTAAACAGTAAATAGTTTGATGGGGTCCTTTAAGAAACTCTGTAAGATAGATACTTTAATTTTAGCCGTTAGGCCATACACAAAATCATACATTTTTAAACACTTCGAGAGAGCGATTATATAAAATCCCATGTAAAACGCTTTAAACTCCCACCACCAATAACTATTTACATCTCTTTAACGCTTCTTTGACAAAACCTGTAAATGCCATTATCGCTGACCGTGAAGATGACTTTAGGATACCAGGAAAGAGCAACCCATCTTCACCAAAAAATCTTACTCTCAAATCCGAGAGCCCCTTGCATCTTGACAGGAAGTGAGACAGATTTTCCTCTTCCAAACCACATAACGAGCAAGTATAACATGACTTCGGGTTTCGGGAATTTCTTTCAAATAATTTAACCCTACTCTTAAGAGGGAGACTGTTCGCTCGGATCTAGAACCACAAACGCAGGTTTTCAGCCGGTAAACGTAGATGTTGCACGCTGTAAGACACTTAAAGAACTTATCTCTCAGAAGCCCACTAAGAAAAATTGGACAATCAAAGTCGGTCTGAGATTGCTGCGGTTTTCATATGAGATAGCGGAGTAATCAACTGAGAAAAAGGCACTGCACTGCTATCACCTTTCCATATTTTCAAGCATGCATGCCAAAGAACATTATTTTTTACTTTCTGATAAGAACGAGTGTATTTACTCTGATGCGGAAAATTTATTGACTGATGATTATTGTCAGTTTGATTGGATATTTTGTCCCAGGACTGTCAAGTAAGGAATTAATCTTTAAACAGCAGTGTTTGGTGGTATGAAGCTCGTGCTGTTCCAACTTGTAGCTGGTAGTTGCCCTGTTTCTTGACTTTCTGCTAGGCTTGCGAGCAAAAATGTAGGATCATATTGGGCGTCTAGTCCCCATTACCGGTGACAGGGACTAAGAGCTCCATTGGCACAAGAGGACTAAGAGCTCCATTGGCACAAGAAAGAGCTATCTCTCGCAAACGGGGAGGTCCGAACTGTTAATAGCTGGATCGCTCATGGTCCATTTACACACTGCGTAAAATCCGAGCGTATTTTGAAATCCGAGCGTATTTTACGCACGTTTTGAGCTTGAAAAGATTTCTAGCAATACGAACGTTTTTGAATACAAAACGGACCGATTTCTCTATTTACGTCCGTATTACTAGAAATCTTTTCAAGCTCAAAACGTGCGTAAAATACGCTCGGATTTCAAAATACGCTCGGATTTTACGCAGTGTGTAAACCCACCATCAGAAGTTCGCCCAGAAACAACTTCATCCGACTCGCATCATCCTTCTGTACGTGAAACGTTTCCGGGTTATCATCCCTCCATGCCAGCCCCCCCCCCCCCCCCCCCCCCATAGTGGTGGTCCAGTCAAGAAGATAAAAATTCCCAAATTTACCAAGGGTCGTCCCGGATTTGCCTTCCGAGTTTCCAAATACTTAAACATTGCATTTACAAAGAAATCCCGGTCTTCTCCAACTTTCCCGACCAACGGAGGGTCCACACCAGACTCCAAAATGGTGCAGTGAATGTAGAGCGATACTTCTTTCAATAGATAGATAGATAGATAGATTTATTTGCGCTAAAAAGCCACAAGGGCCATGGCAAATACAAAATAATAACAACAAAACAACAACTTCCATCCTGATCCCTCTGCTTGGCTTCGGGGTCGTTAAAATCCCCCAAACAGTGGTCGCTGTCCGGCTTGCATCTATAGATGGCGCAAATAAGGTATTCTTACCACTCGCAACGTTTCTTACGAGTCAGATAGCCTCGTCTTTGGTTAACGCGTGTCAGACAGTTCCGTATAACCGCTCTCTCCAGCTGTTTATCTTGGTCCTGTTGAGGACATATGGTGGTTCGAAGCCCGTCCCAAGTTTACCTGCCAAACTTGACTCCCATAGCGTTTCGAAAATTGCATTTCTGGAAGAAAAAGAAATTCCAGGACCCTCCTCTACTGACGGGGCTCGTTCCTGGAATTCAAAATATAGCACACGAGTCCTTCACACACCAAGTTTCGCCCTAGTCCTCAACCCTACCCTTTGGTCTGTAAACCTGTCAAAACATTTCTGGGACTAGCCTACTAGGCTACAGGTACCCTGGTAGGCTAAACGCTTGTTATTTCTGGGATGATTCCGGTCTACTCCTAAGGTTACAGATGAATAATATAATATGCTAATTATGTTGCCTATGTTAATATCATTTCCGAAACTGGTTTCCATAATCTTCAGAAAAGTCCACCCTAAATCCATTTTTGTTATCCGCAAATTCCCGCGAGTCTTTACTCGGAGGCGTTCAGTCAACGACTAAAGAAGAGTTATGCTCCCGGCAACCCTCTCCCCCTCCCTACGGGTCCCGCCTAGTACTGGTACCCTGGTAGGCTATACGCTTGTTGTTTCTGGGACGATTCCAGTCTGCTCCTAAGGTTATGCGATGAATAATATCAGATGCTAATTATGTAGCCTATGTTTAAATGTTTTCCGAAAACGGTTCCCAGAATCTTCACAAAAGTCCACCCTAAATCCGATTTTGTTATCCACAAACTCCCGCGAGTCCTTACGCGGAGGACGGAGTCGTTCAACCAACGACTAAAGAAGAGTTATACCCCCGGCAACCCTCGCCCCCTCCCTATGACTCCCGCCTAGTACTGGTACCCTGGTAGGCTATACGCTTGTTGTGTTGCGAGAGCAACAATTTGGTTTTGTCCTCGTTTTTTTTTTTTTTTTTTTTCCTATGACTCCGATTTCATTTTATACCTGTGCGGTTTTTACGGTAAGTGTGGACCTTATGCCGGATTGATGAATATGACATTAGATTTTGGAAAGCTCCGTAGAACTCTTGCCTGGGGCCAATAAGGATGGTTTTTGCTTGTCCTCGAGCCAGAGCCTACGGTTTGCGAAGTGAAGTGGAGTTGCATAGCCTATGTCAGAGAGGACTGTCTGAAGTTGTGTAGCGAACCTTTCGTTTCATCAAAACATGTTTCTGCTTTCGAGTGGAAAGCTCCGTTCTAGCACGCAAGCAGGCAGGCACCAGTTTCAAATTGAAGATGGACTAAAATCTATAAGTGTTAAATATATGCGGCAGTTACCCGGCCCCACAGCCAACATATCTTCTTTGAGTGATAAATAGAAAAATCTACAGAGACAAAAAAGTGGCTTTTTCCCACGGGTCCGAAAGTGCTGCCATCTATTGTTTCTGTCGATGTCTGCGACGATTTCAGCTGAGTTTATAAACAAAATTTTTTGCACTTGGGTTTGCGGTAGAGTAACGGTATCAGATGTGCCTCTTAAACTTTAAAAGTTCTCTCATTGCTAAAGAAACTAGAGCTTATCCTTTGCTCCTTTCTAAGTCGTGACGTTAGAAAGTTTGCCTACGGCAAAAAAGTCAACTTTTGAACTAAGACAGGTAGAATTTTTTTTTCGACGGCAATCGATAGCCATTGATGAGCTGATCAAAGTATATGTCATCCATTTTTTGGTACAAAAATTCCTTCATGAGGTACACCAGTTTGAAAATTTCAAAGGGGTTGACAACTTCAGTAGTAAGGTACACTGAAACCAAAAATAGGCGATACCAGTTATGAGACATGTAGGGGACTTTAAAGCAACAGTCGACTGTTAGCTCATAATCATCTTCAGTAATGAGGGGTTTGCTGCTTTTGCTAGTTGGTGTACCTGTTATTTGTTTTCGGTGTATTCGATGGTAAGAACAGTTAGGTTCCCAATGGTAAGATATGCAAGGGACTTGTAAGTAATAATCGCCTGTTATGCTACAATCATCTTCTGCGATGATGGGTTTGCAACTTTTGCTAGCTGGTGTACCCATTATTTGTTTTCGGTTAACTTAATGTATATCACGGGAGAGGGACTTGTAAGTAGGAATCGGTTCACGAGCCTACATATCTTCTTTGAGTGATAAATATAAAAATTTACAGAAACAAAAAAGTGGCTTTTTCCCACGGGTCCGAAAGTGCTGCCGTCAATTGTTCCTATCCATTTCTGTGCGCGATTTCAGCTGAGTTTATCGATCGTTTTTTGCACTTGGGTTTGCGATAGAGAAATGGTATCACATATGCCTCTTAAACTTTAAAAGTTCTCTCATTTTTTGCACTTTGGTTTGTGGTAGAGTAACGGTATCAGATGTGCCTCTTAAACTTTAAAAGTTCTCTCATTGCTAAAGAAACTAGAGCTTATCCTTTGCTCCTTTCTAAGTCGTGACGTTAGAAAGTTGGCCTACGGCAAAAAAGTCAACTTTTGAACTAAGACAGGTAGAAATTTTTTTTCGACGGCAATCGATAGCCATTGATGAGCTGATCAAAGTATATTTCATCCATTTATTGGTACAAAAATTCCTTCATGAGATACACCAGTTAGAAAATTTCAAAGGGGTTGACAACTTCATAGTAAGGTACATTGAAACCAAAAATAGGCGATACCAGTTATGATACATATAGGGGACTTTTAAGCAACAGTCGACTGTTAGCCCATAATCATCTTCGGTAATGAGGGGTTTGCAGCTTTTGCTAGTTGGTATACCTGTTATCTGTTTCCGGTGTATTCGATGGTAAGAACAATTTGGTTCCCAGTGGTAAGATATGCAAGGGACTTGTAAGTAATAATCGGCAGTTATGCTACAATCATCTTCTGCGATGATGGGTTTGCAGCTTTTGCTAGATGGTGTACCCATTATTTGTTTCCGGTTAACTTAATGTATATCACGGGAGAGGGACTAGTAAGTAGGAATCGGTTCACGAGGGGCTAGGAATTTTTGCAAATGGGTGCACATTATATTCGATTTCTATAAATCTGACGGTAAGAAAGTTTGTGTCGATGGTCTATCAATGTAACCGAGGATTAACTGTTTACACAACGGATACAAACGAAAATGTAAAGCAATGAGGTAGTTTCATAATAATTAATAGTGTCATCTATGGTATTTTAATCCTGAAAAGTTACGGATAGCTTTCTATGACCAACTAGATTATATAAGATATTGTTCCAAGTTTTCATCCGTCACGATGTCTACGATTGAAAAGGATAAAGTACAACTGACTGGCAAAGTTAATTTAGTCCCTTCTCCTATATTATTTTGTTGTTGCTTTTACAACGCTGAAGAATACCTTTTGATCATATGATTAATTTTTTTAGAACATCCCGTTTAAAAAGCTTATGCTATAATCATCTCCAGCGATGAGGGGCTTGCAACTTTTGATAGCTGGTATATCCATTATTTGTTTCCGGTGAATTTGATGTCAATCACGGGAGAGGGACTTGTAAGTAAGAATCGGTTCACGAGGGGCTAGAAATTTTTGAAAATTGGTGCACATTGTACTCGATTTCTGTAAATATGACAGTAAGAAAGTTTGTATCGATGGTCTATCGCTATAATCTAGGATTAACTGTTTACGCAACGGGTACAAACGATACGGTAATGTAAAACAATAAGGTAATTTTGTAATAATTAATAGTGTCATCTATGGTATTTTAATCCTGAAAAGTTACGGATAGCTTTACAATATCAACTGGATATATAAGATATTGTTCCAAGTTTTCATCCGTCACGATATCTACGATTGAAAAGGATAAAGTTCAACTTCGACGGCAATCGATAGCCGCTGATGAGCTGATCAAAGTATATGACATTCATTTTTTGGTAAAAAATTTCCTTTATGAGATACACCAGTTTGAAAGTTTCAAGGGGTTGACAACTTCAGTAGTAAGGTACACACTGAAACCAAAAATAGGCGATACCAGTTGTGAGAAATTTAGGGGACTTGTACGCGACAGGCGACTGTTAGCTCATAATCATCTTCGGCAATGAGGGGTTTGCAGCTCTCGCTAGTTGGCGTACCTGTCATTTGATGAACAATTTGGTTCCCAAATGTAAAACATGCAAGGGACTTGTAAGTCCCTTGATTCCCGTCTGAAACTGGATGTTATTCTAAATACAGCAACTGGCAGTGATAAAGATATGCCTTATGTGAAAAATCTACCCGAGTGTGAATTTTCTTCGGATGGTATTCTAACCGATAATTCTAACAAGTGTAAATTTCCGATCCGATCGCTACATGTGAATGCGCAAGGGTTGCAAAGTGCATTCAATGAACTTAAGTTCTTGCTTACATCTAGTCCTAAGGACATTGTCGGAGTTTGCGAAACTTTTTTGTCTACTAATACACCTCTTACAATGTTAGATCTGCCTCGGATGAAGTGTATTTCACATACTAGGTGTCAGAATATGAGAGGAGGGCAGATATTGTATATTCGTGATGACTGGTCTTTTAGAGTTCTTAGTGATTTTTCTGTTTTTGATGAAGGGTTATGTGAAACTATTTTTGTTGAAGTTAGCCCCTTGGGCTGTAACCCATTTATTTTTGGGTCTGTATATAGACCTCCGTCTGGCAATCCTAAATTTTTTTTTGAAGTTTTTGAACCGCTGTTGAAAAACCTGGAAGCATCTAGGAAACCGGTCATAATCTCTGGTGATTTCAACTTTGATCTGTTGAATCTCGATGTTGGCAATAATAAGGATTTTCTAAGTATGATGTTGTGTTCTAGTCTTCTTCCAAGTATATCTCTGCCAACTCGAGTTACAGCTAATACAGCTACACTATTGGATAACATATTTTATTCTCCTGATTTAGTTCATGCAACAGAATCGTCAGTAATTTTGTCTGACATGTCAGATCATTTTCCGGTGAGTGTTCTTCTGGATTTGAAAAATAGTAATAAACAACTTCGTGATTCAACAATGAATAATTCTAAAAAACGATATGAATGGATTGATTATAAAATCCTTCGGCAGTTGACTGAGGATCATGATTGGAGTTCGGTTTATGATTCAGATGACGCTAATGCTGCATTTTCGAATTTTATTGATCAAATGATTCGACTGCGGGATAAGGCTTCCTCGACACGAGTTTTGCATGGAAAATTTGCGCAGAGATTTGACCCGTGGATTTCAGAAGGTATCTTGGTATCACTAAAACATAAAAATAAAAAGTTTAAGAATTATTTAAAACTGCAGACACCTGAGTCTTTTGAAGAATATAGAGTTTACAGGAATAAGCTAAATTCAATTATAAGACATGGGAAGAGAAAATTTTACAAAGATAAATTCTTGGAATATAAATCTGATATGAGAAAGACGTGGCAAATGATAAATGAAAAAAAACGTCCTCATAGTCGTAAGAGTACTAGTGTTGATTGCCTGGAAATAAATGGAAAAAAAATTACTGAGCCTAAAGATATTTTAAACGCTTTTGGAGATTATTTTAGTAATATTGGTTCTAGACTTGTATCGACTATGAGTACGCAGCTGAATTCCCCTTTTATTCCAGTTAATGGGCAACATGCGGAAAGTTCGTTTACTTTTTCTGAGATTGCGCCTCAGGAGATAAAAAAAACTATTGTGAAGCTTAAACAGAGTTTTTCTGCGGATGAATTTGGTTTTTCAGCACAAATTGTTAAACACATAGCGTCGAGCATTTCACCTTTATTGGCACATATTTTCAATCTGTCACTTACACATGGGATTTTTCCTGAGCTACTAAAAAAAGCAAATGTTATAGCATTACCTAAAGCAGGTAGTTCAATTGATCCTTCAGATTATAGAGGTATTTCTCTGCTTTCGGTTTTTAGTAAAATTTTGGAAAAAATTGCAAACAATCAATTACAAAAATACTTATTTGATAATAAGATTTTACACACTTTTCAATATGGTTTTATAAAGGGAAAGTCAACTGAACTGGCAATTCATGAGCTTTTATTGAATATAAATGATTCATTAGATGGTGGTCAACATGCTTTGGCGATTTTTCTTGATGTTGCCAAGGCGTTTGACACCGTAAATCATTCTTTGCTTCTTGCAAAACTTAAGTCTTACGGATTTTCAACACAAGCTGTTAATTTTTTTGCATCTTATCTTTCTGGGAGACGACTAGAATGTGTTGATAAATCCCGTGATCTTCGTTCAGATACTTTCCAGATTAACTACGGAGTACCTCAGGGCTCTGTCCTTGGGGCTATTCTATTTCTTCTTTTTATAAATGATTTACCGGAAGTTTTGCCTCTTTGTAAAATTATAATGTTTGCTGATGATGTAGTAATTTTTTCTTCTCACCGGGACCTAGCAGTTCTTTTCCAGAACCTTGAAAGCACGTTACTAGCTGTATCTGATTGGTACTCAAGGAATTTACTAGCTCTTAACGAGAAAAAATGCCAATATATGTTATTTTCGCGTACTGGATCAGTCAGTTCAGATAGCTTCTCTCTTTTGTTAAATGGTCTTGAATTAAAAAGGGTTGATCAGTTTAAATACCTTGGTGTAATTTTAGATGAAAATTTGTCGTTTCATAAACATGTGAAAACACTATCGTTAAAAATTTCCCGAAATATTGGTATGCTATCACGTCTTCGTTATTTTTTTCCTAAAAATATTCTAAAATCAATTTATTATTCTTTTGTCCACAAATATTTTCTTTATTGTATTTCTGTTTGGGCTTCTACCTTTTCATCTGTATTTAAACCTCTCCAAATACTCCAGAATAAAGCAATGAGGATTCTTTTTAATCTTGAATACAGATCTTCAGTTAGACACGTATATGGGACTTCAGGAATATATTCCTTGGATCAACTTCATACAATTTCTATTTCTAATATTTGCCATGATTATCTATACAATAGTTTACCTTCAAATTTCTCTGGTATTTTTCCAACTAATTCCCAATTTCATAATTATCCAACCACTCATCGTTCAGATTTTTCGTGCGAATTTCGCCCTACGTCAAGAGCGAGTTTCAGCATCCGTCACACTGGGCCAAAAATCTGGAACTCAATTCCAGTATCAGTGCGAGAATGTAGCAATAAGCGACAGTTTCTAAAATTACTGAAAAAAAATTTTACGACGCGTAGTTGAGCAATTTCTTTTGTTTTTGTTCTCTTTTTGTTGATGTCAAAATGTAGTTAGAAGACGGCTTTTTATTTTATTTTCGTTGTGCAACATTATCAGTGCTAAAGTATGCCACCAGGTATGTGCACTGGTCCGTGATTTTTATCTATGTTTGTTGTAATTAAATACTACTACCACTACTAAAAAGTAATAATCGGCTGTTATGCTACACAAATCTTCAGCGATGAGGGGTTTGCAACTTTTGCTAGTCGGTGTACCCATTATTTTTATCCGGTGAACTTGATGTCTATAGCGGGAAAGGGACTTGTCAGTAGAATCGGTGCACGAGGGGCTAGAAATTTGTGCAAATTGTTGCACATTGTATTCGATTTATATAAATCTGACGGTAAGAAAGTTTGTATCGTTGGTCTATCGCTGTAACCTAGGATTTACTGTTAACGCAACGGGTACAAACGATACTGTAATGTAAAACAAGGTAGTTTCGTAATAATTAATAGTGTCATCTATGGTATTTTAATCCTAAAAAGTTACGGATAGCTTTATAATACCAACTAGATTATATAGGATATTATTCCAAGTTTTCATCCGTCACGATGTCTACGATTGAAAAGGATAAAGTTCAACTGACTGCAAAGTCAATTTAGTCCCTTTTTCCGATATGCTTTTGTTGTGGTTAGGGCAATCGATAGCCCTTGAAGAGCTGATCAAAATATATGCCATCCATTTTTTTGAAAAAAAATCCTTCATGAGATAAACCAGTTTGAAAGTTTCAAGGGGTTGACAACTTCAGGAGTAAGGTACACACTGAAACCAAAAATAGGCGATACCAGTTGTGAGACATGTAAGGGACTTGTAAGCAACAGTCGACTGTTAGCTCATAATCATCTTCGGCAACGAGGAGTTTGCAGCTTTTGCTAGTTGGTATACCTGTTATTTGTCTCAGGTGTATTCGATGGTAAGAACAATTTTGTTCCAATTGTAAGACATGCATGGGACTTGTAAGTAATAATCGGCTTTTATGCTATAATCATCTTCAGCGATGAGGGGTTTGCAACTTTTGATAGCTGGTGTATCCATTTTTTGTTTCCGGTGAATTTGATGTCAATCACGGGAGAGGGACTTGTAAGTAAGAATCGGTTCACGAGGGGCTAGAAATGTTTGAAAATTGGTGCACATTGTATTCGATTTCTGTAAATATGACAGTAAGAAAGTTTGTATCGATGGTCTATCGCTATAACCTAGGATTAACTGTTTACGCAACGGGTACAAACGATACGGTAATGTAAAACAATAAGGTAGTTTTGTAATAATTAATAGTGTCATCTATGGTATTTTAATCCTGAAACGTTACGGATAGCCTTCTTCCGATATTGTTTTGTTGTTGGTTTTACAACGCTAAAGAACAGCTTTTGATTATGTGATTATTCTTTTTAGAACATACCGTTTTAAAAGCTTCGATAAGTTGACAATTTCAGCATTTAACCGACAGCGAAGAAACAAAACCAAAGTGTTGCTCTCGCAACACTTTAGCCGGCGAAGCCGGACAAAGGTTGCCGCAACACTTCACGTTGCCCGGGCAACGTAGGTCTAGTTGTTTCTGGGATGATTCCAGTCTGCTCCTAAGCTTACGCTTGTTTGTTTCGCTGGACGTGTCAACTGGTGGTGTTGGGGACCGGGTACTGACGGGGGAATACGCATATTTCCATTTGGATGAATGGCATGTAGTGAAGTATAAATGTTGTATTTATTTAAAGAAGTCTTTCCATCCCGTGCATTACGAATTTGTCTTCTCAGCCGGGCTCTGGACATTTTGTTATTTACTTTGTTATTAAAAAGAACCTGAACCTGAACCTGAACGCGACAAATAATAAAATATGCGAATTATGTACCCCTATGTTATATGGAGTAGCAACATCTTAATCTATATATATGTTCTAGGCTCTTTGGACGATTGGTCAACATATTCGAGGCTATAGGGTAGGCTTCGAAGATGACCGAATATGACTCCGAAGTCGAGGATGAAGGACAACACGACAAACCGAAATTTTCCCCTCAGCTTGTCGCAGCATTAGCCGGTAGGAATGAATTTATTTGTGAACGTAGAAAATCTTTAAAGGACCCCTCGCACTATTTACTCTTCAACTTACAGTATTTTAAAATATTTGAATACTTTAAAACTAGGCTGTGCTTTCCACAAATAACCGAAGGTTTTGGCTGTTTTAAGCCTTCTCCGAGACTCGTTGACTAACAGCGAAACAGGGAAATAATCTACATAACCGGTTTTTGTGACTGAAAAACTTCTCGCAGACAACCGTCGACAGCGTGATACACATTGAAGGTAGCAAAACACGGCAAGAGAGAAAAATCAGTGGGATTTTGTTAGAGAGGTTAGAATGCACCGTACCAGATTGGGGTCTCTGGGTTTAGAAATATACGGAATGCTTCAGGTTCAGGTTCTTTTTAATTACAAACTAAATAACAAAATGTCCAGAGCCCGGCTGAGAAGACAAATTCGTAATGCACGGGATGGAAAGACTTCTTCAAATAAATACAGCATTTATACTTCACTACATGCCATTCATACAAATGGAAATATGCGTATTCCCCCGTCAGTACCCGGTCCCCAACACCACTCGTTGACACGTCCAGCGAAACAAACAATAAAAATAAAACTAAAAGATAACAAGAACCAAGGAAAAGGGATCTCAGTCCAAGGAAGGATCCTGGACTGAGTATTCACATCCCCCAGGTTCAGTATCTTCAAAACCAGATAAAATGGGAACAGACATTTTGTGACTGTTGAATCTATCCTCTTCAAACTGAAGTATGACCGTGGTCTGCTTCCCTCGTTTTTTCGTTCCTCGAACCTTTTCCCGCTTAAAATTATTAAAATGATTATGGAAGTAGGTTGTGTTAGTATTATAGGTAAGACAAGTCCTTCAAACACAATTTCTGCGACGGAGAATCTTTCCCCACGGACGAGACCGAGAAGGTCGTCAACAAAGTCGAATAGAATAAAGGTCCAGGAGCATACGGAATCTCATCACACCTCCTGAAGACAGCCGGCCTTTTGCTATGCCTTCAGTCACCTGAAAATGTACCTAGAGATTGGAAGAAGGGTCAGGATTGTCATTATTGTATTAAAGGACATGTCTTACCTATAATACTAATGCAACCTACTTCCATAATCATTCCGTGTATTTCTAAACCCGGAGACCCCAATTTCGTACGGTACATTTTAACCCCTCTAGAAAATCAGGCTGAGAAATCACTTGACGTGTTTTGCTACCTTCGATGTGTATCACACTGTCGACGGTTGTCTGCGAGAAGTTTTTCCATCAGAAAAACTGGTAATGTAAATTGTTTCACTGTTTTCACTACAAGTCAACGGGTCTCGGAAAAGGCTTAAAACAGACAAAACCGTGGGTTATTTGTTGAGGCACAGCCTAGTTTTAAAGTATTCAACTTTAACGATACGACAAACTTGGAGACAATTAAATCTCATACCGAATATATCATTCATTCAAAAAGGTCTCTACCCTTAGGTCTAAAAGTATAATGCTGCGGTCAGGCAATCGGTCGCCGACTGGGAATTCCTGCCAGTATTTTTCGTAGAATCAAGCAGTTCCACACGAAAATGTAGTAGTTGTTGTTTTTTACTTAATGATGAAAGTGAAGAAAATCCAGGAGGGAAATACTGATCTTGTATCCGCAGTGGATCCAGTTAAGGGCAAACTGCCTTCCAATTCAGAGCAGGCAGAAGGTTTTTCACAGAGGTAGTGTGGTTCCTGATGAGAGGGATGCTTGCCCACTTTGTGAGAAGGAGGAAGAAAATTTGGACCATTTTCTCCGTAAATACCCAAAACTTTGTGATTTAAGGAACATTTCTCCTGTCCAATGTGTGGAGATGAGAATGAAAGTGTGGTGCATGTCATGTGTGAATGTGAAGAATTAAGAGAGTTAAGGAATGAAGTGTTTGGAGAATGCGTGAGGGTGTTCGATGAGGAATGGATGTGTAGTATGATTGGTAGCCGGCAGTTTGGTGATGTGAGGAGGCTGGCAAAATTCCTCAGGGTCGCTTTTCAACACCGAAAATTATGCCTAGAGTAAGTAGGTTACGGTATAGATCTTTGTTCTTTTTTTTTGTTTTGTTTATCTTGTTGCCATGGCCTTTTGGCTTTTTTGTGCAATTAAATCTTATCTTATCTTATCTAGAGGGTGTGATTTTATCACTTCCTGAAATTTTGAGCAATAGTAACCCTACCGTTATTACTCGAGTGGGCGTTTACATAGATAAATCTTTAGAGTTAAGAAGGAGTCTGATTGTTTAAGTTATATTTTTGTTTTTGTTTGTTTGTGTATATGGCCCGTGGGCTTTTGAAATACACAAATCTATCTATCTATCTAATAGGAGCAAGACCGACAGCAACATCAAAAGTCGTATTTACCGTCCAGAGACGATGTAGTTGTATCCTGTAAGTTAAACGCAATATGATGATGATGATGATTTTATAACGCACTTAAGAAGAGGAAAATAGTGCAATATAGACAAATAAAAGGAAAATATACACTGAGCTTTCAATAATGTAGTAAATGCACGAGACCAAAAAATAATATGGTGCGTTCTTAAACGACTCCTTTAAATTTTAGCAAACCTTGGTGCTCTGACTCTTGGTGCTGGCATCGGATGGTCATCACCAGCGACGCCACAGCTGGAAGACCAGTACACAAAATCGGAATTGGCCCTTGTTGGTGCACTACTGAACCTTGGTGCTATGTTTGGTGCTGTAAGTGGCGGCTTTCTGGTGAACCGACTAGGAAGGAGGAGACTGCTCATCCTAATGGCCCCAGTGTACATCATAGGGTTTATCCTAATTGGACTGGCAAGCAATCTAGCAATGTTGATTATCGGGAGGATCTTATCCGGTTTTGGTGGCGGAGTGGTTTCGGTGGCGGCCTCGATTTACACCGCCGAAATTTCCTCACCCGCATTCCGTGGTGCCTTTGGGTCTTTCTTTACGCTACTAATTGTACTTGGCATTCTTCTCGTCTATATAATCGGAGCTGTGGTCAGTTGGTGGGTACTAGCACTTATCTCAATTGCCTTTCCGGTTTGTTTTGCCGTTGCAATGTTTTTTGTCCCGGAATCGCCGACTTACTTAATTTTGAGGGATTCCGAGGCAGAGGCGAAACGGTCTCTAATATGGCTAAGAGGTGGCGGCTACCCAATTGAGTTTGAACTAGCGGAAACAAAGAAGAACGTCGAGCTAGCACGTTTGAAAACCGTTGGATTAAAAGACTTGCTAGTCCCAACGGTCATGAAACCGTTATTTTTAGGTGTTGCGTTAATGTTCTTCCAGCAAATGTGCGGGATTAACGCGGCCTTGTACAACCTCGCCTCGATTTTCGGTGCCGCAGGGGGTGATATCGATGGCAACGTGCAAGCTATCATAGTCGGAAGCGTGCAGCTAGTAGCTACCGTTGCGGCAACCCTATTGGCAGACAAAGCGGGAAGGAAACTGCTTCTTTCGCTATCTGGTTTTCTAATGGGCATATCGCTGACCGGGCTTGGAACTTACTTCTTCATACAAACGAATGATCCAGCCACTGCCGCGGGGTTAGGATGGCTACCCCTTGCTAGTCTTATTGTTTTTATCGTGTTTTACTCTGTTGGTTTTGGTCCACTACCATGGGCAGTTATGGGTGAAGTTTTACCCGGTCACGTGAAGGGAATTGTTGGGTCAGTCATATCAGCGTTTTCGTGGGGCTCAGCTTTTATCATCACCCTTACGTTCGAGCTAATGGTGCAGGGCATAGGGCAGTACGGTGCGTTTTGGTTATTTGCTGGGTTTTCGTTTCTGGCTGGATTGTACGTTATTTTCTTTTTGCCTGAGACAAAGGGGAAGACTCTAGAAGAGGTCCAGAAGTTTTTTGAATAAATATATTTCTAAAAGTTCGCGAAGTCGCGTTTTGCGCAGATAGTGGTATTGCCGGTTCCCAAATTCCTTCCATGTTAGCTCTCTTTGGCCGCTAGAGGCGCTAGCATAAGGTAAACAATGACACGTTACGTCCAGTTTCAAATCAAAATCAAATCAAATCGTTTTAGTTCTCCACAATAGCATACAGCTAGCCTCGGATTGTCAACATTACAACGGATTACAATCATAAAACAATACATTCAAAGATTTGTCGAGTTAAAATGCTTAATAAAATAGGGGACAAATGAACTATTTGAACAAATGAATTCAGGTACCTCTCGGATGATTTCGTTGGCGGGGGCTTAAGTTTTTGAAGACCCAAGGACTTTTTCTGCCCTCTTGTACGGGTCGCACACACTTCCCATTGTCGAACTCCGGTAAAATATCCCGATGTTTTTCTGAGCAGAGGCATTTCAAACCAAAATCCATGAACAGCTTATGGCTTCGCTCCGTCAAGGTCGTCAGAGATAAAGTCCTTAGGCCTTCTTCGTAAGAAGTATAAGACGTATGTTCAATCCTCTTAACCTTAGCCGTATTTAAAATGCCTTTGCCTGTATGACAAATGTCTGCTGTACGGCTGTACCCAAGTCTATTCTGTCTTACTTCATCAAGTTTGTCAATTCTGGCTTCAATACGATACGAATTCATTGGGTCAAATAACATAATAGTTAAAGAAAACCTTATCAATAATTTATAAAACATACTGTCACTTACTCATTAAAATGCTTTACAATATATTTACGAAAATAATACCTATCCCGGTTAGAAGCTGATGGTTTGCTGGGCTCTAATTTACTTTGATGCCTCGTGTTAATCCGGTTCAGTTTCAGTTCAGTTTAGTTCAGTTTGTTTATTAACAAAAAGTAAATCATACACTGTAAACTAACTACACCCTAAGTGAGCACTGCCCGTAACGGGTGACAGTATTCATTCAGTTGTCAAGAAAAGAAATACAAGGAAAAAGAAAAGGTAAAACAAAGAAAAGAAGAAGAAGGGAAAAGAAAAGAAAACAAATGTACATTAATAAGACAAAGATATAGAGAACTAACGGTAGAAAAAGTTAGGATCTAATTCTATATTTTCCAACATGAAAGTTTTAATCTTACTCTTGAACTCTGGTGTGCTATTACCATTTTTCAGTGTATTTGGCAGATAATTCCATGTTTTCGAACCGGTAAATTTGATTGAAAAACCAGATGACGTGAGACGTCTTGTTTCTGTAACTAGAAGCCTCGTCAGAAAACGGTGAAGCGCGAAAGATACGAACTACGTAAGGAACGGACGCATTTGAAATACGGTCGGATTTACGCAAAGTACAAAACCACTTCAGATGGTCGAAGAATTTTCATCGGCCGGTGCAGCGCGCCGACAGGAACCTCGCAAGGAGTGAATCGCGTATGAGATTAAATAATCATAATAACAATTTATATTTAACCCACAAATCGTACAAAACGAAAAAAATGGAGTACAATAGAAAATAGGAAAACATAATACTCTATATGACTAAGTCCAAAACACACCAGTTATCCTCAGGAAGAAGGAGTAAGCGTGTCCGTACGACTCAAACTCAACGACTCAAATCCTGTGTCAATCAACCACCGCGATATTTGGGCGCAGCTTTGACACCACTTCTGCCTTTCTTCCGCTAGCTTCCCGGAGAGGCCGGAGATTTTGCATCAAAGTGCGGACACACGATCAGGGTCTGGTGCTCCCGGTCTGGAATTCCTGCCCGGATTTTCGGCACCATCACCACTTGCATATGGAAAAGTTGAAATTTGTTCAACTTGATGATGAAAGTGCAGGAAATCCGGCCGGGAAATCCTGATCGTTCTCAGTTCGCACTATCAGCAAGGAGATAGTCATCAAGAGTGTTTAGCGCGTCGAGGTAAGCACAAGCAACCTTTAAAGAAGAAAAGAAGAAGGAGTGGATCGCGCCTACGCCTGTTTTGCTATAGCCGACTAGAAGCCTCGTCAGAAAACGGTGAAGCGCGAAAGATACGAACTACGTAAGGTACGTACGCATTTGAAATACGGTCGGATTTACGCAAAGTACAAAACCACTTCAGATGGTCGAAGATTTTTCCATCAGCCGGTGCAGCGCGCCGACAGGAACCTCGCAAAGAGTGAATCGTGCATGAGATTAAATAATCATAATAACAATTTATATTTAACCCACAAATCGTACAGGACGAAAACAATGGAGAACAAAAGAAAATAGGAAAATATAATTAGGGAAAACATAAAACACACAAACAAAATCTACTCAAGAGTCAGACAAACGAAAAACTCCATGAGAGGGTGACAGACGCGCGTACGCCATTTCGGACAATTTTCTGTGGTGAACAGCCAATTTCTCCGTAATATCCGGTGGCGAATACTTACTAATAATTTTAGAATTTAGAAAAACGAAAGTGAGAGGATCGCATAACTTTAATATCCATTTTTTAAAACAGGATAAACAACAGATAGAAAAAGAATAGAATGGTCACAGAAAGCAGAGTAGGCCTATTGCTTGCCAAGAGCTTTCCGGTTGTGTTTCGCCCTGATAGCAACAATTTTCGGATGACCCAACTGAATTTTTAATCGAAAACTGGAAACCGCCCGGGATCGGAAAGAACTAATAGTATAGTAATGATAATACCCAACCACCGAATAGAATCAGCTCTAGGAATAGAAAACTTCAAAACTTTGACAGAGTAATCAGTGTATTGCTACTAGAGGAGATAGGATACACTTATGAATTGAAGAATCGAGAATGGATAGAAATACTACTGAAGTAGAATGTATTACTATTATAGTACGACCGAGAGTACAACGTAGCCTTGTTATGGAGACATCCCATAGCACTTTGCTCTGCAATAGTCCTCCTAATTATTCCCTCCATCTATCGCCTACTTTTCTATATATCCCTTCGGTTTCCATCACCATCATTAATTTCCCGGCATCGTGACAATAGGTCACTCGGTCTTTATCCTAGCTTCAGTTAGCTGCTCGGTAATCCGAGGTCAGGCTTTGATCCATTTCATTCTAAGTATTTTGGCTGCGTAATGAATCCGCAGCCAAAAGTAGTTCTCTTTCATCCTTGGTCGGAGTAAGACCTCCGTTACTCTGTATTATAATTTATGGTAAGGACCAGTTTACATATTTAGTTAGGGACCCATTAGTGCTATATTATATGTGTCACACTCTTGTACACGATTTACATAGATAAATTAACTATAGACGTTATGGTCCATCTCGGCTAGTAGGCCTCGGGCTTGACTGGATATGTGAATTCCAGCTTCGCTAGGATGTGTGAACCAGCTTGATTAGTGATTTCTGGATTGACTGCTGCTGAGCTATAGAATTCCCTGAGACTTTCCCTTGTCTCTTTGGTACGGTTTCCTGACTGGTCCTGGGGCTAGTGGGCACCTACGGTGTCAGAATGTCTTCAGCCCACACCCCAGGAGCCTTATCTTCATTAAACCTCGCCTCCACTCGTCCATCCTCTCAACAAGGTGTAAGAACAGGGGTTGGAAACTTCCTCCAGGTTCAACATCTTAACAATGGTGTCAGAAGTGGGATAACCTCTTAACAATGGTATCAGAAGTGGGAAGTTTATTTTTGTAAGCCCTTATTTTCTCTTAATAAGGAGGACCTACGTCCAAATTTTTTGTTCGTAGTCACGACAATTAATTTTTTTGTTTCCACCCACCCGCCCTACCCTTTATATTGGGCAAAATAAAAATAACTCCCTTATTTATTTTATTTCATTTTTTTTTATGGTTCAGCTCGGTCAGTCCAGAACAAAAATGTAGGTTTAGGTTTTTCCATTTTTGATCTTTGATATTTCCGTCGGCTTTCTTCACATATGAAAATTAATTTATGTCGGGTTTATCCTTTTGTTTTTGTTTTCCCTTGTATAGTTTTTTGGATTTTTCCGGTCGCCATGTGAGTGTGTGTCGCGCCACTGACTGTGAATTTTCGTTCCCCCTTTCCTCCTACTTTTTTTTATTTTAAGAATTTTCCGATCTACATGTGAGTGTGTTTCGCGCCACTGATTGAGACATTTCTTGTCCCTCCCCCTTCCCTTTTAAGGATTTTTCCGGTCGCCATGTGAGTGTATTTCGCGCCACTGACCGCGAATTTTCTTTTCCCCCTTTTCATCCCGCATTTTCAGGAATTTTCTGTCGTCAAGTGAGTGTTTTTCGCGCCACAGACTGCAAATCCTGTTAATCGTCATCGCATCGGCAAAATAATTTATTCTCCGGGGTACATCATTGCGTCATTTCGCCGTGTCTATTTTATATCAGTGCTCTCAACACTGACAATGCGTGCTTGCGGTACCATTAATAAATTAGCATTCGCGTATGATTTCATATTTCACGTACCTGGAAACGTAATTTTGCATGCGATTATTCCATGACGATTATTCTGTTTAGTTCCCCGACATAAAATTTTCTTTTCGTGAAAGCTATGGTTATTCGGAATAAGATCAACCTTTCTCGCCTTTCGTTTTCGACGTTGTCTATATGGCACTATTTTCAAGCCCTATGGAGTGATTCAGGGACGTCGTATCTTTATTTGTGGCATTTTTTCGGCTTATCCTTAATTTTTCATATTCCCCTATCGGCCAGTTTATTTTTTTGTTTGGTGGTGATCTGTTTGTATATTTTTCTTGCGGAGATAGATACTCTCTCAAGAATGTACATCGCACTTCATTCGTGACATTTTCGTGGAATTTCGACTGGTTTCGGTCTAAATGTGTGTAGTAATTTGCCACATAGACGTTGTGTGCGTTTCGCCAGTCGTCCCCTCTGTCATCCCTCCCCCACCACCATATTTTTTTTTCAGGTTTTCTTGCGTTTTGATCGCCATCTAGCGTATGTGTGTTTATTCGCCATCCGGATGCGGCGATTTCGCACGAAGCCCCTGGCCTATTTTCTTTTGATAATAAATTTAAGGTTAATGCCATTTATTCATGCCACATATATTTTTTTTTTTCCCTCATGAAGTAAAAACAATGGTTAGATATCAAGTTGGTTCCGCGTCTTAGTTTAGTCTGAGTTTACACGTCCAGTTGAGCTTGTTCCCCTCCCATTTCCTTGTAAGCTTTAATATTTTTGTATAAGTGTTATTTTTCGATTTTCTTACATATTACTTCTCAAGTGAATTTTTTTAGTGAAGATTTTCGGTGGTCCTGGCGAATATTTTGATTTGTCGTTCCGTAATTGAGGTCACCTACACTCATGACGGATTTTCGAAATGGACAATTACCCCGTTTGCCCCCCTGTCCCTCGACCACGCACATCGCTACTTCTCCCTAAAAATAACATCAAAAATGAATGTTCACGAGATTCTCAATCTCTTCCCCTTCCAGATCCTTGGTTTGGTTGGTCTCAGTATCTGCGAGAATGCCAACCTCTACCAGACTCGCATACTGAGGACCAACCACAATTCTCATCGTACAAAGGTATAGAACCTTTGCACGAAGTTGTGTCCAGTAAACTTCCAAACGTCTTTCCCGTCAAACCGATCCCGGCATCACCTCTTTCCCTTTCACAAGGTTTGACTCTTTTTAGTATCCATAACCAACCAAAAACCTGTCAAGTTATACCGGACGGAGAAAAAGTACTTCCGGTAAAGAGTGTTCATCGTATCAGGCCGAATTATTCGAGACACATTCGTTGCAAAATTGTCGGTTTACCCCCTGGTACGAGAACAGTCTTGATTAAGGGCAATGCAGCCCTACGGGCCCGACAGATTACGGTTAACCCCCAGTTCGTCCAAATTCTCCCTGACGGTAATGTGTTCTTTATCGCAGAGAATCATTCACCTTTAAAAATCCGAATACGAAAAGGTGACCTCTCCCTCCTTTCCATTGATAGAAATTGCAACAAATTTACCCCGCATGATACTGGTGACATGGTTTTTCTCAAATTCCCCCCCGCTTCTGGTATAGGGTCAAAAATTTCCGAAATGCGCCAGGATGGACCCTATCATGTTGTTCGCGTTCTAAACAAAGGCAGAAACTACGAAATTCAGAAACTCGGATCACAAAAACAAGTCGTCCACTATGACCGCTTGGAAAAATCTGGTCCAAGATTTACATTCGTAGAGCCAAGAGTCGGTGTAGCTAGCTCACCAACTGCTCTTGTTTGGAAACAGCCGTTTTCACCGCCGTTTGCATCACCTAGGGAATATTACCCGTCTCCTCCATTCCCAAAACTGGAACGGACAGTGGTAAGGCCACGACTGATTCAGCCTTCGGTAGAGCCAGTGTCAAGGCCTACCAGTCATCATATTCTCCCTCCCCATAGTGGTACGCTTTTCTCTCTGTCCCCTCACGAAATAGGATATACAGGGCAAATAGATACTATGAGAAGCGATTGGCCCCGGCCAGTAACGCCGGAGTGTCCCTCCGAGCAACCACTTTTCTCTTCCAGGTGTCATCGCCGCTGGTGGACCCACGCCAGTCGCCGCCCCGTGCCGTACCGTCTGAATTGGTACTGATGATGTTTTGTATGTAATGGTTCACACGGCGCAAGCAACCGGACCGACTTTCGGTCTCGGTTTGACGCCATTTCTTTAATTCTACCACAATACACCTTAAATAAAACAAATCTAATGAAAAATATTCCAGATTGTTTGAAAAAATTCCATTTTCCAGTTGGTTTCCAATTCTAATGTAAATTTCCCAGTTTGTTGAAAATTTCTATCTGATTCAAAATTTTCAAACGTTAGCAATTAATCTTTAAATCAGAGTGGTCTGACTCCCAATCGATTTTTTTGTTGCAAATGTTTGTTTATATTTACATTTTCGGACGGACTTTTTGTATGGCACGCAGGCTGCGACAGAAGAGGCAGTGGCGCTGAGGTCCCAGCGTCTTCGAGCGTCAAGGCGCCTCCTATGGGACAACTTACACCGCCAACGCCACCAACGGAGCCTGTAACGCCGCCGACGCCCCCGACAGTCACGCCACCGACGCCACCAACCTTGCACGTCACTACGCCACCTATGACACGCACGCCTTGCCATCCATATCCGCCCTCCTCACCCGGCGCTCCAGACGCTCATTCTCCTGTCTCCCCGCCACGGGTCGAGCTTACCCTTCCCCTCCGGAAATCCAACCGCCTGCAGAGACCACCAGATCGGTACCAGTCCGCCGACTTCCGTACCGCATCACGGTCCCGCTCACACGATGTGCCACGACCTAAAGCCACCAAACCAACTTACCCGCAACAATCAACTAAGAAAGGAAGAACCTACTCTACTACGTATCCTCACTCCAGCGATACAAGCTCGTAGAGTCATCAAAAACGCCATTTCCAACTTTAAACCAACAACCAACAACTATTCCACCATCAACTCAACCCCCATCACTAGTCAAATCCTCCAAATCCACCTCCATCAATCCGTATCACCTGGACTGGACACCACGACAGCCAAGTGGAAATGTAAATATTTAGGTAGGAGTGTTAGGTCCGCGTTTTCCCGCTTGCAAGTGCGGCTTTAAATATTTCCGGTTAGGTGTGTATTTTTCGTCCCTCCCCCTTCTTAGTTTAATTGTGTAGGCCCTCTTTAAAGTCGCTTTTGTACATATGTTGATTTCAGTTTCGCTTCGCTAGCCCTTGCGATAACTGCTCTGTTCCTTTAAGCATTGCTTTCTCTACTTCACTCCATGCAGCTTTCGGTCGATCTGACTGAAGCCGTTTGTCGGCCACCGCTCGCTTTTGTTTTCGGCGCTTTCTTGCCTTAGGTTTATGCACATAATGTACATATTATCAAAAATCATATTGACGCCGTGTGTTCGGCCATCATTCTTAAAATGCTTTGCGCTTGTTTTGCGCTTTCATTACTTGCGTGCCCTTACCTTTAGTGCTTTATTTTGCGGCTTAGAGTGCGTAGGACCTCCCCCATTTCTACTTCAAGTTTTTTTTGCATCAAGGTCTTACCTTAGGTCGTTGCGACAGCTAACTGGAGTAATTTTTAAAATTGCGGCCTTTCTTTTTCCTTTTCCTCCCAAATTCCTCCTAGTTTTACCTTTTCCATTTTCTATTTTTAACAAATCTCAGAGACTTCTCTTTTGGGACGAGTTGTGGTACTGGCAACATTTCCCCAATATTTCCCTGATAATCCCTTTTTAAAGTTTCTTCCAGACCTAATTTATTTTAGAACTTAAAGGCATCGACGCTTCAAATATTAATTCTGCCTTTATTTCGCATTTTATATTTGTTTTGGTTTGGTTCGTGTGGTCAGGGTAAGGTCAGTAGGACTGAAGCTCAATAAAGGACCCTGAACTAACTGAACAGAGAGTGGGCTTTGATTTTTCACACTTATTTGATTGCCCCCTCTGTCAGAAACCTGGGTTGCCGCGATGGCTTAGCTATCGATGGTATGTTAGTAGGTGGGGCTGGAATGGAAACATTGTAGACTCTTTTGTTGCCCGTACACCACTCTGCCCAAGGGGGGGAGGTGTGTTATGGAGACATCCCATAGCACTTTGCTCTGCAATAGTCCTCCTAATTATTCCCTCCATCTATCGCCTACTTTTCTATATATCCCTTCGGTTTCCATCACCATCATTAATTTCCCGGCATCGTGACAATAGGTCACTCGGTCTTTATCCTAGCTTCAGTTAGCTGCTCGGTAATCCGAGGTCAGGCTTTGATCCATTTCATTCTAAGTATTTTGGCTGCGTAATGAATCCGCAGCCAAAAGTAGTTCTCTTTCATCCTTGGTCGGAGTAAGACCTCCGTTACTCTGTATTATAATTTATGGTAAGGACCAGTTTACATATTTAGTTAGGGACCCATTAGTGCTATATTATATGTGTCACACTCTTGTACACGATTTACATAGATAAATTAACTATAGACGTTATGGTCCATCTCGGCTAGTAGGCCTCGGGCTTGACTGGATATGTGAATTCCAGCTTCGCTAGGATGTGTGAACCAGCTTGATTAGTGATTTCTGGATTGACTGCTGCTGAGCTATAGAATTCCCTGAGACTTTCCCTTGTCTCTTTGGTACGGTTTCCTGACTGGTCCTGGGGCTAGTGGGCACCTACGGTGTCAGAATGTCTTCAGCCCACACCCCAGGAGCCTTATCTTCATTAAACCTCGCCTCCACTCGTCCATCCTCTTAACAGCCTTTAAAAACGAACTATATGCCGTTTTGCACAAACAGTCCAAATAAGTGACAAAAAAGTAGGCTTTCTAACAAAAATAAACTAATATTACGCACAAAGAACTCCATTTCTGACTCGTGATCGATACTGGCTGGCTACCGGTGTCGCCTTTGAATTATAAGGGAAATTGATAGCGATCCGAAGAAGCCCTGCAAGTTCGAAGAATATGCTAGTATGCTAGAAAGAGGTAGAGAAACAAAGACGGCTGATCCGAAAATATAAGAAAGATAGATAATTTGTGATTTTAGGATTAGTTAAATGAAAAGGGAATTACAGGATGCCTTGACCATTGGCTTAGCGCTGCCGTACAGCGGCCGGTATCATACCCAGTTCGAAGGTAAGTTTGACACCCTTTTCTCATTATATTGTCACATTTGACTGCGTTGAACGAATACAGCTGAGTTTTTCAACAAGTTCGTTTTTCCAAATTGAGCTGTTTTGAGCCTGAAGCCTTGAGCCTTGGGCCCTTTCCAAGAAGGGCCGAAATAGAGCTCTAGTAAAATTCAGCTGACGTATCCGGTTGGCACTATCAAATATACAGCTGAGTTTTATTCTAGAGATATCACAATTTTTTTTATTGGCTTAAGCCTGAAGAGGACCTTGCCAAGAATGTCCAAAATATGCTAGAATAAACTCAGCTGACTTATCCTTTCAGCGCAGTTCTACACGACGCTTCTGCCCGATATCCTGAAAAGCATGACGGAAAGGGTTATAATCAATAATAATAATAATAATAACTTATTGAAAAAGCCAAAGACGGCCAAAAAACATTCATACAACTACAAATAGAAACGCAAACTATTTCTTCTTTTCAGTACATTCAAACGAAAAAATTACCTAACGAATTTCACTTTTCTTTGTCGACTTTAAGATACCAGAGAACCAGGGAACCAGAGAACCCAATGAAGGAAGCTCTTTAGCAATGTCCTAGAAGGCGCTCAATGGTATCTTGCACAGTGCAACAAAGTTGGCAATTAGTTGTGTTTTTGCAGATACCATGGTATCTGCTACCACGGTTGCTCTGCAAAAACGACAATTACCGAAATTGCACTTTGCGAAGTAATCCCAAAAGAACAAGACCAAAGGTTTCGATGGGATCCCAAAGATTTTTCTCCCCCCCATAATATACCCAACGAATCCTCACACCAAGTTTCATCAAAATATCTCATTCCCTTGGAGAGTTATAGTGCGCACAGACGGGCGTTGTCCCCTCCACTTACGTTTTGGGATCCCAAAAACTGATATCCAGTCCAGAGCAAAATAACTCTTTATTTTTGCTCTGATCCAGTCACATCAGTGAATGAATGAATGAATGACATTTATTTCCCCTTTTTAAGACGCAAGTCACAAATAGAGTATGAAAGAAAAGAAAGAAAAAAAAGACAAGAAGACACAACATGTAACACATGGATTTTGATAATCTTATTTACACATGGGGCAACATAGCCCTATACAAAGTATGGCTAGCGTCAAGAGAACGAATAAAACCTGCAATTCGCTCAGATATTGCAATAAACGGATCGGTGACATTATACTTTGCCGACAATCTAGAATTACGGGTCCATGGAGGTAGTCCTTGGAGATATTTGCAATACTTATAAAATGTGGAACGAATGCATTTTTTATCTTTCATAGTCAGTAGTGACCAGAATGTCGTCATTCTGGTCACTACTGACTATGAAAGATAAAACATACTAGCGACAGCGCTAGTATGTTCGGCATAGCGAATGCGGAATATAGCCGGGCCAGTATGTGTCTAATGTAACGACGCTTAGAAGTAATGAGTAAGAGTAGAGTAGAGTAGAGATACATTCATTAAATATATATATTTTATTTATAACCCGCCAAATACAGAATGTGGTAGCGGATTAAAGGGAATAACGCGAAATAAAATAAAAAAAAGAAAACAGACACTATTCGCCTTTCGCCTGCCAAGAAAGGCAATGAAGCTTGGAAGGGCAAACGATATAATTCATTAATAGTCATTCAGTACATTCATACCGAGCTACTCATACACTAAAAATTCAACTGACGAATGATAAATATTAAAAGACAAGAAGAAGATGATACAGCAACAAATAAAGAAAATCGGAGAACAATACCTTGGATAGAATGGATAACCATACCTTGAATAGAATGGATAACCATACCTTGAATAGAATGGATAACGTGAATCGGGTTTCTCACCAGTTTCATTCCCGAGACTAAAGGAACTTCTTTGCCCGTGGCTTGAAAGCAGAAGGACCAGGCGAAGTTTTTCAGACACTCGGGCAATATATTTCAAACACGAGGACCATAATGGCGAATTACAAAAGATGCACGAGTTGTGCTTCTAAACTCATGAGTTAAGTCATCCGCATTTCTTGTATTACGATGATGACGATCTCTATTATAAGTAAAAAGATTTTCAAAAGCAGGAGTAAGCAGCTGATTCAGATATATTTTATACGAGAAAATTTCAACTTGATAGTCGCGAATTTGGATACATACATTAACTTATTATTTTTAAAATGCTCATTAGCAGGGACCTCATCATAATCAACAGATTCTGATAAAATTTCACAGCTTTATTCTGAAGTTTTTGTACTCTTTTCAAGCACGTTACAAATTACTTGCCCAAATTGAGCATCCGTAGCTAATGTATGGAGAAAATATAAAAAAATAAATCATTTTAAGGATCTTTTGGGGGATTACATTTTTAATTCTTCGCATTACCCCAAGGGCTCTGCTTAATTTTTCAGCTATCGCACTTGAATGATTTTTCCACGATAGGTTTTCATCAATTAAAAATCCCAAGTATTTTGTTGTTGTTACTCTTTTTATCACATTTCCTTGGACTGTGATTTGATCATTACCTTCATTCGACGAAATTCTAGAAAATACCACGAAAAAAGTTTTTGAAAAATTTATGGTTAATAGATTTTGTTGAGATAATGTTAAAAATTCAGAAACTGCATTGTCAATTTTATTGTATAAGATATCGGGTGAAGGCGCTGCCAGAAATAGCAAAGTGTCATCCGCAAACATGATGACACCAGCCTCTGATAGGTAATGCTTCACTCAATCAATAAAAATAATGAAAAGGAGGGGTCGCAAGATTGACCATTGTGGGACCCCGCACTCTGTTTTATTTTTTCTTGATAAAAAATAATCATTCTGAACCACTTGATATAAGTGCCAAACTTCTTTCCAACCAATTTGACAAAATCCTAGGCTCTATTGTTGGTGATAGCGAAAGTGACATGACTTTTTCAGATACCATGATCTGTTACCACGGTCGGACCATGGTATCTGAATATTAGATACCACGGTATCTGGCTAGATACCACGATAACTACAAAACGCCTCTTAACCGTGGTATCAGATACCACCGTTGCTGCAAAAACGACCTTAGACCGTGACATCAGAAACCATGGTACCTGCAAAAACGCAACTATTTTAATTCTCTTCGGCAACCGGTTTTTTTCCTATCAAAACTTTCTTTCTGTACCTTGGAAGAGAGACTGCGTTCCGGCAAAAAAAAACTCGGCAAATGAAAGTGTTTTTTTTTTAGGGAGGGGGGTCGCCAGGAGTTTTTTTTTGCCTAGACCCATGTGATTATGTGGATCGAGCGCAAATGCCAAGTGCCATTTAGTTACATAGTGAGGCTCCATAGCCGCATGGAACTTCTGCTTTTCTTCTTACGTATTTGTGTTTTTGTTTTCTATACGGCTCTTGGGCTTGAAAATATACTTATTAGTATATAATTCGCTGTTAGCTTGGGCCGGAGGAAAGCTTATGTTAGTTGTTCCGCAAACTGGCAAACTTTCTGCAACAGTAGGCTAATAATAATTTTGCTCGTTTAATTTCATGAGAGAGCAGAAAAAGTGGGTATAAAGAAAATCAATCAACAAACTAACATTGAATAAAAAAAATATATATGTTTAATTTCAAGAAAGAACTCAATCAAAATTCCACAGCTTGTTTGCCAACGAAGCACCTTACTTCGGAAAGAACCATTGTCTTGAGGATTCAGGATTTCATAACCACATTCCTAATCACAAAATAAACAATTTGAGAGGTAGGGAGAAGATTTGATAAGCATTGTCATTGTTTATCGCACTTTACGTGAAAACATACTTTACCCACACCCAGAAATGGGCGAATCCGAGTTCGGTTTACAATCCAGGATACGTCATTTTTGCCGGATTCGACTCTTCTGCTTGTCAGGCTGGATTTAGACTCGGACTCAGATTCCAAACATTCAATCTTACGAATCCGCTTATATTTCTAGTCCACATCCTTCCAGTTTCCTTTTCACAATTTTAAACAGTGAGGCAATCCAACTTTTTGATCACCACCAAGCATCCGGTCATTGAAATTGTGTGTAAAACTAATTGTAATACATAAGTTGAAGTTGTTCCTTTAATGTAATTTCGTCTGTTAAATTTCACATATTCGGCATTTCAGTTACAGCTTTCACTAAAAAGCGAAGCTTCCAACGACTCTACCCAGAACAAGTTAAAGACAGAAAATTTTTCGCAGGCGAAAATCTTGTAATCTGCCTGTCTTTCGGAAATATTTTGCTATACTTACCATACAAGTTCTAGCTTTTTACGTGTTTCAAACCCCCAAGAATGTCACTCCTAAAACGCCAACTAAATGAAACATTTTTCTTCCAAATAGAGAATACTACAAAACGCGCCGCTGGCAAAATTTTGTGTAAAACTAATCTTAATGCATCAACTGAAATTGTTCGTTTAATTTAGATTCGTATATTTAAATTCACACATTCGCCTGATCGTTTCTTCAAACGATAATAACCAGAATAAGTTGAACTAAGCTCCTCATGCGAAATTTTTTTAATCTGTATTTTTTCTGTAAAAATTTGCGCGCGACAAATGTTGATGTCGTGATGTCAGAATTTGATGTCTTACATATAAAAAGAACCCGATGTGCCGAAAGAATACCGACGCACGACAAAAGCATTCAGAATTCGATTTCTTCTGTGTTTTGCCCGACAAGACTGTAAAGATCTTTATTTCTTAAATGTAAATAAAAGCCGATGTGCCGACGAAACTTAAAACTTTCGAAATGCGTCCGATAATTGTTTCATACTTTGATTTCTAAAAAGAACCCGATGCGCCGACGAGAATACCGACGCACGAAAAAAGACATACAGCATTTGATTTCTTCTGTGCTTTGCCCGACTGGACTGTACAGAAGTTGATTTCTGATGTATAAAATAACCCGTTGTGCCGACGAGACTTGAGCTTCCCCGGGTACGCCCGACAAAGTTTGCAGAATCTGATTTCTTACGTATAAAAAGAACCCGATCTGCCGACGAGACGGCCGACGCTTGACAAAAGAAATACAAAACTATATTTCTCTGTATTCTTTATGTATAAAAATAACCCGATATGCCGTAGAAAAAAATCGAGGCCAAACAAAAAGCATGCAGAACTCGATTTCTGCTGTGTTTTGCCCGATAATGTTTGCAGGATTTTATTTCTTTCATATAAAAAGAACTGTATGTGCCGAAGAGTCGACCGACGCCTGACGAAAGTATACAAAACTATATTTCTTTTGTATTCCTTATGTATAAAAAGAACCCGATTTGCCGTAGAAAATACCGCGGCCCGACAAAAAAGCATGCAGAACTAGATTTATGCTGTGTTTTGCCAGACAAATGTTTGCAAGATTTTATTTCTTGCGCATAAAAAGAACGACTGACGAGTCGACCGACGCTCGACAAAAGCATACAGAATTATATTTCTTCTGTGTTTGCGGCGCTCCGTACATTTGATTTCTTCTCTCCCCCAATGCTGTTGGCAATTCGGTGAAACAAAACCGGTGTCGCAATTTTTCGTCAAAACAGTTGAATTTTTATGAAAACAATTGTTTTTTCTGAAAATCAGTCGATTTTTCGTCAAATCAGTAGGTTTTTTGTACAAACAGTCGGTTTTTGCCCCCCCCCCCCCCAGTGTTGTTGGCCAGTTGGTGAAATAAAACGAGGTCCACGATTTTTGTCAAAATATTTAATTTTTTTTCATGAAAAATATTTTTCTTCTGAAAATCAGTAAATTTTTCGTCAAAGCAGTAGGTTTTTTTGTAAAAACAGTCGATTTTCGGAAAATCAGTCATTTTTTTGTCCAAACTGATCGATTATTTCTAGAAAACAGCTGTTTTTTCTGCAGAAATAGTCGGTGAAAATTACCAGCCCGTCGGTAAATACCTCCCCCCCCCCTCCAAACATATTGGCTAGTAACACCTCTGGCAAGCGTACCGTGTATACTATATTTACATCGCTCAATCTGCAGGATACCAAGATCAAACGACCCCAGACGATAGTAAGACCCCGCTTTTGTCTACCTCTGGCGGATCAGATGGTAAAGGAGAAAGGCACCTACAGATGCCACCGCTTCTCCCCCAGCTCCTAATAGTCTGTGCAGGTAAGAACCGGAACACTTGAACAGTACAGCCTATCTGATGGCTGCGGTGCGAAACAGATGTCTGCTGAGATCTTGTCTTAGAAACAATCTTGTCTGAGAGACAATCTTGTCTGAGAGACAATCTTGTCTGAGAGACACTCTTGTCTGAGAGACAATCTTGTCTGAGAGACAATCTTGTCTGAGAGACAATCTTGTCTGAGAGACAATCTTGTCTGAGAGACAATCTTGTCTGAGAGACAATCTTGTCTGAGAGACAATCTTGTCTGAGAGACAAGGCGATTCTTTTCAGGCTTTGGCTAGAAGAAATGAACTGACAAAACCGTCAATTTTTCAGTCCGAGAAGAACAATGGCAATCGACTTTGCCGTATCCTGCCAATTCGTCAACCCAATGTTTTGTTCCAGCATTTATTTCAGGTCATATCTTGTAAACTGTATTAATTCATTGTCGTTCAAATGTGTTTTGTAAATATTTTGCATGTTCACCTCTTATAGCTTGAAGCTGTTTGGAATTAAATTTGATTGAATGATTGATTTGCATGATTAATTCGATTATTATTAAAAAGTCTATTACTGCTGCGGCAGGGTTGTCGACAAAACGTCCCCATTCGAAACGTCCCCTGACGAAACATCCCCGACAAAACGTCCCCATGACGAAACGTCCCCACGACAAAACGTCCCCGTGGCGAAACGTACCCGATCAAAACGTCCCCGGCTATAGAATTTTTTTTCATCGCTGAGGGATAACTAGGCCTATGAGACTACTGACTGCGTCATCGGTTCAGACAAAAAAAGTTTTTAGAATATAAACTTTTGAAAACCACGATGGGTTGACTACTTCAGTATTTAACCGATGCTCAAGAAACCGACCAAAGTGTTGCTCCCGGCTTTAGTGTTTTATCTTTTATTTAATTGGTTTTTATTTTGTGTGTTAGTTTACACTGCGATATAAGTCACTGATCTCGCTTCTGTTCGATATTTAATTTGGTCATATTTATTATTAAAATATTTTATGAAAGGATCAAAACCGTCTAACGTAGATTAACTATGCCTCTCTACCTAACTAATCGTTCCGTCCGCTTTCGTTTCCTCGCTTCCCTATGTCATTTTTAACCAGCATAACCGCACTACGCTTATTTTTGCATTTTCCTTGTTTGACTCTCTTTGAGCCGCAGCGGGCTTCCCCTTTCTCTGAGGAGCATATTGGTGCTCTTCAGATTGTGCATGTTGCTTCAAACCGTCTAGAACTGATCAGTTACGAGTCAGTTGCAAGTTGCAAGGCATATTACACGACATATTTTAACTGAAAACAATAAATTTACGAAGCAACGGTCCTATATCTCATCTTTCCTGCTTATAAGAAATGTTCCCACATCTGTAATACACACTCTGAAGTTGTTTTACCTCGATCATGCACCTGAAGATCGAGGCGAACTTAAAAATCTGTGCTTGGGGACGTTTTGTCAGGGGGACGTTTTGACACGGGGACGTTTTGACATGGGGACGTTTTGTCACGGGGACGGTTTGTCCTGGGGATGTTTTGTCATGGGGACGTTTTGTCACGGGGACGTTTCGCCAGGGGACGTTTTGTCATGGGGACGTTTCGTCGGTAAGCTGCTGATTATTGTATAGTATCAAAATCGCAGACATGGCCTTTATAGTAACTATTCACTGATGACTAATTAAGCTACTGGAAGGAGTGTGAGGGTATCGGGTTCGTGGAGCTACGGGTTAGAGTGCTGGACCGTGAACAAAGGATTTTGAGACGCTGCAACTGACAACCAGAAGGAAGTTATTTTTGTATAATTGTGTCATTGTTTATACGTTAGTGGAAGAAAACGCTTGCACCTGTCCGAAAGCATAAACCATTTTCTATAAGCCTCCTTTACGCTTCCAAAAGAGCATCGGAGGATTCTGATATTGACAGATCAAGCTCTTAGAAAAAGAAACTTGAATAATCTAAGGCATATTCTCGCCGTTCCCCTAGGACTCCTCCGGGAATCGAAGGGAACGATGAGAATAGAGGGAGTCAAGTCCGCGCGGACTCTGCGTACGGGAAATAACGAGAACCCGTGGAATGCTTCCAAAATGGATCTTGTTCTAAAAATAAATATACAGCTGACGAAATTAGTTTGTTTATTTTTGGTTTTGTTTATTCTGATTGTTTTTAATTAATTTTACATTGCACCAAAAACAGCAAAAATTTACTCCCCTCTGAATCTGAAAGGGAGTCCTTTTAGTGGTGGTGATGATAATCGGAGGATTCCGCGTCCGTGGGGACTCGCGAGAATACGGGGAGTGAATCCCCGGGACTCCTCAAGTCGAGTCCTCGGGAAACGGCGAGACTACGCCTTCAGAGATAAGATTAAAAAGTTCCTCAAGGTGACAAAGCATTATTTTTCAGCAAACATATCTGGCTTTGTCCTTGGGACGACTGCGGCTTGGGCTGCTCCTGCCTCACCTCAACTCTCCAACTCTACTATCCTGTCGCCAAACGAAATCTCAGCCGTTGGTTCGATCTTGAACTTAGGAGCGGGAATTGGCGCCATCAGCGGCGGGTGGCTTCTTCAGAATATTGGACGACGGCGACTGTTTCTAGTGATTTCACCCCTATTTATGGTTGGGCACTGGTTGGTGGCTTACGGTACAGACTTTGTTACGTTGCTGTCCGGAAGGGCGATACAAGGCATAGCGTGCGGATGGACGACAGTAGTAGCACCAGTGTACGCTGGTGAGGTCGCCTCTCCCCAGTACCGAGGACTGTTGGGTTCCATATTCCCGGTTTCAGTAACATCCGGGGTTTTATTCGTTTATATTTTAGGAGCTTTTATGGACTGGCGCTTAATGACAAAAGTCTGCGGCAGCTTCTGCGTCTTGGGTTTAACCGTGACGTTTTTGTATGTCCCTGAAAGCCCCTTCCATCTGGTAACTCTGGGTGATGAAAATGGGGCAAAAAGGAGCTTGAGGCGACTGAGAGGAAAGCTCTACCGGTCAGATTCGGAACTACTGACTAGTACAAGGCTCCAAGTATTGGCACAGGGAGGTCAGTTATCGTTCGGTGATTTCTTTAAACATCCAATATTCCAACCAACTTTCATGTGCGTTATGCTTGTTGTGTTTCAACAACTTAGTGGTATATCAACTGCCTTGTTTAATATGACCTCAATTTTCAGTGTAGCGGGCGGGGAATGGAATAGTGAAACGCAAGCTATCATCATAGGGGTGATACAAGTTCTGGCAACGGTACTAGGGTCAGTAGCAGTAGACAGAGTAGGAAGGAAGTTCCTTCTAACTATATCAGGGCTACTGTCAGCTCTTTCTATGTCAGGGCTGGGGATGTATTTTTACTTGCAAGAGGCCAACCCTGAGAGCGTGGTGAATCTGGGTTGGCTTCCGTTGCTCAGTCTGGCCTTGTTTTTCATATTTTTTTCTATCGGTCTTGGGCCGGTTGTGTGGGTTGTCACAGGGGAGGTTTTACCACCAAAGGCGAAAGGAGTGACTAGTTCAATTGTGCTTTGTTTTTCTTGGGTCTTAGCGTTTTTTACTACTGTGAGTTACCGGCCAGTGGTTGATTTTCTGGGAGAGCATTCTGTGTTTTTCTTTTACGGAGCATCTTCGTTTATAGCCGCCCTGTATGTTTTAATTTTTGTGCCTGAAACGACCGGCAAAACACTAGACGAAATTCAGAGGAATTTTAAGTAGTCTTCATATCCGTTTCAGCAATGGATGAGTCCATTTAGCAATGGAAATGGACAAGTTCGCACTCCACAGTGTTGCCTGACAAAACCATTGTGCAATTCAGCCGCAAAAACCTGTGACATTCTGGCACCTACGAAATTTTTAGTTGAATACGGAACAAGTGAAAATCCGAGAAAAAACGAAATAATTCACGTCGTTAACAATAAAAATCATTTAGTTTCCAAATAAAGTTCCAGTGTGCACTAGGCCTAATGTAATGAGACCTGTTAATGTACGTAAAATAAATAAACCATTTTTGCAGGATTTTGCGACAAATAAATGTTATTTCCTCTGAAATTTTTTTGTTAGAAGTCGAGAACTGTGACAAATTGCAAAATTGTGTGACAAGTGGCAACACTGATTGAAATCTCCTTGAAAGTACTGTTATTTTTGCAGTTTTCTCCCGTATATTGCCAAGCATGCCCGTCATCTATCGCGACTGAAATAAACCTACTGAGGTAGCAGGTGTGACCTCTCTTGTATACTAGTTGTGTTTTTGATCAAAGTTTGAAGTTACCTTCAAACCAGCTTCAAACTCTGATGGTCAAACTTCGTCAGCTAGCAAGTTCGAAGTTTGCTTGAATCTCGAAGAAACTTCGACCGGGCAAGGATCGCCGGAGTCGTAAAAACACTAATTAAACAGACGATGCACTTTGACGGGTCCGAAAATGGAAATTAAGCAACCGGCGAACAAAACCACGATCAAAAACGTAACTAATGTTTTCTTATAATTCAAAACCTTCAGTGAGTGGTATAATCATAGGTTTGAGAAACCGTTGTTCGGAAACGACGAGTGAAAAATCATCTCTGAATCGAAAGCTCTTGAATTTTACATCTCCGACTAACGCCAGTGGGCCTTATATAACAAAAATATGAATGAATGCCAAAGACAGAAGCTCCATAGGCCCGTGCCACACGCATAAAATTCGAATTCCCAGAGCGTCCCAAGCAAAATTAAGCGCGTAAGTCTAACAGTGTAATTACAGCGAGTGTAGTATTTTTGTTTTGTGATGACGCTTGTTTGCAGGCCCGTATCCAGGAATTTATTTTGGGGAGAGAGTGTGCCTGCTGCTCGGACAAAAAAGTAAAAAAAACACATAGATCAGAGGGAAAAGCCTATACAAATTATTATTTGTGTATGTTTCGAGGGGGAGGGGCAACCCCCTACCTCCCCCCTGGATACGGCCTTGCTTGTTTGTCTTTATTGCTACAGCTCAAAGGCAATTACTGAGCGTGTTCCACCCTTCTAACAAGAGTTACTATTAGTTACTATTTCCGTTCCATCCTCACGAAAAGCTACTACGCTGACCGTTCCAACCTTCTCGGAATAGTAACTAATAGTTTGCTTACCATGCTCGGGAGCGTAGTAACTACGCATCCCTGTAACGTGATTGGTGGGATTCGCCCGTGGCATGGTATTCTGCTGGAAAATAGAAAAATCGTTCCAGGCTTTGTGGCAAAAAGCCAGAATTCGTGACGTCATGCGTAGTAACTATGATAAGTAGGGTGGAACACGCTCACTTCATTCGCTAGCGGAATACACAATATAACTTTACGTTGTTTGTATCTACAGTCGATGTAAAACAAACAAACAAGACCAACGCTGCGATGGGATCCCAAAGATGATATTTCCTGATACAGACAATCAGGTCTAACAGATTTCCGGTCTTGCGAGAACTAGAACATGTAAAATTATCCTTACAGACAGTCTGATTGCTTTAGTTCAGTGTACTCTTTGTTTTGAGTGTTTTCTTTGTTTCTCTTATGGTTTCGAAAACCGTTAAATAAAGTAAATCGAAATTGAAATACCAAACAGTCAGCGTCAGAAAACTAAACTCCCGGCTTTGACTGGGTTCCAACCATTCCGAGGCGAGAGCCAAAGTATTTCCCGACTCACCATGTCTTTTTGGGATCCCAAAACGTAAGTGGAGGGATACCTATGACATTGCAAAAGTTATCCGTCCGTCTGTAAGCACGATAACTCTCGAAGGGAATGAGATATTTTGATGAAACTTGGTGTTAGGATTCTTTGGGTCAAGAGTAAGGTCGAGTTCGTAGATGGGCTGTGTAGCCGTATATTTAGGGGTGGGGGAGGGGTTGAAATTAAAGGGCAAGCAAATATTTTTAAAAGGCTAATGGGGTAAGAAGACATACTGAGCACGATGGTGAAAACCATTTTTTCACCGGACAACTAGTTCGCCCGAAAGCCGGCCAAAACCGGAAAGTTTGTTGAAAGTAAAAGTTTTATTTGAAGTTGATTGGATGTTCGATCTAGGGGTAAGAAGACGTGCTGAACACGATGGTAACACTCAATTTTTTCGCCGGACAAGTAGATAGCCCGGAATCCAGCCAAAACCGGAAAGTTTGTTGAAAGTAAAAGTTTTATTTGAAGTTGATTGGATGTTCGATTAGGGGTAAGAAGACGTGCACGATGGTAAAAACCATTTTTTCGCCGGACAAGTAGATAGCCCGGAATCCGGCCAAAACCGCAAAGTCTGTTAAAAGAAAAAGTTTTATTTGAAGTTGATTAGATGTTCGATTTGGGGTAGGGAGACATGCTGAACACGACGATGAAAACCATTTTCTCACCGGCCAAGTAATTCGCCCGGAATCCGGCCAAAACCGGAAAATTGTTAAAACCTAAAGTTTTATTTGTAGTTGATTAGATATCCTATTTAGGGGTAAGAAGAGATGCTGAATCCGTGTATGACAATCATTTTGTACCCGGACATATAGTTCGCTCGGAATCCGGCTGGAACCGGAAAATTTGTTATAAGTTAAATTTTAAGTTGAAGTTGATTAGATGTTTGATATAGGGGAAAGAAGATACACTGAGTTCGTTTTTTAGCGTTATTTTTTTGCCGGACAGGTAGTTCCGGAATTCGACTGAAACCAAGAAATTGGCAGAAGTAAGGCAGGAAGTTTTCGTCAAAACAGATATGACTTATAGACAGACACATGGTGAATCCATATCTGAACTTGGTTTTCTCAGGTCATTAGATTTTTGGCCTTAATCTCTTTCTGAATTTTAATAGTAAAAATGTTCAAGGAGTCGGCGAAGTCTGGATCTGGCGAAGCCAATTGTCTGGGTCAAATATTGAATTTTTGGGATCCCATCGAAAACCTTGGTCTTGTTTCAGTAGGCCTACACTCTAATACATTTTATAGGAACCCTTTTATGTCCCTACATTTTGAAGTCCCCTTTCCCGCTAAATGTCGAGGTAAAATCTCATCGAAGAGCTCGGCCTCACTCTTGACTCAACTCTGAATCAACGATTTGTGGTGGTTTTCTTATTATTATATTTGATCTCCTCATCAAAACAATAATAATCTCATTTCCCAATATAAATCAACCAGTACAGCTAAATCTTTTCTACAACTAAAAGTCAACCGATGGCTCTAACCACAAACCAAAGATTTATGATTTGCTCCAATTTGTATCGAGCAAGAGTAAAAATCTGGTAGCTTATAAAATCTTTTATCCCCACATTTCCGAATTGGGTGATTAACGTGTTTATTGGTTCCCATCAAATCGGTCAAAATAGAAATTAATTAAAATTTTTGATATTCTAGTGTCTAAAAAGGGGCAGAAGGGTCTAATAATTAGTTCTGAAAAGTGTAATTATTTTGTGATTAGTAGTTTGCCGACATTGAATTCCCCTCTGGATTGTGGTGGGGACGAGGATGTTTTCAGCCCTGTTGAGAAAGTTACTTATCTTGGAATTCCTTGTTCTTCTAAATATCCGAATTTACATTTATCCCTCGCACATCATCTTAGAGCGATAACTATCTGATCAAAAAAAAACAACCGAAAATCACGGTTTTCTATTTCATTCATTCTTCTTCATCACAACCTTTTTTCTTTTTTCACAAATAAGCGCCCTGATTAGTTTGTTTATTTTGATCTCTGTTTTTTCCCTTGTTTTATTGTAGATTTAGTACGCTACTATGTTTTTAACCATCAGTTGTTTATTTTAGAAAAAAAACCGAAAATCACGGTTTTCTATTTCATTCATTCTTCTTCATCACAACCTTTTTTCTTTATTCACAAAAAAGCGCCCTGATTAGTTTGTTTATTTTGATCATGTGATTGATTATCGTGTGTTTGGTTGACATGTTGTTGTTTCTTTTTATACATTACTCTTCAGCTTTGAAGGATTCAAATAAATAATAATAATTCTTTATCGAATTTGGTATTGTATTAAACTTTCGTTCAGTACGTTTCACCACATTCGGACCGTCCTTCGTGAATCCGGTGACTTGGCGTGTTTCTTTGGTCTCATTCGGACCTCCGTATCTCCAGTCTAGGGCTCTACCTGTTAGCCTAGGCACTCCCGTTTGAGTTTACACCGGCAGCCTTTCACACCGTTTGCAGCCTTTTGTACCGGCAGCCTTTTAGCCTTTTACACCGGCAGCTTATTAGTTATGAAAACGCAGAAAGCGCGGAAGTGGCTGTTTCAAACGACCGAGCGCTGAAAAACTTGAGAACAGATTTGAATTCGGCATGCATTCTTATCCACAAATTAAATCTCTAGTCGACTGCAGAATTAAATTTCACTTCCACCAATTTTCCGTTTTTTGACGGATATCAGTCTAATTGCCTTTCCGTTAAGAAAATAAAGTTCAGACATGGATTCAGCATGTATTTTTACCGGTGTATCTAACATCTGCTCGACTTCAGAAAAATCTTTAATTCTACCAAATGTCCGGTTTTGACAAGATCCCAGATAAAGTATTTCAGCAATCGATCCAGCATATGTACTTAGCCATTAATCCATAATCTCCATGACTTGAAAAAATATTGTTGTTCACCCCTTAGGTGAAACCCCCTCTCCTTAATATAGAGCTACGGACCCCATTACCATCAAGGAATTTTACCTATACTTTGACCCAATAGATACTCATATCTTTGAAAAACATCTCAACCCTTTCGAGAGTTATCGTGCCAACAGACAGACGGACGAACAAACTTAACTAAGTCACTGGTATCCCGTAACTACGTGATCACAAGACGGTCATTTCCAACCAAAATGTTGCATCTCCAGTTCACACAGTGCAAAACCTGTCCGTCTTCCGACGGTGTATCTGCAGATTTGTGTCTCAGTCTCGATCGCACAAAAAAAACAAAGGTATGTTCCAGCTACAGCCATGCATCTCCACTGTTGATAAAGACATGTGTTTAGTCACGCTGGAATTGATATTGCACCACCCATCATTTTATAAGCTTTGGCATCTCACTGTACATTTTTCTTCAGTGATGTTTTTGGTACGCCACTGGTATGTTTGGCCCTTTTATTGACATACTGTTATTTTCATTTCATTAAACCTTAACTTACCCACTGTGAAACACAAATTAAAACAAGTTTCTGTAATATTTTTTCAAATTTGCGAAGAAAAAGAATGTGGGCAGATTTTTATGGAAAATATATGATCTTTGCGTATCAAGATAATTTATTAAATATGATCATAGTTTGGTCACTGATAAGAATCTCCACAAAAATGATAGGCAGTGTCCACTCAAGTCATTTTCTGTCTGTGCGATAAGAACGGAAGGTGAGCCTTTTTTTTTTTCCTTGTCTGGACTGATCTTCCGTAAACTACTACTGTAAAAATCAGTCCGTTCGTCAAATCATTCCTGCCAAAAAGCCAAAGTAGCGAAAGGTTTTTTCTGTGACAAAGCTTTCCTTTTTATTTTATTTTATTTATTTTTATTTTTCCTTTTCATTTTTCCTTTTTGTTTATTTTTCTTTTCTTATACTCCATCAGTGACATTTTTATGTGAAGATGGGTACTAAATATATTCATTCATTTCTCATTTATTTGTGAAATTTCTGAAATACGAAGCGAAGGTAGCTAATGATGGACAACCTGTCAAGCCCACCGCAGAAGCGCTTGACTCTAGTCACGGTGGTAGTACATAAGTTTCTTATTTTCCTTACTAATTCGTTCAACTTTTGAGGGCTGTTTAATAGGGAATAATGTATCAAGGATGTACTACATACTGAAACTTTCAATTTTTAATCAAATCTGCATTTTTTTTTTTAAATACTCAAATAAAGTAACTAGAATACTAAAAAAACTAGAAAAAAAAATAAAAAATTGTATGCTCCAGCTCCGAAAACTGACATATAATATACACATCATAGCAGAATTTTATTTCGATGGTAACGATCAGTAGGGATCAATTGGACTACATCGGATGATGGCTCTGAACTGCGGAAAATGGAGAATTATGAAAACGTCCCAAAATGGGTTCCGACTTCCGGTAGCGTGCTGAAAAGGCAACTGAAAAGTTGATGCGACGGGAGACAAATAGGATATGAGTAAATTTCCGCGAATCCGAGTCTTTAAGACCCTTTATTTTCAAAACACAACGAATATTTTGAAGTTTTAATATTCCTTCAGCCCAAGCTGACTGCGAATCATATTTATCCATATATGACGTATCCGTTTTGCACCATCAAATAATTTAGAAGTTTCCCTGCTTGTTTGTCGCCTTGAAACAACTGAAGAGTCCATACTACCATGTTGCCTGTCCCCTATACCGTATGCCCTTTCATATTCAATTAGACAAAATGACGAAAATCCGATGCAAATTACGAAAATATTGTTTGATTTTTAGTTTCGCAAAATAATAGCTCCATTTCAGCTTTACCCCGCTCCAGTTACTGTCGAAATATTGGTATATCTAAACAAAACATCGTCACTAATCGTCAGATACCAAGGATACTACCCGCTAGACCCAAACCAGTTACGAACCCCGAGATCATAGCAATAGGCCCAATTTCACACCAGTAGCTTCTTAGTTCTTCGGCCGTTTTTCCGTTCCCGCAATACTCTATTTATATGAATAAGTCCAAAATACGCCAGTGATCCTCAGGAAGAAGGAGTAAGCGTGTCCGTACGACTCAAACTTAACGACTCAAATCCTGTGTCAACCAATCACCGCGATCTTTGGCAGCAGCTGTGACACCGCTTCTGCCTTTCTTCCGCTAGATACTCGGAGAGGCCGGAGATTATGCATCGGCAAGGAAAGATATTCATCAAGATTATTCCTCGAGCGTGACTTCGTAGTTCCAGTGACGCGGTGGTTTATCTGAGTAGGCGCGTTCGCAGCATTCTTAGCAGTGCCTGGTTTATCTCTACAAGCATAAATAGGCTTCTCCTTGAGCTCAAGCTGATTAGGAAATATATATTAAAAGAATGGCTAAAGACAGAAAGTCAGCTACGTTACTCTGACAGCGATACTTTGGCCCTTTTTGGCAAGGGTCCAAGCTTGCAGGTTCGTTGCTTCCAGTCTAGCTTACAGCATGAGGAGGACTCCCGCCAAGAGGGCCGAAATATCGTAGCTGGTATCCGTTTTCAGCCATTGTATTAAAATATGTCTCAACAAGTTTTTTTTTTCCCTCCTCCTCTCAGTGAAACAAATTTGACACCGGCTCGGATCTGTCCTTTTTATATCAAAATCTTCCCTACTTCTAATATCAATTTGACTTTAAACAGTTAGGAGTTTTTTGGTTCACTTGACAAGGTTTCCCCCCCCCCCTCCGACTCCCCCAAAGTCACTGGATCTGTTCTGGAGTTGAAATGAGACTTCTATCCCACGACGAGGTCTTTCCAAATATCAAGTTCCGTAAGGACCCGATTACCCGTTCGAAAGTTGTACAGACATCAAGATTACGGATTCCCCCTCCCTCCGCTTCTTCACGATAGTCGAATCGGAGAAACGACTGTTCTTAAGTAAAAATGCTCGAGTCTCTGGTATGCCAGCCAAGCTTCATCGTCATAGCACATCCTGAAGCACCTTAACTCTGGATCACTGGATTTTTAGAACCCTCCCTAAAAATCCCTCCCTCAAAGACCCGATCTCCGCTCAAAAGTTATACACACGTCAATATTCCGAATTCCCGTATCTCACCTCCCCCCCCCACCCCCGATGGGTGTATCGAGTTTCCAACCAACGGAAACATGATCGGTATATGGCACTTGGCCGGAAGGCAAGTGCCATAAAAACGGGTTCTAGGAGAAATAAACAGCAACTAGTGAGCACTCCGGAGGCAAAGAAGGCAGTTAATTTATTTACTATCACTAGAAGTAGTCAGATAAGGAACAAATAATTAGATAGAACTCCGTCTTGGTCCCATGCAGCGACTATGGATACCCCGACAAAACTGAGCGGAGCTAGAGGTACTTCCTCTGGCTTTCAGTTGATACCCGTCTACTTGCATCTTCGCCATTGTCCATCACAAGCTGCGTTCGTTGCACTCCGGGCTGTCTCTAGTGTTTAGTCACCAGTGTCCGGTTCTTCCCTTAAAACGCGTTCTTTTGGTTCACCGGTGATTTGATGAAAACCGGCTAACTCGTCGCTGAAGCTGGGCTCACGAGCAGGTTGTAGTTAGTCCGCACTGGTGAGATAAAACCGGACACTGGTTAGTCCAGAAACGGGTTAACTGACTGGTGAGAAGTCACCGGTGGATGCAGAAACGGCTTATAAGAAAAACCGGAGACCACCGGTGAGAAGTCCTGTGACAAAGAACGCAGCTACAGAACAATAAGTGTAGGAGGCATGCTGACCCGCCTTGGAGCGCGTCCAGCGGAACAATGAGCTTTGTCTTAGAAAGTTTCTTGTACGCGGCTTCACAGCGATCTAGCTAGTTGTATAGATAACCAAGTGTAATGTGCCGTGTAGCTCCTAGCCTCGGCTCGTTTGTATGCGAGAGGGTACGGGGAAATATTCGACTCTTCATGGTCATATCACAGAGATAGGGAGACGGAGCTTCTGTCTGATTATTTGTTCTTGGACATATGTGAGGTAAAAGAGTAGTGCACATCGGGTGAAAAACATAAGAACAGTTCAATCAGCATTACGTTGCAAACTTTTCATACGATTTCGTGGCTCTTGTTTAATCATGTTCTGAAACTTGGCACATTCTTCATGTAAAGTAGTATCAAGCACTCCTAACGGCGATTCATGTCACTCTAAGATTAGCAGAGCGCAAGAATAGTTCTGGAGAGCGAATCGAGTTTTAGCCGAAGTCGCAAAAACAACCGGCGTATAAATTAGTCGAGCTTCCCAAATCACCATCAACTTTTGATACTACCGTGCAGTTGAACACACGTCTCTATTTTTCCCCAGCGTTATTCTTGCTTCGACAGCGCAACTCGCGACCCAAATGAGCAGCGACATTAACACTTCGTGCCCACGAAAAATTGCCATGTGCCCAAGGAAGAGCCAGATACGTCTTGACAACAAACGTTGTTGATTGGTTTACACAGAATTGGAACCTGTTTAGAGGGCTCGGTTTGGTGACGTTTTTTGTTCGTGCGAGATTCCCTGGGGTGTTTCGGGCTTGGCCATATATATATATATATATATATATATGTACATATCTGTATTTGAAAGCTATTAAGCCATATTCAGAAAAACAAAACAAAAAAACGATCTCAAATAATAAGCAACCTCACATTCTTAACTTAATATCCTACCGACCTTCTACTAAAAGAATAACTTTTTCTATCACATTGCCTAAACACACAATAGACCTAGCCGTCGTAAACTTAAGGATACCTAGAAGTAGCTCATCCCCCCCCCCATTCTGAAAAGAGTACCCCTTATTTAGAAAGCTCCTCACACCTCAAGAGAACATGGCCCAGCCCCTCATCACTCGAATTACAAAATGCGCTCCTGGACCACGACTTTTCCTTTTCCAAAAACTTAGACTAAGTACTGGTAGACAGTTTGCTCTTGCCTGGATCCATAAACGAATAAATTTTACTGGGATTTTCAACTTTACAAAAAAAAACTCAGCACAAAAGTACTCTGTCGAATCATCTGTATTTTTCTGTTCCCACCCAGAGAAAAGAGTTCTAGGTCACCTTTTAGAACTAGCGTGGGATGTCAGATGCAAATCATATATTTATGAGAATTATATTTAATGGGAGAACTAGCCCCGAGTTCGAATGTCGTCTTATTCTCGCCACGATTTTTAACTCAGTGGCCCTGCCTCACATTTTATACATCGCAACTTTTTGGCGAATGTTAACTAACACTGATAAAAAACAAATTCGCTCTATTTATTTTCGTTTCTGTAAATTCCTGCTCCGCCTCCCTCCTTGTACCCGAAATAGTAAAATCGTCACTACTTACAACATCACTGAGCCACTTACAGCAGTTGGACAACTTATACAGAATTACAACAATAAGATTACGCATCAATGGGAGAGCCTTCTTCTACAATAGGATAGTTTTATAAATAGTATATTGCTGTCGTAGTCTCTATGCTGTGTTTGGTTTCCTCTTGCTATAGTGTTTCCTTCTTCTTTTCTTTCTTTATTCATACTCCGAGCGTGTTCCACCCTTCTAACAATAGTTACTATTAGTTACTATTTCCGTTCCATCCTTACGAAAAGTTACTACGCTGACCGTTCCAACCTTGTCGGAATAGTAACTAATAGTTACTATTTGCTTACCATGCTCGGGAGCGTAGTAAGCGTAGTAACTACGCATCTCTGTAACGTGAATGGTCGGATTCACCCCTGGCGTGAGATCTTGCTGGAAAATAGAAAAATCGTTCCAGCCTTGACGGCAAAAAGCCAGAATTCGTGACATCATGCGTAGTAACTACGGTAAGTAGGTTGGAACACGCTCTCCGTCTATGCAATGTGCTTTTTAATGGGTGAAAAATAAAATTATTATTATTATTATATGTCTTTATGTGTTTTATTTATTTTCTTTCATTTACTCCGCTTTTTCGAAATGGCGGGTTATAAATAAATTACTTAGTTTCGTATCCTTTTGAAATACTGCAACTGAATCGTTTCTAAGCATTTCGCGGCGTCTGCCCCCCCCCCCCCCCTATTTCGCATCCATAATGTATGACAGACATAACTTTTGAGCTGAAGATCTTTCTATGTAGAGCAAGGTATGTCAAACCCATTAGGCTACTATAATGGATACGATTGCAGCCTTTCCTCGGAATGCTAATTTAGAAGTATGGTTTTTCCAGCTCCCGTTTGCTGAAAACGATGGAGCCAAGATTTTTAGTTTCTTTGACTGTTCCAAGTTTTGTTTTCTTGTAGAACAAGAACAAGGGTTTCGATGGGATCCCAAAAATTTTAATATTTGCTCCCGACAATTCGGTCTTGTAGATATTCGGTCTTCAACAGACTTCTTAAGCATTTTTACTTTTAATATTTAAAAATAGGTTAAGGCCAATGGTAATAATCGGAGAAGACCAAGTTGGTATTTGACAGTGCAAACCGGATACGCCAGCTGAATTTCAACAAGTTCAGGTATATTCAGATATCCGTTTTGCGCTGTCAAATATTCAAATATCTATTCACCCTATAGCTTACGTCGTATCTCCTTCCTTCCTTACTTCTGCCCAACCTCAGGTTTCGGCCGGAAACCCGACAAACTACTTGTCTGGCAAAAAACTAAAGCTGAAAAACGAATTCAGCATGTCTCCTTACCCCTACATCCAACCTCTAATCAACTTCAGATTAAACTTTTAACAAATTTTCCGGTTTCAGCCGGATTCCGAGCGATCTTTACATCCGGTGAGAAAATGATTGTCATATGCGAATTCAGCATTTCTTCTTACCCGCAAATCGAACATTTTATCAAATTTAAATAAAACTTTTACTTTTAACAATTTCTCCGGTTTTGGCCGGATTCCGGCCGAAGTAATTGTCCGGCGAGAAAATGAACTCCATATTCGGACTCAGCACGTCTCCTTGTCCCTAAATCGAACCTCTAACCAACTTCATATTAAACTTTTACTTTTCACAAATTTTTCGGTTTTTGCCGGATTCCGGGTGAGCTATTAGTTCGGCGAGAAAATAAATTTCATATTCGAATTCAGCTTTCAAAAAATATTTTTTCGCCCCTTAATTTGAAATCCCTCCCCCACCCTCAAATATAGGCCTATAGAGCCCATCTCCGACCTTGACCTGTACTTTGACCCAAAGGATCCTCCTAGCAAGTTTCATCAAAATATGTCAATCCCTTCGAGAGTTATCGTGCGGACAGACGGACAACTTTTGCGATGTCATAGGTATTCCTCCACTTTTGGGATCCCAAAAACGGCTCAGATAACCCTTTTCCAAACACTTTTACAATATTTTTGTATAAGAATACATCGAAGCCAACAATTTAAAAAAAGGCACTGGTACTCGAAGCTCCATTAGGCACCTAAAACAAAATTGGTTGATCAACATAATCAAACGCTTTACGAAGGTCTAAAAACGCAACAAACAGTTCACCATCACCCTTACAATATTTTTCTAATAATGTAATGCATTTAATGAACACTCTATCTACTGCTAAATAACCTTTACGAAATCCCCCCTGCTCGTCTCTAATAATTTTCCTCCCTTGTAACTAAACATCTAATCTATTATCCAGAATTCTCTCTAAAAACCTAACCGGTATATAGCTATCACAGCTAATGTCACCTTACTTAAATAGCAGGAAAATAAGCGAAAGCCTCTACGGTTCTGGCCATATTTTTCGGTTTATAGAACCATGTTAAAAAGTTCAAGTATAAGTGGCAGCCAGAGGCGTTACTAGCCAAAATGTTTAGGGGGGGGGGGCCAGGGGCGTCGCAAGTGCATTTTCGGGGGGGGGGGGGTGCAGAGCCAAAATTTTTACCGAACCTTTTAAAAATTTTACCGAATCCTAGAACTAGGAATTCGAGCTTTAAATTATGGGACAGAAACGATTACGTAGGAAGAGTAACAATAAAAGCCAGCATGAACGACGATAAGCCAACTACAAGGCGGCGTTTTGGCGAAGCGCAAATGGAGAACATGTTGCCGGGTATGATTGCAGTAACAGCTACTATCTATTATAGTCAATGAAAATGACATCGAACGCCGCAGGCGAAAATTTTCGAAATACATAATTTTTTTTTTGCAGGCCAAAATTTAACTGCTTCTCTTACAAATTCTATCATTTACCGTTGATTAAATACCGAGACTCTAAGAAGTTCCAGAAACCGGATGGAGCGACGTTCCGGCAGCAGCAGCAACTGTAGTCTAGCCTATAATCACATAAAGTGAGCGCCTCATTCAATTCCTATCCAAATTCTAGCTTTTAATGTTTCGAAATCTCAATCCTAATACTGGCTTAAAACCCCCGTCAAATGACGCACCCTTCCGCAAAATAGAGAATATTACGAAAAGTGCTGCAAACGGAATTTTCGAAATATTTATGATTAGATATTCTTTTTGAGATCCAAAATAAAATTAAGGACTATCGATGATATCACGGATCATCCCTTTTGTCTGCGACCAGTACTTCACTCGACCTCTTCTGAGATTCGAGGTGCGTGGTAACTTCCGAATCTTGGCAATTATAACGAATAAGTCACCGAATCCCAGTTATTATACCGAATAAGTTTATACCGATAGCATGTTTGGGATTCTGTATAACTACCGTATCCCGGTTATTATACCGAATTGTTTTGGTATCGAAAGACTACCGAACAATATTCATATTCGGTATACTTTCGTCGAAACTGGAACAAAGTCAGGATTCGTGGTTAATTTCCTAATCCTGGAAATTATACTGAATAAATTACCGAATCCCAATCGTGATACCGAATAATTTCGAACCACTAGCTTATTTGGGATTCTGTGTAACTGCGGAATCTCCATAAATATCCCGAATAGGTCCGGCATCGAAAAATTACCAAATAATTTCAGTAAATTCTCTCACCGAATTCGTGATAACTACCGAATACTGGCAATTATACCGAATCCCGATCATTATACCGAAGAGATTTGTACAGATAGCCTATTTAGGATTCTGTATAACTACCGAATCCCCGTAAATATAACGAACAGTTCTGTTATCGAAAAAAAAACGAACAACACTACAGTACGAACAATAACCACCGAATACCGGCAATTATATCGAATCCCGATCATTATACCGAAGAGATTTGTACAGATAGCCTATTTAGGATTATGTATAACTACCGAATCCCCGTAAATATAACGAACCAGTTCTACTATCGAAAAAATGCCGAACAATTTTAGTAAAATTTTGGGCCTACCGAATCTCATAAAGGTGGGGGGGGGGGGGGGGGGGTACTGCACCCCCCCTCCTTGCGATGCCCCTGGGGGGGGGGAGTTTTTATCGACTGGCTGGTAATTTTTACCGACTTTTTCTGCAGAAAAAACGACTGTTTTCCACAAAAAAAAATAAACTTTTGAAAAAAATCGACTGATCTTCAGAAAAACCGACTATTTCGACGAAAAATCGACCAATTTTCAGAAAAACCGACTGTTTTCATGAAAAAATCAACTGTTATGACGAAAAATTGCGGCTTTTTGCGCAGACTCAGTTATTTTTTACAGACTGGCCGACAGCTTTGGGGGGGGGGGGCGTCTTAGGTCTGATTTCTCCCTATTATTCTCCCTAAAAAAAAGATATTTTGCCCTAGATTTCCCCAGAATTTACATGAAAAGCACAGCGCAGCATCAAATTGTTATTGCTTACTTCAGACAATAATAACATCTTTTACACTAACGAGAATACAGAAAAAAATTCAAAGTAGTGTCATCCCCAACACTTCATCGCACATAGCGTTGACTTCGTCTTGAAGCCATCGATGCTTTCGGTATGCTGACAGTTGATGAAGTTTTATCACCGTCATTCACTGGTGACCCCACTCAGGTCACCAGTGAATGTGTTACACGAGCTGTGTCACATAGCGGATTTACAGATAGATGACCACGGGAAAAAGAGATCACCAGCAGATTGGAAGAATCCCTAATGCTACGTGCATAGGTTGCATGCTCCTATTCTGCAATTGCTGCATAGCCTAACCAATACTCCATTATGTCGGCAGTTTACACCAATCAAAGGCATTGCTTAAAAATAAACTAAATACCAGCCTTCCTATAAATTACTAGATACCTAAGCCGTTTTTCCGTGCTCCCACAAACAATTTGTGGGTCGACTGCGGCTCGAAAAGAGGGTTTCCTTCTTTTGTGCGACCCACAAGTGTGTTTCCGTGACCAACGAGATTTTCGTGGCTCGCTTTGTGGCTCAAATTCGACAAACAACTGGCAAGGTGATTGTCGCTTTTGTGGCTCGATTCTGGCGGGAAATTCAGTTTCAGCAGCAACATAGTGTCTAAACAATAAAGTTGACTACTTTTTCAAGCATATAGACTTAAAACTGAGGATGCTTTTTATACAAAATGGTAAAGGAATAAGCCTGGTGTTCTATTTATTGAGATTTTACATGATTTTTTTTTCAGATATCTGAAATTATCGCCAAAAAAATAGACATAACGCCGTTTCCGCGAGTTTCAGCTAGTGGCTAGACTGTGTGGCCCACAGTCGTGTTTCCGCGACAAACACTCAGAAATGTGTGGCCCACAATTGTGCCACCTCTAATGAATGTCATTCCACGCTTTAGCTTTTTTTTTAAATTTGTACTGATCTTTGCAACATAAGCCAGTGTTGCAACATAAGCATTTTCAAGGAGACTGAGCATAATGCTTATGCAATCTAATGAGATTTTTCAGTCTTCGTTTAAAAAAATAGAACTTTCCTGAATATTCCTAAAAACCCTTACTTTACTCAGATTTCCCTGAATCCCTAGATTCAAAATAAGTGTCCCTAAAAGAAATGATTTTCCCCTAAAATAGGGTAATCTCCCTAGAAGTGGAAGCCCTGACTGGGATAAGATTAATCCGAATCAGTCATAATTTTAGCTCAGTAGAGACATAAAATTCCTCCGAGCAAGGATTAAAGTGAATTGCAGTATTTGCTACTGTGATTAATCTTATCTCTACTGGGATAAGATTAATCCGAATCAGTATTAATTTTATCTTAGTAGAGACAAGAGAGAGAGAGACAGGTTTATTACACAATTTTCGTAGCTCTTGGCTAATTTACAGTTGCAAAACATTACATACAAAAACATTGGGCACTGTTAAACATAGACGTAAAAAAGGGCACAAACGAATTAGAATAACGGTTTGTCCGCGCACGTCTAGGGTTCAGTTTGAGTTTCTTTCTGGTTGTGCTGTTTGGTGGGGCGTCTGCGGGTAGGATGTGTCGATGGGTTGGGTTTGAAAGCAATGCTTTCCCAAACCTCATGATGAGTTCACACAGTCTTTGTTCTAGGCACTGCATGTTAAGTTTATTGAGTGCTTCTTGGTAAGGGATATCTCTACATCCTAGGATAATCCTGACTGCCCTTTTCTGCACGGACTCTAGTTCGTGCATCAGGTGAGTATTGTGTAGTAGGCTACGTCCCAGTAGCAAATCCTGCAAGATACAGGTCAAGAAGCTCATTCTTTTCCTCTGTCTGTGGACAAGCTCACTTTACAGCTGAGTGGCTTGAGCCTCCAGAGGAAAGGGCCGAAATATCGCTGTTATAATATTCAGCTGACGTATCCGTTTAGCATCTGTCAAATATGGTTCTTTTCCGTTTCCGTTGGTATGAAACAATTTTTTCAAAATAGCTGTTATTCCCTTGGTCTGTAGTTTTGCCGGAGCCCAGAACGTGTCAGATTGCATACCATCATGGACCCATAAATTTCCTGTAATAATGGGTCCCTGATACCATGAAGAGCTTCTGCTTGAGGTTCCAACTTGTGAGGTAAAACTTGAGTAGTAGCATATTCTACCCTGACTAAACTAAACTAAAATATAATAAATTCGGCGAAGTTAATTAGCAGGCTGCACCATAGGCTTTTTTTTATAATATTTATCCCAGACTTTAAAAACTCTAATCTGAGCTTTGCCAAAATTGTTCGGGCGTTTGGTTACTTTCCAACTCGCTGTACGAATGCAGTTCATTGAGTCAGTAAAATAACGAGGCGTATGCAAAGTAAAAAATTGAAAAAAAGTAAAAAAGTGAAAATCACGATCAAAGTACTACCGAATAGTTTGCGAAGTTTTTGCTTGGAGTACCTCTTTGGACGAGAAATACTTCAGTAATTGTTAAATACGGTGTTCGTGATCCCACGGATGTCATCAACATCCGTAGAGACAAGTCTCTACAGTCCCTGAATCCCAAGCATAGCCTATACCAGGCATTTCTAAAGTAGGCTAGTTGTGCTAGTTCTTTATTTTATTTTTTAGTTTAGTGTGATTCGTTTTTCCTTTTTTTCTTCTTCTTTTTTCTTCCCTTTTTATAGAATAGAGGTATGCTTATGTGAACGTTTGCTAACAGTGAATGATCGCCGATGACAAAACTAAAACCCAAACCAGGCATTAGTTCCTATAAATACTAGTAATAATCACTCATGCTTTTGTCACTTTTTGAATATTTTCCTAATTCACCATTCACTATGAAAGTGAGTCAGCTGACATCTGTTTTGTTCTTCATAATTTGAAAAGTTTGTCGGGAGGAACGCACCTTCAATGGAGAAGACCGTCGGAACCGTCAGATGCCTTCAAAAGAGGAAGGACCTTCTTAATAAATTCAAAATCAAAGAAATTTAATTAACTTCTGCTTCAAGCTTGTGCCAGGTTGGTTATTTTTCTTTTCCATTTTACTTTTTTATATGCAACAGTTAAAAAAGTGTTCAAATAAGCATACCTCTACTGTACTCCATTTGTCAACAGTTAAAAAAGTGTTCAAATAAGCATACCTCTACTGTACTCCATTTGTCACATTTTGTGTTTAGAATGGGTTAATAAAATCATTCATTCATTCAGTTTACACCAGCACAAAGAAAATTCTTCTTGCTGAGCGATTACCTATACCGGTACGGACAATTTTACGGCTGGCTTACCTTCTGGTTATCTTTGGGGGCTAATAAGAGCTAAACCGCATGGCGGCTCTGAGTTGGAATATTGAGGATTTCTCAGCCAAAGCGACGGATAAGATAAGATAAGATTTATTTACACTAAGAGCCAAAGACCATGGCAAATACATGAAAAAATAAGCACAAACAAACAAAAATAATACCTTCTATATCTCCGATTCTGTAAATTTCTTCTCTATTTTCCTCTGTGGTACAAGAATCGAAAGATAGTTAAAACGTTTTATCTTCCGAATATTACTGAGAAGCTGACTGAACTACACAAAAGGCTCTCAGAAACAGCGTATCGGCGTTTGTCGCCTTACCACGGTTTGATCCGTTTGTTTGATTAATGTTTTGTTGACTTTAGTTGTTGTTTTACGTCTTTTTCCGTTTTTCCTTTTTCAAGTTTATACTCCACTATTAATCTTTTTGATGTAAGTGGGTAATAAATAAATATTATTATATTATGTTATACCTATCCCAATGGACTATATAGGGCTACCCTGAGAAACCTCGCAAACTCTTTAATACTCACAAAACAATTATTTCCCATGGTCCTGCACATCCATTCTTCATCCACCCCTCTTTCATTCACACCAAAAATTCCTAACCTAAGTTCATTCAAGTTTTTGCATTCACACAACAAATGTTTCGAATTCCCATCCACACTACCACAAATCGGACATATGTCACTACACACCATAGTATCAGGATTTCTTGATATACGTAAATTTTTAGACTTGTGAGCAGGGGTGGCCCGAAGCACTCAGACCAGGGGAGGTGAGACCCCTAATTTCAACGACTCCCGGATCGTAATATACGACTCGCAAGTACCAACAAAAATGAACTTTTGCGACATTCCCCGCCAACAAATAATAGAGCCGGGTTAAAACTAGCTGCAATGCATCAGAAAAAGTTATTCTTGTAACCAAATCCAGTGTTGATCACCAAGAACCAGGGTGTACGAGTTACTTCATTACTTCAGGATACTTTGGGTTACTTTGGGTTCCATTGCATTGGGTTACATTAAGTTACATTGGGTTACTTTGAGATACTTTCGGGACCTTGTGAGCTTGCTAGCCAAATGGTCAGCCCAGTGGTAACCGAGTAAAATTTAAATCGCATCTGTGGGGATTCCGAAGTAAGTCTGTTCAGGCGAAGAAGCACGGAGATGTGGCCTGATTTAGGAGAACTTGAGTACCGCGTCACCAGTGAGCAAGCTCTAAACAAATCTAGAATTACTTTCATTTACAGATCAAGTGGTGTCAGTGTTCTTTTAGACCGTAGCAAGCAAAATAAAAAAAATGGGCGCCACTGCAGCCATCTTACCGTCAAAAGCTGAATTAGCGGAGAGGAGCAAGAAAGAAGTCGATTCTGCGCGGCTTTTACCGCAACTACTTATCGCATGCGCAGGTAAGCGAACTATATTTTTTAGATGGCAGGTCGATCGAGTTTCTCACCGGTTTAGCGTAATCGACAAACTGAATAGTACTTGCCACTCCGAGAAGAAACCATCAGAAAGTCATCACCTGAACCAATGAACCAAATTACTATAATTCCTTCCCTATAGGCGTATCCTCGCCGTCTCGCGAGGGCTGCGCGGGGAATCAAAGGGAACGGCGAGAATAGAGGGAGTCACTCCACGCGGACTCCAGCGTGCAGAAAACAGCTAGAATACGGAATGCTTCCAAAATGGGTATGCAGTTGACGAAATTACTCTGCGTACGGAAAATAACGAGAACCCGTGGAATGCTTCCAAAATGGATCTTGTTCTAAAAATAAATATGCAGTTGACGAAATTAGTTTGTTTATTTTTGGTTTCGTTTATTCTGATTGTTTTTAATCAATTTTATAATGCACTAACACCAGCAAAAATTGATTCCCCTCCGAATCTGAAAGGGAGTCCTTTTTGATGATGGTGACGATAATCCGAGCATTTCCCGGGGGCTCCTCGATCTGTCCTCAATTCCAGTCGTCGGGGAACGCGGAGAATATTGCTAATGTTCAAGTTCGACACATATTGCAAGAACATGGCTGCCGACTGTCGTTCACTGTTATCGGTACACTTCTATGTAACTCTTGTACCTGAAGAAATCAAGACACATTGACACAGGTTAATCAAGGGCTGGTACAGGACGGGGAGTGAGCAAGGTTGCCACATCAAAAATATTTAGAGAGTGGACTTTTGGCCCAAAACAGAGAGTGAAATTAATTTTCATGAAATGTTCACTTTTGTTCGGAATCACCTCTGTAAAAATAACACATCTTAGTTTTACTTTCATGAAAAACACTTGAAATAGTCAATCCTGGTCGGAATTGCAAGAATTACAATTTTGGTCATTTTCTGAAACAGAGCGATTTTCATGTCTTACGTAGGACAAGAGTGACATTATCAAAATAGATTGACAATTCACACTATCGTGCTACATGTGTCAATCCTGGGACTGACAGTTCTTACTGGTTGACCCTTGGCACTTGCTCGAGGAGTCCTTTATTGCAGAAATCGTACAAGGATCAGCTTCTAAAACGCGTGTTCGCCTGAAGAGAGACATCCGAATTCCGACGTAGAACTGAGCTTAAAGTTGAACTGAAAAGGGCTGAGATATGACGATGTAATTCCATCACTTACTCATTAGAAGAGGCTCAAAGACCTGATGAAAATACGTTACATCGTTGCTCCACTATTCATTAAAGTCTCTGATTCATGTGCACCGAGAAGCTGGGAAACACAATCATTTTTCGATGGGTCGGATTTTTACGAACACACTTTTACCTTTGTTTTCCCCAAAACCCTCACGGTAGCCAACGTTATCCACAAATTACTTGAACACAAATCAATTCTGAAAGCGAGTCCGCCATTGCTAATTAACTAGTGATTGATCTCCCGACGGTGGTCAAAACGAGCTACTAATCCTTCGAGAATATCGAGTGACGTGTAAGAGGATTACAACAACTAAGTATATCACCATGTGGTCCTTTAGATATGTCGGAAGAAGAAGTCATCGGCAAGTTTTACATTTTTTGGTCTCGGAAGCTGAATATTATTTAGCTCAGTTTCAGAATCTTACGGGAATTAAAAAGAAAAAATGGAAAACAAAATACTTAAAGAAATCGATAATACAAATAATCAGTTTGATTTTTCTACACATTTTCCATACGCCTGCTAAAATAAAAACAAAAACATTTGTTAGATCCATAGTCAAACTATGATCCCAGCCTCCCCATGTCGGGCAATTCCGACCCATGCCACTAGATAACCCAGTGGTCGGATCGAGTCGTGGCTTCATCTTGGGTCTTGGGGGGGGGGAGGGGTTGTTGTATACGTTGCAAGTGCTAGAATGCTTATGATACAACTCCTTTAACAATCAATTTTCATATAGTGGAATTTCCCTTGTGGTACATGTGTGCGGTTGTACCTGTTTTGTATGCTTGACGGAACGGTTCACGAAAAATAAATGTTCAAGCAGTTAGCTCCAAGGCCGTATCCAGGGGGGGGGGTTAGGGGGTTGACCCAGCCCCCCCCCCCCCCCCCCCCCCCCCCCCCCCCGAAACACACAAAAAGATCGATTTGTATAGGCTTTTCCCTCTGATCTATGTGTATTTTTGTACATTTTTGTCCGGCCTTCAGGCAATAACCCCCCCCCCCCGAAATAAATTCCTGGACACGGGCCTGATTAGCTCCCTTCCTCTAGCTGATGACTGGCCACTTAAGAGCCGCGGTTGTATTGAGACTCACATTTTCCGCATCATAGTAGAATTTCGTGTTGTGAGGACGGCTGGAGAAATTCTGAACATCATACTAGAGCAAATACTGAAAACGCAAAAAAAAACGTAACACAAGCCAAATAATGCAGTGTGTTCCGTCAAATAATACAAAAACAAGCTAACTTTTCAGTTGAGCTTTAACAAGTAATACCTATTCTCTGTTTCAGCTAATCTAGCAGCATTCTCGCTCGGTACAAGTATCGGCTGGTCTGCACCAGCGTCGCCCCAACTACTGAATTCCACCCTCAACCTCACCACAACCGAAGTGTCCACCATCGGCTCAATAATGAATCTCGGTGGCACACTAGGAGCTGTTAGTGGCGGCTGGGTCATCGACCGGTTCGGAAGAAGAAATACGTTTCTCATTATAACCCCTATTTGTTTTATGGGATATTTGCTGATGGGGACAGCAGTGAATTTAGTAATGTTATTAATAGGCCGGACCCTGACGGGTATTGCGGGTGGACTGACTTCTATAGTAGCTCCAGTATACTCTGGAGAAATTGCTACGCCGAAGTACCGAGGCTTCTTAGGATCTGTCTTCTCTCTCTTTCTAGTTTCTGGTATTCTGTTTGTGTACATTCTAGGCGCATTCCTGGACTGGTGGATAACTTCCCTTATTTGTGTACTTTTCCCAGTGTTGGGTTTCATTTTGACTTACATGTTCGTTCCCGAAACGCCAACTTACCTCATATCGAAAAAAGACGAAGTTGGGGCAGAAAAAAGTCTGGTTAGACTGAGAGGTAGGAAATGCGTTGCAGAGTACGAGATGTTAACTAATCGAAAGAAGGGCGAAACAAGGGAAAGTGGGTTCAGGTGGGTGGATTTGGTGAGGAAACCCGCTTTTCGACCCACTTCTATCTGTGTCATTTTAATGATCTTTCAGCAACTTTGTGGTATTAATGCTGCTATGTATAACCTAACGTCAATTTTCAGTGCTGCGGGAGGTAGCTTAGACAGTTCTATACAAGTTATTATCATCGGAACTGTTCAGTTGGTCACTACAGTTGTAGGGTCATTAGTGGTAGATCGTGCTGGCAGAAGAGTTCTTTTATCTGTCTCAGGTTTAGTGATGGGAATAGCTATGACCGGTTTAGGTACGTATTTCTACTTGCTTAATATTGGATCTGAAGCCACACATAGTCTTAGCTGGTTACCACTTGTTAGTCTAGCTTTATTCAGTGTCTTCTTTTCTATCGGCTTTGGTCCCGTCGTGTGGATAGTCATGGGTGAGATATTACCCCAGCACGTGAAGGGGGTTGCTAGCGCCATTGTGTCAGGATGTTCCTGGGGATTTGCATTTCTGACAACTCTTACCTACGAACCTATTGTAGAACTGGTGGGACAAGCAGGAGCATTTTACCTTTATGGTGCATTTTCATTTGTGTCAGTGGTATATGTCTTACTATGTGTCCCTGAAACTACTGGACGGACATTAGATGAAATTCAGAAGTATTTTGAGTGAGAAATAAAGGAATGAATAATTATATCTGTTCATCCGGAAATCTGGAGCAAGACATGAAGATAAAACCAGATTCTTAGGAGCATTGGATGAAAAATGAACAATAAACTAAGCTACGCCTCACGAATCCATTGGAATCGCCCGAATCCATTGGAATCGCTGTGAATTAAGGTAATTAAGTTAAAGTCAAACCGGACAAAATGGGAATATCAACTATTATAGGACATGACAGAACAACAAAACAAGTAAGCTAGGCTTACTTAGTTCCTGTAAGGTGGGATACTCTAAGAACAGTCGATCAGTTAGTTTCTTAACTAACATTCAAAAAAACATTCTACCACACATGGGCGTCAAGTATGTGGGGGGAGGGGGGGACACCCCCACACAGTTGCCGTACGGTCGGTAAAAATAACCGAGTAAACGCGAAGCGCCAATTTTTCGAAAAACAGCCGTTTTTTTTCTTGGAAACAGCCGATGTTTCTTACAAACAGTGGGTTTCCTTGATATAGTCGATTTCTCGTAAAAAAGTATTTTTTTCTGAAAATCAGTAGAAGTTTCCTAATAACAGTAGTTTTTTTCTGCAAATACAGTCGGTAAAAAATATCAGCCACTCGGTAAATACCTTGCCCTCCCGTCCAAAAAAAAAACAAAACATTTTGGCTTCTAACGCCCCTGTCTCCACCACTACCACTGCAGCAAACAAAGAACAAAGAACATAGACCTAGTTCGCACCAGGCAAATAGTTACAAAATTTTTCAGAAGAGTTAGGCCTCAGGACGAAATTTACAGAACTATCTTGTTCTGGACATAACCAATTTTGTTGGAACTTTGTAATAGTTTTGTTAAGATGTACTCCTTCCTTCACAATCTTTTCCAGACTATGAACAATTAACTTAGCCTAACTCTAGCCGAGTTAGTAGTTTGTGCCGACGGACTCAAGCATGTCCCGCCAGCACAGAATAGAACCGGGGTAAAACTAACTGCAATGCATAGTTGAGATTATTCTTTTGATGTAATTTGATGTAAAACGACTGTACCAAGAACAAGTTAAAGTAAGCGCCTCAGGCGAAATTTTTTAAATCTGCCTTTCTTCCGGAAAAATTTAGCTATACCTACCATACAAGTTCTATCTTTTAACATGTTTCAGCGAATTTCAATCCTAAAACGCCAAGCTAAATGAAACACTGTTCTTCTAAATAAAGAATACTACGCAGGTGAAATTTTGTGTAAACTAACAGTAACGCATCAACTGAGGTTATTCCTTTGGTATTCGTATTTTAAAGTTCACATATTCGGCTTTTCATGCTTTCGCTGAAAAGCGAAGTTTCCAGCGACCGTAGCAAGGCAAGCTAAACCAAGCGCCGCATGCGAAATTTGTTTAATCTGTTTTTTTTTTGCGGAAAATTCATCTATAGTACCATACAATTTCCGGCTTTTAACGTGTTTCAAACCCCAAGAATTTCTATCCTAAAAGGAAAACTAAATGATACACCGTTCTTCCAAATAGGGAATACTACAAAATGAGCCGCAGGCGAAATTTTGTGTAAAACTTACTGTAATGCATCAGTTGAGATTGTTCCTTTCATGTAAATTCATATATTTATTTTCACATATTCGGCTTTTCGTTTCAACTTTTGCTAAGAAGCGAAGTTTACAGCGACTGTACCCAGAACAAGTTTAACTAGGCAACGCCGGCGAATTTTTTTTAAATCTTAATTTTTTCCGGAAAAATTTGCGACTGACAAACGTTTGCAGAATTTGATTCCTTACGTATAAAAGACCCGGTGTGTGGACAAGAATACCAACGCCCGACAAAAGTATAAAAAACTATTTCTTCTGGATTTCTTATGTATAAAAAGAACCCGATGTGCCGACGAACCGAGGCACGACAAAAGCATGCAGAATTCGATTTCTCCAGTGCTGTCCCTGACAAATGTTTGCCGGATTTCATTTCTTGCGTATAAAAAGAACCCGATGTGCCGACGAGTCAACCGACGCCCGACAAAAACTTAATTTTTTTCATTTCTTCTGGATTCCTTCTGCATATAAATAACCCAGTGTGCCGACGAGAATACCGAGGCACGACAAAAGCATGCAAAATTCGATTTCTTCAGTGTTTTGCCAGACAAACGATTGCAGGATTTTATTTCTTGCATATAAAAATACCCGATGTGCCGACGAATCGACCGAATGCCTGACAAAAAGCATACAAAATTTTATTTTTCTGTGTTTGCCGGCGCTTCGCGCCGACAAGCAAGTGAACTTTCGCTGGGCTTCGCCCGACGAAAGTACTTTCTCAGGACCTTTGGGGGGGGGAGTCCCCCCCCCATAGTGACGCCCCTGACTGTGTCAATCAACAGACCGAGCTATTGTGATTTAAATTCCTGGCCAGGAACTGATGCAGGCTCTACTTTCTGTTTTCTTCAGTCGGCAACTCTTTCTCTGTTTAGTTTCTCTCCAGACTAATCGATGGCGCTCCTAAAAATGCCACTGTCTAGGGAACCGGTAGCCGTACTTTGTGTCCCATGGGCTGGAACCGGCAGTTCTTACGGAAACCCGATTCCGGGATCTGACGTCATTGACTAACGGAAACTTGTATATGCTGGCTCCCGTTCCGGTAGTAAGTAGAAATAGCTCACGGCAACTTGATCGCACCAGCTTCTCGTCCGGTAGTCTCACGGAATTGTATACTCAGAAGCTAGGAAGCCGGTAGTTCATACCGGAAACTATACAATACAAGCTTGTGTTCCGGTAGTGTCTACCTGGAATATAAAACTCACGGAATAGTTTGGATCCGGTAGTGCCAAAAATTAAAATAACAACTCACAGAGGCCTGTCAATATGGACTTTTGAGTCCGGTACAGCTCATGGAATCCAACTTCCATGAGTTTGTAATTTTGGCACTACCGGAACCCTAGCCCGCAGGAGTTGCGTTTCGTGAGTTAAAAATATTCACTTCCGGTTTCCTAGTCTGCACTGACATGGGTCCATGAGTTCAATTTTTGTTTGCACTACCGGAACCCTAGCCCATAGCCATCTGTGTCCGTGAGCTGGCCATTTTCATCAAATAGTTGTTGCTACCGGTACCTTAGCTCTCAATATATGGGTTCCGGTAGTAAAAATTTTCCCCATGTTATTTCCTTTAAGTCAGTGAAAATCCCGGTATCCTAGCTCTCATCCAAACTATTCTGTGAGTTCTATATTCCACATAGACACTACCGGAACACAAGCTCCAATTGTACAGTTTCCGGCATGAACTACCGGCTCCTTAGCTTCTAAGTAAAGAATTCCGCGAAACTACCGGACGAGAAGCTGTTGCGATGAAGTTTCCGTGAGCTATTTCCACTTACTACCGGAACGGGAGCCAGCACATACAAGTTTCCGTTAGTCAATGACGTCAGATCTCGGAATCGCAGCTTATATGGTTTGGTTTCCGTGAGAACTACCGGTTCCGCAGCGCATGGGACATAAAGTACGGCTCCCGGTTCCCTAGACAGTAGTCGCGTTTTTTGCAATCGCTTGGAAAGAAAGTTGCCGTTTTTTGCGATCGACTGTCGACTGGAGGTCCAGTCGATCCGTTTTTTGTCGCTTGACTGGAGATCGACTGGGAACAAAGTCAACAGTCGATCCGATGCACCTTTCTCTTGGAGGTCCAGTCAAACTTGGTGCCAAATTTTGAAAACTGAAACATGTGGACCCAAAAACGTACAATTTACACCTCAGGAAGCGCCAGTACTGCAGCAGTTTCAGAGACTGCCGAGGGAAGAGTTGTGGGGATGGACTGATTTATTGACTGATTTAGACCGTTTTTCGAAGGCTTGTTCTCGCTCCCCTATCAAGCGACAAAAAACGGTCAACTGGATGAACCCGGGAACAAGTCCCAATCGCCAGTCGATCTGTAAAAAACGCGACTAGTGCCCCTAAAAATAGATTCCGGCGTCGGGACCTTTTTGACGCGTCTAGTTTTTCAAATCCTTCAAACGTGTGTTAAATTTCTGAAGGTTATTGTAGAATGTCTTCCATTTATGCAGAAATCCCTGTAGCCCCAGCGATTGAAGTCTTTGCTTTGAATAAGTCTTACACGGACGATTCTTTTGACCAGAAAGTTAACCTTGGAGTTGGAGGTAGGCAAAGTTTTTCAATATTTGATTTTCAGTATAGCATGAGCACGTTATAGCATTATTAGCATAGGCATAGCCTTGTGCAGTGGTTTTACACAGAGAAAAGATTCTTCTTACTGAAAAAGTGGTCATTGACATGAATTCCTATTACTTTTTTCTAAGTGTAGTGATTTACCGACGAACTGATTTATTTAAACCCAGGCATCTGGAACAAGAGGCATAATATAGCAAGAGCAAGCGGTTAACAACAAATGAAGCATAAGCACAGCAAGCAGGCATATCATCACTAAACATGCAGGATATTACATCCTCCTTCTTCTCTAGAAGAAGGTTATCATCACTTATTAGCAGTGGAGACTCAACTGTTAGTATTGCTACTAAGTCTCCAAGAGAAGGCGCTAGGCTCGCTTCTCTTCACTCTGTGCTAACATATAACAACACTAGGAAACTCCTCATACGGCACTGATTTGCACGCACACACAAGAGAAGGCGCTTGGCTCACTTCTCACCGGGCATTATATACACTATATACATACTTTCACTTCTCTCCCTTTGAGATTTGTTGGTAGTTCACAAGTTCAGTTTAACTGGTGGCTTAATCTGCCTTCCGTACCTCGATCTAGTTACTGGTACGTCAACTGGTACTTCGTCCTTGGATGGGCTTTGGCTACTGGTAGTACGGGACAGTGTTGATCCATCAATTGAAGGGATGGCTGATGATGCGGTAGATGGTCTTTCGTCTGGACGAGGTAAGTCCGACACTGGGGCGACCACAGGAGGAGTAACTGCATCCCGTCCATTGTACTGTCTGTCCTGTACTGGTGTCGATGGCAGTGCATTTGAAATGTGTTTGCGATTCCTCTGTAGGATTGTTCCAGCTTCGGTTTCGATATGGAACGATCTAGGGCGTGCTGCTGGTGCTATGATGCTGGCAGTGCTCCACTGGCCGTCTGTTTGTTTCTGGTAAGCCACTATGTCGCCCGAGTGGAGTGTAGGCCTAGACTTGGCATGTTTGTTGAAGTACCATTTCTGTCTTGACTGGGCCACTTCCCGCTTCAGCAGGTACTTTTTTATAGGAACCACCTGTTTCCTCAGGTGTTTTTCTGTGCAGGGTAAGGTGGAGCGTAATTGGCGGCTCATTAGCAGTTGTGCAGGAGCGGCGTAGTTGTCTACGGGTGTATTTCTGTATTCCAGTAGACCCAGATACGGGTCATCTCCGCCTTCACTTGCCTTGGTGAAGATGTTCTTGCAAGTGTGGACAGCCTTTTCTACCAGTCCATTGGACTGCGGATAGATAGGGCTGGAAGTCTTGTGCCCTATACCCCATTCTTTTACGAACTGTTTGAACTCTGCGGATGAGTATTGTGTTCCGTTGTCTGACATGATGATGTGGGGGATGCCATGTCTAGCAAAATGTGCTTTCAGTTTGCTTATGACCTCCTTGGATGTCAAGTTTTTCAACAGGTCGACTTCAAAGAAGCGGCTGTGGTAATCGACTGTAATCAGGTATTTCGCTTCGTTCCAATCAAATATGTCCGAGGCTACCTGCTGCCATGGTACTAATGGAATCTGGGAGTTGATGAGAGGCTCTTTCTGGTTGTTACGGCCATGTTTCTGGCAAGTGTGACAGTTTGTGATTAGTGTTTCGATGTCACAATTCATCTTTGGCCAGTAGACGAGCATCCTGGCGCGTTGTTTTGTCTTTTCCATACCAAGGTGGGAGACGTGGAGCTGCTTGAGGATTTGGGGTCGCATCTTCACGGGGATAACGATCCTTTCGCCCTTAAAAATGATGCCATTCATGTATGACAGCTCGTGTTGAAGGTTCCAGTATGCAAGGAGGTCTGTGGCACATTGTTTTCTGGTGTTAGGCCATCCGGCTTGGATGGCTTCTCTGAGACGGATAAGGTGTTCATCTTCCTTGGTACGAAGTCGTATTTCCTCGAGCCTTGCATCGCTAACAGGAAGGATGCGTGCAATCTGGTGAACATACACCTCGATCTCTCTATGGAGCTTTTCGTCAACGTCAGGTAGGTGAAGCCTTGATAAGGTGTCTGCGACTGCGATTTCTGTCCCTGGTCTGTAAATGAACTCTAGGTCATAGGGTTGAATCTGGAGCATCATTCGTTGAGCTCTGGCAGGGGCTTTCTGAAGTGGATTTCGGAAGATAGTCTCAAGTGGACGGTGATCTGGGGTTACTTTTACATGCCTACCATATATGAAATGGTGGAAGTACTTGCAACCGAAGACTATTGCGTATAGCTCCTTCTCCAGCTGTGAGTACTTCTGTTCAGCTTTGCTGAGGGAGCGTGATGCATATGCGATGACGTTACCGTTTGACGAGATGTATGCTCCTAGACCGTGTGAAGATGCGTCGACGGTGAGGTCGATGGACTTGCATGAGTGGTCGAAGTATGCTAAGTTTGAGACCGTTGAGTCTTTGATGCTTTTGAGGGCTTCATCATGCTCCTTGGTCCACTTGAACTCTGTGAATTTACCGAGGTCACGCAGGGTTTTGTTCTGTGTTGATAAGTTTGGGATGTATTTTGCAAGATAGTTTAGCATACCCAACAAGGTTGCAAGTTCTTCTGAGTTTGACGGTGTAGGCATGTTGTTGATGGCTTCAAGTTTGTCAGGATCTGGCTGCATTCCTTGTTCACTAATAACATGTCCGAAATAGGTCACACTTGTCACACCAAAGCTGCATTTTCCTTTGTTGAACTTGATGCCTTTTTCTCTGGCTCTTTCGAGTACAGCTACCAATCGCTTATTGTGTTCCTCCAGGGTTGAGCCAAAAATTAGGAGGTCGTCAATGATGACAGCAAACCCATCTAGTCCCTCGAGAGCCTCTTCCATTCTTCTTTGAAACTCATCCTGGGCAGATATGATGCCGAACGGCATCCGTTTGAAACGGTATCTGCCAAAGATGGTATTGAATGTTGTTAAATCTGCAGATTCGTCATCCAAGACTAGCGACCAATACCCCGACCTTGCATCCAGTTTGCTCAAGTATTTTACCCCATGGAGTTTGGATGTTACGTCCTCCAGAGAGGGGATAGGGTAGAATGGTCTTCTGATTGATCTGTTTAAATCTACAGGGTCAATACATATTCGTAGACTGCCGTCCTTTTTTTCTACGGCGACCATCGAATTAACCCAGTCAGTTGGTTTTGAGACTTTTTCGATTACTCCCTGTTCTTCCATGCGTTTAAGTTCTGCTGCTAACTTTTCTCGAAGTGATGACGGGATTCTTCTAGCTGGGTAAGCTGTAGGGACTGCGTCGTCCTTCAGGTGCAAATGGCATTCTCCATCTAGCTTTCCTATTCCTTGGAAAACGTCACGATAGCTACTGATTATTTCATCCATTTTTTTTTCGTTGGATGCATGCATGTCCTTGCATGTCCCTTTCTCAACTTTACTGACGTTCAGTACCAGTTTTACTATGTTCAGATCAATGCTTGACCGGAATCCAAGAATTGGAACCGAGTCCGTTTCGACAATAAAGAATGGTAGGGTTTCGGCTTTGCTTGATTTATGCTTGCAGCTCAGCTCGCATACGCCTCTGACAGGAATTTTTGATCCACAGTAGCTAGTGAGTTTCTGAGTACTTTGTTTCAGTGATGGCGGATGTGGTAAGGCGTCGAAATACTTAGCAGGTAGGATATTGGCTTGTGCTCCTGTGTCGACCTTGAATTTGACAGGTAAGGAGTGATTCAGCTCCAGTGTAATAAGGGCTTCATCTCTGTTGTTACTGGTTTTGTTTTCTATCGCATACAAGAAGACATTGTCCTCTTCGTCACTACTGTCCGCTGGAATCTCCTTGTATTCCATCACAGCATTCACTGATTTGTTACTTTTGCACACGCGTGCAAAGTGATTCAGCTTTTTGCATTTTGCACAGGTTTTTCCCTTGGCGGGACAAGTGTGGCTAGGCGAGTATGCTCCTCCGCAAAAATAACACTCCTTTGTTTTCCTAGAAGACACAGATGCATCTTCGTATTTTCTGACTGGATGCTTGTACTTCTGTACAATATCAGTTTCTTTCTTGATTTGGTGTGGTTCTTGTATTTCGAATGTTCTTAGCTGTGCCTGGGTTGTTTGGTAAGAACGACATTTGTCAACAGCTAGTGCCAAAGTTAGGGTATCACCTTCCAGCAAGAGTCTTTCTCTCATTTTTGGGTCTCTGATGCCACTAACTATTTTGTCCCGAACCATTTCGTCAGCACTAGTATAGCTACAAGCCTTCACCAGGATTTTCAGTTCTGTGATGTATTTCTCTATACTTTCTCCTTCAGACTGGTCACGTTTTTGGAATATGTATCGGGCAAATACAGTGTTGGTGACTGGTGCAGCATATTCACGGAGTTTCTGCAGGTAAGTGTCTATGTTGTTTGTTTCTGCAGCAGTGAGTGGAAAAGTGTTGAATATCTGGCGCCCTTTTTCTCCTGCCCAGATGAGAAGGTAAGCACATTTGCTTTCTGCTGACTTCCCAGACAGGGGTCCCAGAAACATTAGTCTTGCATGTTCTTCAAAGCGTTTCCATTCATCGCCGAGAGAAGCTGAATCCCAATCGATACTTGGTGGCTTCGTTTCCATCTTCTGACACCATGTAGTGATTTACCGACGAACTGATTTATTTAAACCCAGGCATCTGGAACAAAAGGCATAATATAGCAAGAGCAAGCGGTTAACAACAAATGAAGCATAAGCACAGCAAGCAGGCATATCATCACTAAACATGCAGGATATTACACTAAGTAACATTTTGTTTGATTTTAGTCTTTCCATTCCTGTTCTCCGTCGGTTTTAGTCCACTCCTCATTTAAAAATATTGTGTTGGCATCCCAAATAATTTGGCATCCCAGCAGCATTGTCTAATAAATTACTATTTTTCAAAAGAAGAGTCAAGATTCTTGACAGCATTTTGACCCCAAACCAAAGCTATAAAGGTAGACTAACTGTATTCCCGTGGTCAAAGGCTCAAAGTTTGAAAATTATGTATTTACAGGCTACCCTACTGGTAGCGTTCATTTGACGATTGCTAGAAGACGAGGGGGAGCTATGTTTCTTATCGTCTTTTGGGTCTAGAGCTGCAGCAACTGATTCCACAAAATTGCACCTTCACTGCACCATTCATAACTGAATTGCTTAGGCTGTCTGAAATGGACAAAGCTAGAAATGGGCAAAGCTAGAAATGGCCAAGCTTTTTTTTTTAAATGTAGCCTACTAAAAGAAAATTAATGTCTAATAAATAACTTGAAGAACTGAAAAATTTCTTGGTATAAACAATTAAAAAACAGTAGCAGATGATACAGCTAATTCCTCCCATCTTAGCACTTCAAGACCGTATATGTATTTTCTCTTATAATTAAATTACTTCCATGGTTAGTGTAGAAAACTAACATCTGAACCTGATTTCATTTAATCTCATGAATCCAAAATAGCTGCTCCACAGCACAATGCACAATGAATATAGAGTTCTTCCTGGAAAATTAAATTGTGGCGGCATTATCTAAGAAGAATTCCTGTTTTTCATAGAAGGATAAAAATATGCAAGGCACCGATGTAGCTTTGACCTCAAACCAAAGCATAAAGGTAGGAGAATCATAATCCAGTGGTTAAGGCTCAGAATATGAAAGTGATGTATTGATTGCCTACCTTACCTTAGATTGGGTCAGCCTAGCCTAGTTCTGAGGGGCAGCAAAAAGAGGTTGTCTAATAAAGTTGTACTTCTTATAGGCTATTCAAATTTATTATGCAACTTGGCTGTCTAAGCCAAGGTGTTCTTGGAGATTGGTCTCACAAGAAAACCTTAGTTTTGAAATCTGCGTGTTCTTTTGTTAATGTGACAGTCACAGAATATAAACATATTAAAATTTCTCTCATAGACATACGTTACTGGATTAGGCCTAAAGTGACAAAATCAGCAATATCGCATGAGCAAGTCATCAGTTCGGCGCCAGAATTTTTGGAGAATTCTCCTGAGCAGGAGAGTCTTTGATGTAGGACAAAAATAATCTTATATGTGGGACGATTTGATTGAAAGAAAAGAGAGGGATTACAAACAAATCTTGGTATGTTTCAATTGCACACAGCCTTACGTGTTGCACGATCCCCTCCCCCTTCCAACCTAGTAGGGGACCTTTTCGCGTGGATGATTCTGGTCCCGTCGAGCTCGACGGCCATTTTCGCGTGGATGCTGTAAGTCTTTTTTTCGCGTGAATGGACGAGCAGTTGAACGGGCAATCCAGCTCGACGGACGCCTCCCGTTCAACACCGCTCCGAGGGCAGCGTTGAGCTGAACGGGGATATTATGTTGATCTTCCCATTCATATACTCCCACCCAGCTGAATGGGCATTTTTGCGTGGACGGAGCCATCTTCCTCAGCCGTTCAACGGCCGATCGATTTTCTAATTTTCGAGTGGACGGGATCACCTGTTCAACTCTACAGCCATCCACGCGAAAACGTCCCCGAAGCCCTGTTTTGATTACCAAGCTCAAATGCTGGGGCATGCTGGCAGGTTGAGCATGGTGCTCATTTATATGTCATACTTATTCTGCAGATGAGTACTAGTATACAACACTTCGGCAATTAAAATACCTTTTTTGTTTCAAACAAAAGATAAATCAAGAGCATTGGACAAAACTGGATGGCAAAAATTTACATTGAGGACCATTACAACATGCTCGGCCGTTTGAAGCTACAAGCTTTATGAATTGCAGTAACTTTCCCTTTCCTCTTATTTTAAAGAATCTGTTAATAATGTGTATTTATTCGATATTCGTTATTACAAAGTTGCTTAATTCAATTCAGTTCAGTTCAATTCAATTTATTTATAACCCGTCTCAACAAAAGGAAGGCGGAGCGCCCTAAAGATGGAGTAAGAAACAATATAAATAAAAAAAAGAAACACTAACACTAAATGCAAAAAACATAGAAGTTGGCGAGATTAGGCTCGAATTTACTCATGAAATAACTATTTCTGGTCCAAGGTGGATAACTAAGAAGAACTTTCGCAAAACGAAAATACACTCTGAGGACAGACAATTTCCGAGATTCAGTAAAAAACTGCCAAATGGGACAAAGAGAAAGGAGATGGGGGGGGGGGGAGCTAGACTTTTATAAATTCTTATATAATAACTAACTAAGAAGAAATTTCGCAAAACGAAAATACACTCTGCGGACAGACAATTTCTGAGATTCAGTAAAAAACTGTCAAATGGGACAAAGAGAAAGGAGATGGGTGGGGGGGCAGCTAGACTTTTATAAATTTTTATAATTATTTTTCTGCTCAGCTTACCGAACTGATGAAGGCAAGCCATGGGTCCTGCCTGTTGTCCGCAAGGTGGAGCAGCAACTAGCCAATGACCTTAGTCTCAACAAGGAGTACCTGCCGGTTCTTGGGCTGGAATCTGCTGCAATGGCCGCCACAAGGATGCTGCTGGGGGCTGAATCTGAAGTGCTTAAGGCTGGGCGGGTAAGTAAGAAAGCATCTTCTGCAGAAGTTGCATCAGCCATTGTAGTAAAGCATTGTCCTAACAGGTGTAATAAGGTGAATAGCGCTATACGCGATGTTCACGTCTTAATACACACGCCTGTTCAAATACAACCCAAGAGGTTCTTATCAATGCGGCTTCCGGTGTTGCCAAGGTAATACAATTTTTCGAGCTCTAAAAATATCCGAAAAGGTTCTTGGTACTACTTGAAGTACACGAGTACAATATAACGCAAACTATACTGTAAAAAAGCTATTAAAATAACGGATGGACAGCATTGATCCTCGAACTGACGAAAAGCCGTCGTAATAGAACAAAAACGTGTTTTTATTAAGAAAAATTGTTTCTCTAGCTTCCAACAAAGTAGAACTGTTGTGCTTTCTTTGGCAACCCTGACGACGCTGCGCCTCTCCTCGGCCCGCTGGCGAAACCAACCAAGCGATCTGATTGGCCCTGCATAAGCCAGAATAGAACGCTAGTCTATTCTCCTTATTCACCTTATTACAGCGCGCTCCGAGGAAAAGAAGAATCTGTAATAAGTCTTATACGCGGTAATACACCTTATCACACCTATTAGGACAATGCTTAACCTACACTTACCGTATAATTATACTCCCGCACTGGTAAAGATTTGGACCTGAAGAAACAGTATAAGTAAACAGTACAGTCGCTCATATTCTACGTAAGAAGGAGTTCCAGAAGATTAGAAGATGTTATTTTGAGTATGGGAAGCACCTGCGTAGGCTATACCATTCCCACATGCTAACGGAGCGTTTCCAAGTTAAAGATGCAAGCGTCACACTTTTGGAAATTTCGTCGGCTCTGCCAAAAATCATGGATAACTGGCCCCAGCCAGTGCACGACACTCTACATTCTTTTCTGGACGATGAATGAACAATTGTAGATTCTGTTTGTTGTGTTTTATTTAATTCTTTTATTTTACTTTACATACTCCGCTTTTTAAATTTCGGGTCAGAAATAAATTACTTACTTAGTTTCCTAGTATGCCCAGTGACAAAGTTTGTATTTGTCCCTGGATAGGCTATTGCGAACAGTAATTTTTTCCACGAATTCCTAAATATCTGGAAATAAGAGAGCACTGCTTGCGAATATGATATGCATGTAGAGAATCCGACCTGTATGTTAAAGTCATGAGGGCATAAAAACAAAAACGATGTTTTATGACCAAAACATACCAAAGAATCCTAACCCTGATATGAGCCTACCAATTCCCTTATTTTGAGAACGTTTCTCTATCCTAATTTGCTAAGCCACTCCCCACCCCTAACTGGAAGTACGAAGCCTATCTGGTGTCCCGACGTCAATCCTGACCTGAGAGTCCGGACACCAGCTTTCATACAAAATCTACATCCGCTCGGGAGTTATGGTGACCAAAGAACGGGCGGACAAATGGAACGAGACATAGGTATTCCTCACCTCCATTTGGCATTTCAAAAACTATTTGGGCCTGCTCTTCCATTTTGAGACAGCCACAGTTTTTATGGCACTTGCAGCCCTTGCCTCAAGTGCCATATACCGATCGCAGTTCTGTCTGTCGGTCTGTCCAATTTGTATGTCACACTTTTTCGAGTTAGGGTACTTCTAGATGTGCTAGGCGATGAAACTTGGTAGGCATATCAGGGAACCGACCAAACTAACCTGGAGACATATCTCTGGATGGATGCTAACCGACTTGTTATTAATGTTGATAAATCTTGCGTTTTATTGTTTTCTCGGGTCGGAAGTGTCCAGCCAGAGATATGTGGTATCCAAACATCAAGAGGTCTGATCAGTCGGCCAGAAAAGCGCTTCACAAAATACGTGGGAGTCCTCCTTGACGAGAACCTGTCATTCCTCCATCACATCCAAGCAGTAGAGCTGAAGCTATCCCGAAATCTCGGAATAATAAAAAAACTGAAGAACACCTTGCCGCAGAAAACACTGGTCCTCCTGTACAACGCTCTTATAAAACCCCATATACAGTATTGTGCAATGATCTGGCAATCGACCTTCAAATCTCACCTGCGAAAACTGAGCTCGATTCACAAACGATGTCTGATAATAGTTGGAAAAAATGAAGAGTACTTGTCACTGGAGTCGCTGCATCAACTGTCATGCTTGACCTTTGTTTTTAAGTTTTTAGCTGGTGAGCTGCCATCTTCATTCAAAACATTGTTTCGACGTATCTCGGACCAGCATAATCGGACCCGATCATCATCAAACCTGCAAATACCCTTCACCCCGACTGTACGATCAGATTTTGCCCCAAACATAACATGTGCAAAAATATGGAACCGGATCCCAGATGAGCTGAGAGGTAGGAGCTCTCTTGCGTCATTTAAAAAAAAAGTAAAACATCATTTATTAGCATTACAGAAGAATAATTAAATAAGGTCTGATAAAATAAAATAAAAAAAATTATGCTTAAGAAAAAATAATAATAACATTTTTTTATTTTTTTTTATGATGGGGTGGCTTCCCCGGGGGCAAGGTGCAGGAAGGTAATTGTTAAGTTTTTTTGTTTTGTTTTTTGAAAGGCAAGGTTGTGTCCGAGAGCAGGAGCAGTGACCATTCTGCGTATTATGTTTAAAATGTAATGATTGTGGTTCTCGGCGTCCAGAAATGGACTGAGTGTTTTGTTTATGTATGATTTATTTTGTATTGTTAATAAACCCATTAAACTTGAACTTGGAAATAATCAGTTTCCAGATCCGACCATCTAGGGGGGGGGGGCGAGGGGGGTGGTCGGGGGAGTCCGGGAAACAGAGTAGTGTGTACTTTCGAACGGGTGATCGGATTGGAATGAAACTCAATAAGTGAATAAATGATATACCTCTGATACATGTTCTTTCAGCCCAAGCTGACTGCGAATCATATTTGACGGGGTAACACGGATAAGTCAGCAACATTTTATTCGAGCTATATTTTGGCCCTTCTTCGCAAGGGTCCTCTTCAGGCTCAAGCCGCTCAAGCTGGAAAATAAACTTGAGGAAAAACAATTAAAGATTCTTCCTTAAATATCTGCTTTTGTGAACTTCTCGTGAAAATATACTTAGGTGATAGATGTTCCTTCAGCCCAAGCGGACTGCGAATCATATTTGATGGATAAGTCAGCTACATTTTATTCGAGCTATATTTCGGCCCTTCTTCGCAAGGTTCCTCTTCAGGCACAAGCCGCTCAAGCTGGAAAGTAAACTTGAGGAAAAACAATTAAAGATTCTTCCTTAAATATCTGCTTTTGTGAACTTCTTCTCTGAAAGTTGGATGGAATTAAAGCTGGTGTTGCGATTTGATTCTGGACTCAGCTACTGTTTGTGTTGTCCTTGGGTCGTCGAGAAAGCAGAGATTCCTCTGCATTTTGGTTTTAGAGTCGCCTGTCTCTTCTTCTTCCTTCCAGCTAAGATGGATACTTGTTGGCGGCATGTATGGGCGATTAGTTCCGTACTCAGGTGATAGATGTTCCTTCAGCCCAAGCTGACTGCGAATCATATTTGACGGGGCAAAACGGATAAGTCAGCTAAATTTTATTCGAACTATATTTCGGCCCTTCTTGGCAAGGGTCCTCTTCAGGCTGAAGGAACATCTATCACCCATTTCAGATTTACGCATGACTCAATATTCCGGATTCCCCCTCCCTCCACCCCCCCCCCCAACGACTATCGGGTCGTGTAAAGTTTTATTTACAAGTCAGTTTGACCGGATCCATGATATGCCTGCCAAGTTGCATCGTGAAAATCCCCAAAACCGCCATCACCAAAATTCCAGGAAACTTCCCTCCACCCCCCCCCCTACCCCTAAGTGTCCGTATCTAGTTTAACCGTGTTAACGATTTATCTAGAGCAGATGCTTGTTCTTCCCAGCAAGTTTCACTCCGATACCTACATTCTAATCAGTTCGAGATCCCCCCCCCCCTCCAACTCCCCCATAGCTGTCGGATCCAGTCCGGATTTCAAATGAGATTTTAGAGGTATGTCATATTTGACGGGGCAAAACGGATAACTCAGCTACATTTTATTCGAGCTATATTTCGACCCTTCTTGGCAATGGCCCTCTTCAGGCTCAAGCCGCTCAAGCTCGAGCAAATATAGCTCGAATAAAATGTAGCTGACTTATCGGTTTTGCCCCGTCAAGCGTCAAATATAATTCGCAGTCAGCTTGGGCTGAAGGAACATCTGTCACCTAAGTACGGAACTAGTTGCCCATACATGCCGCCAACAAGTATCCATCTTAGCTGGAAAGAAGAAGAAGAGACATGTGACTCTAAAACCAAAATGCAGAAGAATCTCTACCCTTTCGACGACCCAATCGAACAACAAAAAGAGTAGCCGAGTCCAGAATCAAATCACAGCACCAGCTTTAATTCCATCCAACTTTCAGAGAAGAAGTTCACAAAAGCAGATATTTAAGGAAGAATCTTTAATTGTTTTTCCACAAGTTTATGTTCCAGATTGAGCGGCTTGAGCCTGATCACCAATTCTGGTGATGGCGGTTTTGGAGATTTTCACGACGCAACTTGGCAAGCATATCAGGGATCCGATCAAACTGACTTGTAAATAAAACTATGCTCTGGAAATACTTAATGAACCGGACTGGCTCTGGGCACAGTGGCGGGAGTTTGGGGGGGGGGGGGTCCGGAATTCCGGTGATCGAGAGTTAAGGTAATTCCAAATTTGCTATGACGATGAAACTTGGTTGGAATATTAGAGATTCGAACAGATTGGCTTAGAAATCCGGACCGGACTCGACAGCTATGGGGGAGTAGGGGGGGGGGGGGGTGACTGGAAATCTCTAGAGACGGTAAGAGTGGAGGGATTGGAGTGAAACGTACCGCGAAGAACAAGCATTTGCTCTTGATAAATCGTTTACACGATTGAACTGGATCCGGGCACTTGAGGGATGGGGCGGAGGGGAGTTTCCTGGTATTCCGGTGACGGCGGTTTTGGGGATTTTGGCGATGCAACTTTGCAGACATGTCAGGGATCCGATCAAGTCGATCCGGAATATTGAATCATCTTTAACTTTGGAACGGGTGATAAGATTCGAGTGAAATATAATAAGTGAAAAGAGGACATGTCTCTGGTAGTCTTTTTGGGATCCCAAAACGTAAGTGGAGGGATACCTATGACATCGCAAAAGTTGTCCGTCTGTCCGTCTGTAAGCACGATAACTCTCGAAGGGAATGAGATATTTTGATGAAACTTGGTGTGAGGGTTCGTTGGGTCGTCGGACCAGTCAAGTTCGTAGATGGGCTTTGTAGCTCTACATTTAGGGGTGGGGGAGGGGATTCAAATTAAGGGACAAACAAAATATTTTGAAACAGCTAATGTGATAGTCGATTATGGGGTAAAAAGACATGCTGAACACGATGGTGAAAACCATTTTGTCATCGGACAAGTAGTTCGCCCGGAATCCGGCCAAAACCGGAAAGTTTGTTGAAAGTAAAAGTTTTATTTGAAGTTGATTAGATGTTCGATTTAGGGGTAGGAAGACATGCTGAAGACGATGGTGAAAATTATTTTCTCGACGGACAAGTATTTCGCCCGTAATCCGGCCCAAACCGGAAAGTTTGTTGAAAGTAAAAGTTTTATTTGAAATTGATTAAATGTTCGATTTAGGGGTAGGAAGACACGCTGAAGACGATGGTGAAAACTATTTTCTCGATGGACAAGTATTTCGCCCGGAATCCGGCCCAAACCGGAAAGTTTGTTGAAAGTACAAGTTTTATTTGAACTTGATTAAATGTTCGATTTAGAGGTAGGGAGACATGCTGAAGACGATGGTGAAAACTATTTCCTCGACGGACAAGTATTTCGACCGGAATCCGGCCCAAACCGGAAAGTTTGTCAAAATTAAAAGTTTTATTTGGAGTTGATTAGATGTTCGATTTAGGGCAAGAAGACATGCTGAACACTTATGTGAAAACAAGTTTCTACCCGGACATGTAGTTCGTCCGGAATCCGGCCAAAACCGGAAAACTGTTGGAAGTCAAAGTTTTATTTCTAGTTGAATAGATAAGCAATTTTGGGGTAAGAAGAGATGCTGAGTCCCTGTGTGACAATCGTATTTTACCCGTACGTATAGTTCGACCGGAATCCGGCTGGAATCGGAAAATTTGTTATAAGCTAAATTTCTATTTGAAGTTGATTAGATGTTCATTACTGGGGAAAGAAGATACCCTGATTTCGTCTTTGAGCTTTCTTTTTTCGCCGGACAAGTAGTTCTGGAGTTCGGCCGGAACCGGGAAATTGGCAGAAGTGGCAGGAAGTTTTCGTCAAAACAGATATGACTTATAGGGGTAAACACACATGCTGAATCCAAATCTGAACTTGGTTTTCTCAGGTGATTAGCTATTTGGCCTTAATCTGTTTCTGAATTTTAAATGTAAAAATGTTCAAGGAGTCTGGCGAAGACTGGATCTGGCTAAGACAAGACCCAGTTGTCTGGATCAGATATTGAACTTTTGGGATCCCATCGAAACCTTTGGTCTTGTTCATGTCCGGATCGGTCTAGCAACTATTGGTGGGGGGGGGGGGGCGGAAAATTTGTTATAAGCTAAATTTCTATTTGAAGTTGATTAGATGTTCATTACTGGGGAAAGAAGATACCCTGATTTCGTCTTTGAGCTTTCTTTTTTCGCCGGACAAGTAGTTCTGGAGTTCGGCCGGAACCGGGAAATTGGCAGAAGTGGCAGGAAGTTTTCGTCAAAACAGATATGACTTATAGGGGTAAACACACATGCTGAATCCAAATCTGAACTTGGTTTTCTCAGGTGATTAGCTATTTGGCCTTAATCTGTTTCTGAATTTTAAATGTAAAAATGTTCAAGGAGTCTGGCGAAGACTGGATCTGGCTAAGACAAGACCCAGTTGTCTGGATCAGATATTGAACTTTTGGGATCCCATCGAAACCTTTGGTCTTGTTCATGTCCGGATCGGTCTAGCAACTATTGGTGGGGGGGGGGGGGCGCAAAACGTGACTGGCTTAGACTGGAGAGATCGGGATGGAACTTTTGTTGGAATAAAAAACATATGCTCTGGATAAATCATTTACAGAACCGGATTGGCTCTGGGCACTGTGGGGGGGGGGGGAGAGGGGTGGGAGGTCCGGAATTCCGGTGATCGCGAGTTAAGGTACTTCCAGATGTGCTATAGGACGATAAAACTTGGCTGGAACATTAGAGATTCGACCAGATTGGCTTAGAAGTTACCGCTTTCCAAATCCGACTATTCCTTAAAGTACCAATCTTGACCGCAAAGTAAGAAAAATGCTTTTAAGCAAAATATAAATTTTCATGATCCCCATGAGCCCATTATCATTTTTGCCTCAAGGGTTTTGCTTGCATATGAAGTTGTAGCTCCGTTAAAGTGTGCAACTTTGCTGAAGAGATTAAACAGGATTGGCTTAGAAATCGCCACTTTGCAAATCCGACTATTCCTTAAAGTACGAATCTTGACCGCAAAGCAAGAAAAATACTTTTAAGCAAAATATATATTTTCATGTTCCCCATGAGCCCATTATCATTTTTGCCTTAAGGGTTTTGCTTGCATATGAAGTTGTAGCTCCGTTAAAGTGTGCAACTTTGCTGAAATATTAGAGATTAAACAGGATTGGCTTGGAAATTGCCACTTTGCTAATCCGACTATTCCTTAAAGTACCAATCTCGACCGCAAAGCAAGAAAAATACTTTTAAGCAAAATATATAATTTCATGATCCTCATGAGGGCATTACCATTTTTGTGTCAAGGATTTTCTTACAATTGATGTTGTAGCTCCCTTAAAGTGTGCATGTTAACTGCAAAGTCGATAAGTACTTTTTATCAAACGATTCATCTCAAGTTATGATACCGGATTCAACAGCTATGGAGGAGTTGGGAGAGGGTGATTGGAAATCTCGGGAAACGGTAAGAGTGGAGGGATCAGAGTGAAACTTGTTGGGAAGAACAAGCATCTACTCTAGAAAAAACGTTTGCACAATTGGCCTGGATCCGGACACTTGGGGTGGGGGTTGGGGGGTGGAGGGGGGCTTTCCTGAATGCGAGTGATGGCGGTTTTGGGGATTTTTAAGACGAAACTTGGCAGGCGTGTCAGGGACCCGATCAGTCTAATACCACCACTGAGGAACTCGATTGTAATCCACACACTCTGTTCGCTGAGTATATTCCACTATTCAAAAATCCCTACAAATACTATTTGCTTTTACAGCTTATCCACAACTTTAGCTCCTTTTTTTCAGTTAAATTCAGTTAAATTACTTTTCAAAAACTCCCTGACGGACGAAGCCGAACATTAAATTTTTTCGTCATTTAGGCTACATCCTCGTCACATAACTCAATAATTAAAAACAAACTATAACTAGTGTTATTCATTTGGTCAGTGTACTTGTGTCTCTCAATAAAACTCTATGTAAAACCTTATCATCATACATAACATGTCAACTAATCAAGCATCTACAATTAAAAATCATAATTTGGAAGTTAACTAGATAATATCAACAATTATAATATATACATTTCAGTAACAACACACACATAAATATGGTTAATTTATGGAGGTGTTTCGGAATACCCCTTTAAAAAGATCAGTGAACGACGGAACGAAACTTTTTTTTTTTATATTCAGTCATGGGAACATGGTACTGGCTGCAACTTTAGAACAGGCTGGGCAAGCTCGTGCCTGTCTTGGCCTAATAGGTAGATATTCAGGGGAAGAATTTCTCGTAGACCAGGGCTCTCCAACGTTTTTTAACCGAAACGTCAACATAACTTTTTTCGGTGTTGTGCTAACAGCGTTAAATTAATTTTGTTCAACAATTCTAGATTCGGGACTTTAGGGGACTTCGTGGCCCCATACTGCATCCGATCGAGTAGATCCGACAAATCACGGGTCAATCCGAAATGTCAAACCTGGCAACATTATTCTAGGTTTGGACGAACATAAGTCACAAAAATTACCAACAGATGATCAGTGGCTACTCCATAACGGGCTCGGAGTTTTAGTGACCGGATTGCCATATTACCTTTTTTGAGCATGCTATCTACTTGCTTATTCCATTTTATCATGAGTGATATGTATTCCAAGCATCTTGATATCATCGACCTGTTGGGAGATGGGAAAAACTGTGGTTCTGTTTTAAAAAAATTTATAGTTAGGACGACTGATTTTTTCATGTTGACGATCATGTCATCCACAACAGCCTCCTCACAGATGTCGTCAATGATGACTTTTGCACTGGTGTTTATTTTCTACTTCCAGGACAGTCTAGCCGTGTTCGATTTTAGTCCGTCTTGTCTCGCTCTTGTCTTCTTGTTAGGCCTACTGCTTTGTCAAGGTATAAAGCCGTTTTATTTAAACTTGTCCAGCGACAGCGAACAAGTACCACAAATAAAACGCGGTCGAGAAATCTACCTCAGACAGGGCCGAGACTTGCTCCCGGATCAAGTCAAATTCATCACGTCTTTTCCGACATGGAAACTGACAGGGCAAATAAAACAACGTAAGGCTACACGGCGGAAAAATAAACGGCATTTAGCTGACAGGACTGAGGCAGGATCCGAACAAGGCTAAATTGAACGCTGATGTTTATCCCGGCCCGAGGGGGAATTGACCTTGTTAACTATCCGAAAATTTTGTGTGGCAAATTATTAAATTTTTGAACAGATTCTGTATTTATTCTTTCCTTCAGAAGACTTATAAACGGGTTTTTATCCCGTATTAGACAAATCAGCATACCTTCAGTTCGCTAATTCTATATTTTCGAATTTAGTTGAAATTTGTTTCTTTAGACCCCTACTCTACTCCTATTGGTCGTCCTTCTGAACTTCTGAACGCAAAAGTTAACTGAAGTGGAACTTCTTGCCTAGTGCAGGTAAGGTAAGGTAAAACTTTTGTTGGGAACGGATGGAAACTCAAATGGCATAAAAAAGACAGATCTGCCAGGAACATACCCAAAATTTGTTCATTTCTTAGCCTATTTCCAAAAAGAGGGTAAGGTAAAATCTTGTCGTTGTTACAAAAAGTAACAGCTAACAATCACGCAACGCTGACACAAGAGGCATAACACTAGAATGGGTCTACAAAAGGCTGATTTTGAAATTTTGTTAACGCAACTGAAGTTTTGAATGTATTCGGACTGTCCGATTCCAGGGTTTTTGGTGCAAGGTCATTCGATGGTTTCCAAATGACGCTTTGTTAATTGATTAACACAAATAGTAAAATATTAACATGCAAACAAAAACAAACACATCCGCGTGAGAATTTTAGGATTATTAAAACAAACAGGGAACAACTTTACTAATTTTGAGAACGACGTAACGAACGCCATCTGAGCGGGTCTTAAGACACTAAACTTTTTTGCAGGCAACTGGTATTCAGACGTTGAGCGGCACTGGCGGTTTGAGAGTCGGGGCTGAGTTTCTGGCGAGAATTTTGAATTACAGCCTCGTCTATTCGTCTGCTCCAACCTGGGGTGAGTTTCGATATTGTTCAGAATGCTGTTGGAGTTTGGCGGTGATGCATGTATTATTGAACGTGTCCGAAAGCTTTTTGGTGCTCTGAATGCTGCATTAATGCTGCATTTTCTTTCTTTGTTTTGTCCGAAAGCTGTTACCTTTTTTTCTTCTCTGATACTTCCAGAATACCAAAATTTAAGTCAGGAAGAAGAAGAAGAAAAAAGATTAGCTGCATAAAGCTGACAAAATGGATGAGCTACTGATATCCAACCTTCTTATCTTCTTATCTTTCCTTTCTTCGTTGGCCATGATCGCCAGTTGTCTTAGAATTTCGAATGTTTGCCGACTTGTCAGTTGTCTTTTTGAATTTGTTATGTTTGCCGCCCAAAATACTGAGAGAATCGCCGTACTCCCCAGTTTCTTCTTGAAAATTCAGCATAAAATCTAGCATTCTTGCTGAATTTCTCGATGAATTTTATGCTGAATTAATGCTGCATTAATTGAGCGAAAATTTAAGTCCGAAAGCAAAATGCTGCATAAAATGCTGAATTAATTCAGCATTTTCATTCGTTTCGGACACGTTCATTGTCATTGTACTCTTCCTCTCTGTCAGGCAAAAACTAAAGAAGAAGTACACACATACACTACGCACATAGACAGATAGATAGATAGGTAAATCTTTTTATTCGCCAAAAGCTTTTCATGGCTCACTCCAAATTTGTTTGGTACGGTCGTGGATACAACTTATGAACACACACATAAATCATAATAGGCCTACGCCTATAGGGCTACGATGGTCATACATAAGATTATAATTTTAAACTAGCAGCTCAGCTTATGCTTCGTTATACAACTTTGAAAATTATTAGTATTCCTTCAGCGTAAGCTGATGGCGATTCATATTTTTGTATTTATTATTATTTTTTTTCTTATTACTGCTTTATTTTGGTCAATAAGACCATACCAAAAAAAAAATGGAAAGTAAAATAAAAATGAGATTTGTTCCAGCGAGCGGGAGTCCTCTTCAGATTTGACACTAAAAAACGGATGCATCAGATATAAGTTATTAGAGCTACATTTCGGCCCTTCTTGGCAAGGGCCCTCTTCAGGCTCAAGGTGAAAAATGAACTTGTGGAAACACAACTAAAAATTCTTGCCTATGTATCTGATTTTGTGAAGTTATTCGTGAAAATTGTGTGAGTTAAAGCTGGTGTTGCGATTTCATTTTGCACATGGCTACTGTGTTCCGCATTTTGGTTTTTGTTTTTCTGAAGGAATATTTAGTCCTCTTCAGGCTGTAGCAGTAAGAAGTGCGCAAGCGCTCAGACGTGGTGTGTGAAAGCAAAATGTTGATCATATCTTGTGTACGAAGAGGTTAAAGTCCCATTCACAACGGGTTTTAGCTAATACTCGGTACCAGCTAGTTCTGAAAGTCGCTCTCCAGACCGAAGCTTTCCCAGGTTTCTGCCGTCCCCAATGGATACAAGTCGCAGTTTCGGGTACCAGCTAGTCTCGGACTTAAGTTGAAATCAGTTCAACTTTCGAGGGTACTAGCCAATCAGATTACTTTTATGATATTGAGGAATCTTCTGATTGTCTAGTGTTGCACCAAGCACAATAGATAAAATAAAACCACTCCTTGCTGTCTTGAAAACCGAAAGTGAATTTAGGTCGTTGTTACTCGGTCTGAGGTGGTTCAGCATCAGCATTAGCCAATCGAAATATTCCTCAGTATTCGCCTAAGTAATCTGATTGGCTAGTACCCTCACAAGTTGAACTGATTTCGTCTTGGATCCGAGACTAGCTGGTACCCGAAACTGGCACCAATATCAATTGCGAAAGGCAGAAACCCAGCTGATTGTCAGTCTCAGTGATTTTCGGAACTGGCTGGGTATTAGCTAAAACCCGTTGTGAATGGGCCTTAATAATAGAGACATACACCTTAATAACTTTCGAGTTGAAGCTCAGTAAGACATTCTGCATCACAAACAGCGTTTGTCTGTGTCACCAGATTATGTCGGGAACCTCCTAAGATCTGCCGAGTGTCTCAGTTCACCACATCAAAACGTTATTTAATAACTGTTTGTAAACAAGATCAATCAACAAGAACTCTTAACTGCTTCGGATCTCAGTCCACTCGCTACTACGCTACTACTAAATAAAAACAAAACAAAAACAAACAGTCGAGAAAAGCGTTGAACTGTTCAGGACAAGAATTAGCAAGGCAATAACAGATGCAATAAACCCATTCTTAGCAATCGACCAACTCTTTCTGCACTTGTTCGATGTGCGGCGGACCACTGCTCATACGACAAGTTTGACCCCGACTTAGTTCCTTCTTTTCATCGTGACTTTGACCTTGCAAACTTAACTCTTAACCCTCAAAAGTGTAAAGTGGGTTGATTGAACCTGCTGAAAAAGCGAATTTATGGAACCAGACCCAATATTCAGCATGGTCAAGAGTCATATTCTATACTCAGAAGAAAGAACCTTCGACGCATACGCTCGAAATACTTCAGATATCTGAGGTTTCTTCTCTGCCTACCACAGCGCACGTGGAACCGCTACCTGATCTGCCGTTTCTTAATTTCCGACCCATTGTTGAAGCTTGCGAAGCCCTCTCCTCCAATAGTGCGAACACACGATCAGGATCGGGAGCTCCCGGACTGGAATTCCTGCCCGGATTTGCGGCACCATCATCACTTCCATATGAAAAAGTTTAAATTTTTTCAACTTGATGATGAAACTGCAGGAAATCCGGCCGGGAAATCCTCATCCTGTGTCTGCACTATAATTTGTGTTATCCGATTGGAAGCTTACCTTGTCCACGATCCCATCAATGTGATTCTGAATTAGTGAACCTTTATGGAAAATATTTGTTGAGTGTTTTGCGATTATTTTATATTTCTTTGTCCTTTTCTACTGCACTTACGCCCTTGGGCAGTGTGTCATAAATCCTTCATTCATTCATTCATACTTTGTTGGGTGTCACTTTCTCCGAGGATTGCAAATTAAGTGACCTTGTTTGCAACCTTGTGAAGAAAGGGAAGGCCGCACTCCTGTCTTCATCCTACGAAGAGACTTTAAGTATGAGATTTTAAGCATGGTAAACACTGAAGGAACGGGCAGCTAGTCATTATCAATGTTCACAAGCTAAAATCATGGGTAACCTCGACCCAACTGCCCCCTGAATGTTGAGAGTGGGGAGGTGCAACTTTAAAAGGCATTTCAAGGCTCTGTGAGCGAAATTACACCGTAAACATACGAAATTACACCATCCTGCAACCACAACGAAATTACAACCATCTTACATCATACAACACACTAAACTTCGTCAAGTCGCGGACTTCACACACCGGGCAACCTGAGTCGACTAAACCTGTTCACGACCTGAACCTTTTCACGAACTTCACTAATGGGCAATCTGGGCCCAATTGCCCATGAACTGGGAAGTTGGCAGAGATGCAATTCCAAAAGTCACTTCCGAACCCTAGGATCTACATGTACAAGCATCGTGTTAACTAGAACCACGTTCCAGTTATGATCTTAACTCGATGGGTAACCTGTCCCAGTTGCCCCTGAACCAGGTAGGTGTGGGACCAGGCCCAACCAGACCCCAATACCAACAAGTTTACGAAGTTTCAACTTGATACCTATTATGGTTCACGATTTATGAACAACGGTCAAAACCGAAAGCCGAAAACGAATAAGTGAAAACCGGCTAGAGCGGCCGCACAAGTGGATTGTTCATAAATAAACACTCCACTTAAAACGAATCTTCAGTTAGATAAAGTTCCAAGCAGCTATAAAAATCCTATTATGGGGAGTTATTTCTTACGAATTACCGCAAGTGAAGGCTAGTGCTCAGGTTTTGTCTTGGATCGAGTTGTTGATGAATGAGATTTTCACTGCGTTTTTCATCGTGAATCCTCTTTATTTCATGGTGGATATCGCAAAGTCAACCCAACTTAAAATACTACTCCCCTAAGCCAGCTAATAACAATAACTTTTGTTTCGGTCCATTAGAAAAGCAACTTCGCAAGGATTTCTATCCAAAGTAAGAGGTGTACAGGGAATGGTTTTTCTCGTTTTTGGACTCGGACAATATGCGGAGGAAAGGCGTTTCGAGTGGCCAAGATTCTGTTCGAAAATCCACTGTCACATTTCCTCCTGAAAATGTCTCCCTTAGGCTTTGTTGTCACAGCCAGGCAAACCATTGAAGTTGACATTTAAAGTCAAGGTCGCTGATATATTTTCGTTGAATCTGGGACATTTCTTAACGTTCACCTTGGTGGAAGAAGAAGATTTGGTCGTGTTGGTTTGGTCCCTGCCGTTTTTTTTTCATGTGATCTTGTCTCATGTTTATTTTGGACGAGTGCTTACAAATGTTTGATTTGGAGTCGTCCCCTTAGGACAGGCCAGAGCAAAATGCGCGAACTTTGAAAAAGTGACACTCAGTCGAACCGCAGCAACACTGAGCGTGTTCCATCCTACTTACCGTAGTTACGACGCATGATGTCACGAATTCTGGCTTTTCGCCGTCAAGGCTGGAACGATTGTTCTATTTTCCAGCAGGATCTCACGCCAGGGGCGGATCCGACCAATCACGTTTCAGAGATGCGTAGTTACTACGCTTACTACGGTCCCGACCATGGTAAGCAAATAGTAACTATTAGTTACTATTCCGACAAGGTTGGAACGGTCAGCGTAGTAACTTTTCGTGAGGATGGAACGGAAATAGTAACTATTAGTAACTATTGTTAGAGGGGTGGAACACGCTCACTAGCTCCAGTAGCGGATACGAACACCCCTACCGAAACTCAACCAATCGCAGAACAAAATTATTTTGCTCTGACCAATCATGAACGAGCACTGGCTGGAATTTCTAGGTCCGCCTCTGCACGCAGCGAACAAAGCGAGCTGGGCGGCGCTGCGACGGAGGCCCATTTTTGATGCATGGGAAGGATAGGTCTTCGCATTACTCTCTAGAGTTATTTTGCTCTAGGACAGGCGAAAGCTTAATGGGGTGGCCCCTGTTCACATGTGTTCACTGTTTGCGATAAAATTATCTGTCTCTCTCTCTATAGAACGTTGCACGTACGATTATTAGTAGTGGTTAATCGTTTTAGATCGTGGTGATGGGATAAGTTTCCTTTTTCGTGGGATTGTCACTTATATCGCGGTCCAACTTGCAAAGCTTTTGGCCTGCTCATACGTTTTCTCGTTATCTTTCGTCGTGACGTTATCGGATCCTTATACAGCTTTGTTGCTCTCCCTCATGTTCTTTTGCGTTCATACATTCTCGATTTTTGACAGTTCGAGCAAACATTGCCTACTTTAAATACTGTAAATTTCTCCTTGGGTTTCCCCGTCAGTTTACAAATGCTAGTTATAAAATTTAGTCAAAGATCTATGATGACACAATACGAAAAATAAAAAGTAATTTTCCCGTGCCACAGTCTTTTCCCATTTCTTAGATCATACGAATTTTATTTGATTTGTTTTAATAGTTTGGATATACTTTTCAAATTTTAAGTTTCCAAGTACCTAAACCTAATGTGATGTATTTTTTTTTTTTTTTTTTACTTTTTTACACTCCTCTTGTGTATTTCAGAGGAATATAAATATTAATAATAAAGATGAGTCCCACATCGAGATGTGTAGCATGGCTGTGAAGACCGGAGGAGCCTTATTGCTCCGCCGTTGCCTTCCGTTATTTGATTGCCAAAGCCTAGGCGTGCTAGCCCTATTCAAATCCTCAGCTTCTGCTTCAGACAAACCCACCCTCTGTCGTAGTCGCTGGTCAAGACGAGACAGTATTTCTGTGATGAAAAGCAACTAAGTTCGAGCTAGAATTGATAATAAAAATGAAAGAAGTCCTTCAAAATATTAGTATGATAGACTAGGCTATCTAAATTCAAAAACTTTCCATTGTTATTCGCTAATGTCTAGTTACGCTTGTGAAGGAAATCTGAGAACCTGGCCTACAGAGAGCGTATTTGGTAACAAGTAGAAGCAGCGAGTTTTGAGACCATCTTTGAAGCCCAACTCTTACTAGAAATGATCTTTTTACGATAAAATGGTTCAGTAAAAGTCGTTTCTCCCCATGACACTAGCGATACGACTTCATAAAATTCCTCCCAGACTAGTTCTTTTTTTGCCCACTAGATGCAATAGCATAAAGTAAAGAATGACACGTTACTTCTTAGTGTACTTTTATCCTGGTTTGTTTGGCTAATTTCGGTTCCTCTTAGGCCTAGCGATGTTCAGTACTGTTCAAAACGCATCTGCGTCTATATGTGCTCTACCCAACTCTGTTCGGTCCGACTTCTGGCTTCCGACTTCAGTGCTGAGTGCTCGTTGACTTTTCCGCGGGGTTACTGCGCGACTCGGTATGAAACGAAGGCGGAATCGCTTGTTCACCCTTCAGATAACTTATACCAAGATCTCACGTGTGATTGTTATTGTTTCTCTAGCGCGTTTGGCGGCTATTCCTCATTGGATTTTATGAGGGGTGTATTTTCTTGTTGGCGCTTGTCGACTGTGAGCGTGTTCCACCCTTCTACAAATAGTAACGATTAGTTACTATTTCCGTTCCAACCTCACCGAAAAATAGTAACTATTTGCTTATCACGCTCGGGAGTGTAGTAAGCGCAGTAAGTACGGATCTCTGTAAGGTGATTGGTCGGATTCACCCGTGGCTTGATATTCTGCTGGAAAATAGAAAAATCGTTCCAGCTTTGACGGCAAAAAGCAAGAATTTGTGACGTCATGCGTTGTAACTACGGTAAGTAGGATGGAACACTCCCTGTGTCAAGCCTTCCCGCTACCAAAAGCGGATGTTCGACGCAAAATCTTTGAAAACCGCAAGCCGTGGTTAAAAGTGAGAAAAGCGAAACGAAAGAAAGGCGTCCGGTTACAAGATGGATCTGTTCCAGGATAAAATACAACACTTTGAAGCGTAGGATACATGGCCTTATTATTGAAAGAGCTGCTGGCTGACCTGAGCCTCGTTTTTGTTGCATGCTGCAGGTCCACTTCTCGGCCGATTGCGGACTCATTCTTTCTACATCCGTTTTTGCACTGCAGCGCTTCCGAGGAAGACGGCAGCGCTTCTCGAGAATCGCGGACTTGCTCACCGACCAAGTACGTGCTTCCCTGCAAGATGCTGCAGCGCTGCCGCTTCAACCAAGAAGAAAGTGAATCCAAAAACGCATATTATGCAAAAGCAGAGAAGTGCTGCAGCAGCGATGCGGCAGCGCTATTGCAACAAAAACGAGGCTCTGGAAGCCTTCGACGAAGTTCGTACTGCTCGACTGTCAAACTCTCTCGAAATTTGTACGACGTGTGGCAGAGAAAAGTGGCTTCACTCTAGTGACCACATCAATTTCCGTAATCATTGGAATGATTGGACTTTCCCAGACTCGTTAGAAAAGCTAAACTTTCTCAAAAAATTTTATTACGTAACTCAGTGAAGCCGGCTCCGTGACACGAGACATGGACGAAACGCTGCTACAGTATCTCTAATCCAGTTTCCGTAAAACCTTTCGCAACCGCGGTAAAGATAAAAGGCGTATTCTCGCCGTTCCTCGAGAACTCCTCGGGGAATCAAAGGGAACGGCGAAAATAGAGGGAGTCACTCCACGCGGACTCTGCGTACGGAAAACACCGAGAACACGGGGAATGCTTCCAAAATGCACTTTGTTCAAAACAAAAATATGAGTTGACGAAAGTTGTCTGTATCCACTTAATTTTTGGTTTTCTATTTTCTGATTGTTTTAATTAATTTTACATTACACCAACACCAGCACAAATCGATTCCCCTCCGAACCTGAAAGAGAGTCCTTTTTGATGATGGTGAGGATAATCAGAGCATTCTCCGTTCGCGGGGACTCGCGGAATACGGAGCGAGTCCCTGGGGACAAACAAAAACGCGGGGACTCCTCAAAAGGAGTCCTCGAGGAACGAAGAGAATAAGCCTAAAGTATCTGAACCTGTACGGTGTGGCACCCGTAAGTTATTCATTATCACTGAAATGGTCAGGTTTTTCTAACCTCGTTCGTTAGAAAGCTAAAACTCTGTTAAAACCTATGGTACGAAAAGGACAGCTTCACCTTCTCTAAGCCAGCGACGCTAGTATCCGGGGTTCAAAGTCACCTTTCACAATTGCAAGAGAGGCCTAAACTTTCTCAAAACTTGTATGGCCTATGACACCTGAAAATTACCTTCACTGTCTCTAAGATAGTTTTCGTAATCATCGAAATGATCCGAATTCCCTGTACTCCAGTTCAGCGATTCCAATCGGAATAGTTTCTGCAATTCCCCGTATCTCATAAAAAGATTATAGCCTACACTGTAAAAAGTTTCTCGTAATAAGGATGCAGTATTTGCTACTGGGGTGAACCTTATCTTTATTGGGATAAGATTAATCCGAATTAGGGGTAATCTTATCTCAATAAAGATAAGATTAATCCCAGTAGCAAGTACTGCAAGATTTTTTTGTACAGTTTACTCGACGAAAATTGAAAGGGGCATATTCAACATAATTTAACATTGTGAGGAATAGGACCTTTGCCGCATTTTTCAAGAGAAGAATAAGAGCTAGGATATCTTGCACTGTATGAGCCACTGAGTAATTCACGAGAGAACGGAATGGACGGAATCGTGTTGTAAAGAGTTGATGCTTTTTCTGTTAGATGGGGGTAATGGTGGCTGGTGTTACTATTTTTCGGAAAGAGAAGGTGCAGTAGTTTTTTACGGTAATCTTACCTATCCACTGGTGACGATTTCTTCCATTTTTGTCCACCATATCAGTTCACCTCTGTAACTGAATGAAGTCGAATTTATTTCCCCCGTTTGCTCTTTTGCTCCAGTGATTGGCATTGGGTGAGATGGTGCAAGAAGGAATGTTTTATTCGAACACTTGTTTGATATTGAACTCTGTTTTCCGAACTGACATGGACTCTGGTCCACGAAAAGCTGCTCTCGTGGCTCGTGAGAGCAGTTTTACTTAAAAGCCAGCTTATTTCTGTATACTCTTTTTTTAATTATTTTGACTCTGTTGAGGATTTTAAGTTTTTCCACAACAGGCTCTGGTATGGATGTTGAGAATATAGACGACCTCCCGACAAGACCGGTCTCACATCTGTATAAGATCAAACGTAATTTTTCTGGCCTCTCCTTTGATCGAGGTCGATTTTCTTGGTTAAGCAATCGATATCAGACGTTGTAGATACCAGACGATATTGTACGATTGTTAATTTTCTTCATATTTGTATATATATTTCTGAGAATCGTTTGACCTTGCGGTTGTTCAATATTAAAGTTTAACTGAAAAGGGTAGAGAAGGGACAGTCTTGTTACCCCTCACTTATTCCTTTAGAGAGGCTTGAAGACCCGATGAAAATGCGTTACTTTGTTGCTCCACTATTCACGAATAACCAATTTTCAAATAGTGGAATTTACCTGTCAGATTTGTGGTACTACCTGTGTCGTATGCTTGACAAAAAAGATTTATGAACATTTTTTTGTTCAGGCACTAAGCAGTCTTCACCAAGCTTATCACCGCCCACTGAAAAGCCGCGTCTGTGTGCCGATTCAAATATTCCGCGTCATAGTAGAATTTACGCTGTTGGGACAGCCGTAGATACTCTGAACCTCACTACGAGAGCAGATAGTGGAAAATCAAAAAATCTCTTAGCAGAATCCAAATAACTCAGTGTATTCAATTAAATGATACACAAATAAGTTCGCTTTTCAGTTAAACTTTAAAGGACAGTAAGCACATAGAGGTACCACAAATCCGAAAGGAAAAATTTGCCATAACAAGATCAACTGTTCGTGAATATTTGAACAACGAAGTATTGCATTTCTGTCGGGTCTTTAAGCCTATGAGGTGACTAAGTGATGGATAACTATACTGTCGGATACATTTTCGGTTAAACTTCAAGTCGGTTTCTGGTAGCCAATTAAAGCCCCCTTAGAGCTTTCTACAAGTCGCTCAAAACTTTTAACTCTGTGTGGGGCGCGGAAACGCAGCTTCCCTGTCTCCTAATCAAGTTTCCCTAATTAGTGGAATGATCTGACATCCCCAACTTCCTTAAAGCGATAAACTTTCCGTACTTGTGTGAACCGTGTTACCCGAAAATCCGCTCTAACCCAGTTAAAAGTTACCGGCTTTCCCAACGCGTTAAAAGAGCTTTGAACTTGTATGACGTATGGTACGAGGAAAGCATCTCTGAAACGCTTTCGGGAATTCAATGAAGCCGACGTTCCCAATCCTGTCAAGGAGCTCTTCCGCTCGACTTTTAAGCGTTAGGTGAGATTGGTGGTGCAAGTGGGAATGTGTTTATTGGATCACGTACGTGGACAAAAGCACCACAGCTCTGGAAATCCACCACGATTTCCCGAGATGCTGGTTTGGCAAGAGACAAGCATGGCAACTATGCTTGAAAACGAGAAGTGAAGATGTGTCACTGAAGATTACGTCAGCGATATTTCGGCCCTTCTTGGCAAGGGTCCTCGTCAGACTGTCAATCTTCTGGGTCAACGTCGGGGAAGGAAAAGAACCTGTAATAAATAACAGAAGCTTCTACCGACTTTAAATATCTTATTAGGGTAAATTACTTTCAAATACCACTGTAAGGAAAAAGCTCCTAGACGATTGACTGCCTGACGAGGACCCTTGCCAAGAACGGCCGAAATATTGCAGATGAAGAATCATAGCTGACGTATCGGTTGTAAACATTGTTTGAATATATGTTTCAAAGTCAGCTTGGGCTCAAAGAATATTTATCTCCCCAGTTTCCTCCATGTGTGCGGACCGCATCTTAGCTTTACTGCACATTTTTAAACCCGCAAGTTAGTTTCGCTTTAGATGCCGCAAGCGTAATCCACGGCGCTATCAGTATAGCCCGTATGTGAAGCAAGGAAAGCATAGGTCTTGACGCTACTCCATAGTGTTATTTTGCTCTGGCTATCAGTTCATATGATGTTTCCCGGTTAGCTTGGGCTGACAGAGGATCTTGTAGAATCTTTTGAGGGAAAAATCAGTCGTACTGCACTCGAACCAAGGTAGAATAAAATGGAGAAAAATGAGCCGTATGAACTTCATCTCATTCTTTTGTAGAAAACCACGGAATGGTCTTCAAGAATGCCGGGTTTGCCGAATATCGCAGCTATCGCTACTGGGATGCAGCTACCCGCGGCCTCGACTTTGTGGGTATGCTAGAAGACATCAAGAATGCCCCTGAAAAATCTGTCATCATTCTCCACGCCTGCGCACATAATCCCACCGGAGTGGATCCGACCCATGATCAATGGAAGGAGATTGCCGACGTTATTCGGGTAAGTATCGTCCACTTAAAGTAGAACTGAAGGCACTGAAATGTCAGAAGTTTCGTAACAGATAACACGAGGATGCGCGGTTTCAAAAATTAATGGGTAACAGATAACACTTCGGATGTTATCTGTTGTGTTTCAAAACGTTATGCATGATAAGCGTTACCATGAAGAAGAACCGGAAAATCGCCAAAAAGTATTGGCTGAGTTTTCCAACATCATGACGATAAGGAGTAAAGTCAGAAGATGCTTTTTGGCTCTTCCTAACAAAGCTTGTTATGCATAACTTTTCGTGCATAACGTTGTCAAACACAACAGATAAAATACGATGTGTTATCTGTTACGCATTATCTGTTGAAACCGCGCATCCTCGTGTTATCTGTTGTGAAACTTCTGACAGTGTGTAATTGTTTTATCTCAGAAACCAGCAGTCAACCTTTCCCGGCTCACCCCTTAAGAAGATCGTCAATCGAATCGTCACTCGCACTAAGTGGGTGCAAGTGAAGTACTGTGAACTTGAACGCATTGCAACACGCGTTTTACACTTTTTTATAGTGTGCACAGGTGATCGGGTTCTTGCAGTCGCAGACTGGAATTCCTGCCGGAATAAAACCAAAATGGTATTTTCCGCCCCCCAATTTTTTTTTATTTCCGGTCAGAATGATTGAAAACGCAGAAAATCCGGACGAAAAATCTCAAGTGTCTGTCAGCATATTGGCCTGATCGTCACTCTATCCCGAAGAAGAAGGGTAAAGAGAAGCGTTCTGTAATGCGTCCGATCTAAGGGCGTTTTTCCCTTCAAATGGGGATGTTTTCGACTTTCCCGCCTTTAATGAATCTAGAAAATCCGGCCGAAAAATCTCAATATTCGTCTCAGCTCGTTTTGCGGTATCGTCTGTTCCGACGAAGAAGGGCAGCGTTTCCCAATCATTGAACAAGATTTTCGTGAACAAGATTTTTTTTTTTAACTTTTGTGAAGGTGCAGAAGACCGAAAAAAAGAGTGAACCGATGAGTTATTAGCCCCACATGGGTGTTCTGATCCGAAGCCCTTAGGCTTATTAAATCTTGTTATCGTTGAGCGGTGGGAAGGCGTACTTGGGATCGTAGTCTTTTGTTTAGGAGGTCAGTTCCTTTTCTTTGACACTTACTATATTTATTCCTTTATTACAAATATCTTAGTCCACACACAGGTATCCTCTGAAGATCATCGAAAAATTGTCTGTCAGCAACATTAGTTGCGTTTTTGCTGATACCATGGTATCTGTTACCACGGTAACTGGATCTGCAATTAGTCGTTTTTGCAGTTATCGTGGTATCTGATATACGATGCTCTGCAAAAACGACTGTTGACGAGATTGCACTTTTCGAAATCATCCCAAAAGAAAAACAGATATCCAGCTACATAACTAAGTGCTAAACTTCTTTCTCACCAATCTGACAAAATTTGATGACAGTGCGATGACTTTTCAGATACCACGACCAGTTACCACGGTCGGACCGTAGTATCTGAATATTTGATACCACGATAACTGGCCAGATACCACGATAACTGCAAAAACGACTTTAGACCGTGGTATCAGATACCACGATAACTGCAAACACGACTTTAGACCGTGGAAAAAGATACCATGGCATCAGCAAAAACGCAACTATTAGATTGATCGTCTGTTTGTCCCTAGAAGAAGGGTATCAGCTAAAATGTAATAATAAATAAAGGATAGCGTTTTGCAATGCTTTCTGTTTCACGCTAGGGCTGAGACCGTCTTTCCATCCAACTGGGAACGTTGAAATTTTCCGACTTTTCGGCCGGGACGAATGAAAGTGCAGAAAATTAGGACTCAAAATATCAATCATCTTTCGGCAATGTTCTTTCGGCAACGCCCCGAAGAAGAAGCGTAAAGGACGCGTTTGGCTTCCTTCGGCTTCCTGGCAACATCTCACGTCAAAGTCAAACTGAGAGCGTCTTTCTATCCACCTGGAAAAAGTAAGATTTGTCATCTTTCCGGCCGGAATTAATGAAAGTGCAGAAAATGCGGCCGAAAAATCTCAATCGTCTGTCAGCTTGATCGTCTATCCGTACCATAATAGAAGGTAAATGGAACCGTTTCGCAATGCATTGAATCTCACGCTAAACCTGGACCAAGTGTGATCGTCTTTTGTTGTCGTCGTCTTTTTCGTCATACAGAAATCCGTCATACCGGAAATCCGGCCGAGAAATTCTATCTTCTATCCTCGACAGTGCTTCCACTTTCTTTTTCTGAAAATCAGTAGGCCTAACTGCTACAGAAAAAACGGAGATTATAAGGAGATATTTAAGAAATGGGGAAAAAAATTGGGAGTTTTAAAAACAGTGATTATGTCTGACAGAGCAATTTTAGAGATAGCTTTATTACAAAAAAGCATTGAGCAACTGCATTCAACTTGTTAGCACGTAAAAATACTCATTTTATTCGTCATACTTATGATTTCCATGCGGAAATGCAGTGCTACAGATATGACCGGTTTATTAGCAAGGCTGATGTTTGCATTTGCATTTCTAAATTTCAAGGAAACTTCAGAGGTACCTCGGTGCTTTGAGGTCTGCATTTCTCTTTCCGTTTCCATAAGAGCCGGGGCCCCAGACATTGCAAATTGGAGAAACAGCGCGGATTTCTCGACTCAAAATTATTCGAATTTCATGCGGAGGTTTACGAAATGGGTACGTCCGTCCGCGCGGAAACTGAAAATCCTTTGGGAACCGGACCTTTCGTCACCCTGGTGACAGTCAACAGACAGAAATTAAAGGATTTTAATCGGAACAACCAGTTATCCAGGAATTTAGTTTAAATTGTGTCGATGTAAACTCGTCAAGCTTTCTAGAGCTTCTGATAAAGACCTTTGAGCCCTTAGTTGTCAAAGCAACCATCAGATATCTGTGTCATCAGAGGCGTTACGTAATTTTCGTTTTTGGGTGGGGGAGCCAAAAAAAACTCCACGAATCTACCAGAAATTCTATCCAGTTCTTGAAACTTACAATTTGAATTATTAAGAAAATTTAAATGCAAAAATAAAGCCACTGCATCGACTGTAATGGACATCATTCCAGCAGCATTTTCGGGTTTTTTGTACCCAAGAAGAGAGTAAAATGATAGTCCCTTGTAAAATTCGTGAAGTTCACGCACAACTGCTTCCCATGCAAGTTCAGGGTTTTAACGGTGACTAAATCCTAAGATCGCGAGGATTTCCAGAAATATTAGAGTGAGGTTCTGGCATTGCAACACCTTCCAAAGACTATGTTAAAGACACCCAGATTACTAAATCTTTTTCTGCCAAAATTCAGCCATTTTCCACACAGATTTAGTCTATAATGTTTCTCAGATCCTATTCCTAAAACTGTCGAAAACACCACCTAAATGAGGTTCCCTTCCAGCAAATGAAGAAAACTATGAAAGGTGCCGAAGCGAAGTTTTGAGAAACATTCATGATGGCTCATCTTTTGGGATCGATAATAAAATAGCAGTGACCAGAGTTTTACTCGAACATCTTCTCTCAATGAGGATTTATGTTCAAACCTTCCCATGTCGAATTTTGTGGCACTTGCCCTTCGGCCAAGTGCCATATTGCGATCGCGATTTCTGTCCGTCCGTCGGTCTGTCCAGGTTTTGCTAGTTTGGGGACTTCCACATAAGCTAGGACGATGAAACTTGGCAGGCATAGCAGGGACCCCAAAAAGATTAAGTTGGAAATAGTCACTTCACCGATCTGAGCATCGTTGGGGGAGTGGAGGGAGGGGGAATCCGGAAACTAGAGGTATTTATAACTTTTGAACGGGTGGTCGGATCTTAATGAAACTTGATATATGAAGAGACCCCATGTTTCAGACGACCCGATTGAAATACGGACCGGATCCGGTGACTTTGGGGGGAGCTGGAGGGGGGGGGAATCTTGGAAAACCCTTAGAGTAGAGGGATCGGGATGAAACTTGGTGGTTAGAACAAGCACAAGTCCTAGATACATTGTCGACATAACCGGACTGGATTCGGGCACGGTGGGGGGTCGAGGGGGGGAGCGGAATTCCGGTGATCCCGCTAGTTGTACTTCCGGATGTGCTAGTACAATGAAACTTGGCAGGCGTACCACGGACTTTAAATGATTAAGCTGGAATTAGTCACTTCCTCTATCCGAGCATCATATTTCATGGGCTGAGAGGGAAGGATGATTATGGCGGAGGGGTATCTGTGTTTGTCAGTCTTTTGTCTTGTTCTTCTTTTGGGAGGCGTGACTTGCAGGGGGAAGAACAGGTTTTAAAAAGTATGTGAAATTTAATGTAACGTGAATCTTTTTTTTTTGACTGCCCTCACAGGCCCATTGGGGCTTTCATTCAGTCGGAAGTATCAGCTACATATATAAAGGGTGTTAAGAGGGTTGTAAAAGGTGTATTTATGTAGTTTAGCATGTAAAAGTTAGTTTGTATAATAAAGAGTAATAAAGTAAAAAACTAAAACTTCTAGGAATAATACAGGCGGTAAAGCTCTACATGTGGAACGTAAATGGATGTAAATGTAAATAATGTAATGTGGATGTAAAGCTGTGGAAGGATAGGATAATGATGGAGTTTGGCAATTTTTAAGGGGTATAAGATATACTTGGTGTATTTTGTGGATGGATACAGTGGATTTAGATGAGTGGGTTATGGATAGACACAAGAGAAGGGAGGCTCCCCTCCTTTTATGCCCAATCTTATATGGCAGCGAGGTTGAAGTAAGAGCAGGATAGAATACTCCCCGGCGCGTACTTGACAGCCGAGTATCAGATAGTATGGTTTTCAATCAAGAACAGGGAAGGTGTAAATATTAGGACATCATACAGGGATACAATTTTCGAATTATGCCCGAGTAGGGATCAACCTTGCTGTCGAAAACAAAATGAAAAAAAGGAGGAGCTTCAGAATTTCTGACGTCGCTGTTGCTTCGTTTTACACCTACAACAACTTTTTAGCTCCCAAAACGTAAGTGGAGGGATACATATGACATCGCAGAAGTTGTCCGTCTGTCCGTCCGTCTGTCAGCACGATAACTCTCGAAGGGAATGAGATATTTTGATGAAACTTGGTGTGAAGATTCTTTTGGTTAAGGGTAAGTCAAATTCGTAGATGGACTCTGTAGCCCTACATTTAGGGGTGGGGAGGGGGTTCAGATTAAGGGACAAACAAAATATTTTAAACAACTAATGTGATAGTCGATTATGAGGTAGGAAGACATGCTGAACACGATGAGAAAAACTATTTTATCGCTGGACAAGTAGTTTGTCCGGAATCTGGCAAAAACCGGAAAGTTGGTTGAAAGTAAAAGTTTTATTTGAAGTTTATTAGATGTTTGATTTAGGGGCAAATGCTGAACACGATGATGGACTATTTTCTCGCAGGACTAGCAGTTCGTCGGGAATCCGGCAAAACCCGGAAAGTTGGTTAAAATTGAAAGTTTTATTTGAAGTTTATTAGAGGTTGGATTTAGGAATAAAAAGACATGCGGAACACTTATATGAATAGCATTTTCTACCCGGACAAATAATTCGCCCGGAAGCCGGCCAACCGGAAAATACATCAAAAGCAAAAGTTTTATTTCAAGTTGTGATTGGATGACAGATTTAGGGCTAAGAAGAAACGCTGGGTCTCTGTATATGACAATCATTTTTCACCCGGACATATAATTCGTCCGGAATTCGGTTGAAACCGGAGATTTGTTTGTAAGTTAAAGTTGTTTTTAAAGTTGATTAGATGTCCTTTATAGGGATAAGGAGATTCTGAATTCGTTTCTGAGTTTTCTTTTTTTGTTGGACAAGTAGTTTGGTCGGAATTCGGCGGAAACAGGAAATTTGACAGAAGTAAAGCAGGAAGTTTCGGTCAGTACCGTCAAAATAAATAGGGCTGATAGAGGTATATCTGAACTTGGGTTTCCCAGAGGATTAGCCTGGCGAAGACTGGATCTGGCGAAGACAAGACCCAGTTGTGTGGATCAAATATTAGATTTTAGGGATCCGATCCAAACCTTAGGTCTTGTTCTGCCTACCGGATACCATCCTTAAAGAAGAATTTCTTATATTGAATTTTCTTTACGATAGTGTTTAATAGAATGTATTAAGAATTGAAAACCGTCTCTCTTGTAACCTGACAACTGACAGTCAAGTTTACTTTTGTGGGCTTTCCCACAAGTTTGTTTTTCCAACTTGAGTGGTTTTGAGCCTGAAGAGGACCTTTGCCAAGAAGGGCCGGAATATAGCTCCAATAGAATTTAGCTGACTTATCCGATTTGCACTGTCTAACAAGTTTACTTTACTGGCAAACGATGTAAAAAAAACTTAAAAAGCCATGTTTGTCCGTAAAATATGACAATTCTGCATTCCGAATCTGTGGTGCAATCAATGAAAATGGACCAGAGCCTCGTTTTTGTTGCATGCTCCAAGTCCACTTCTCGGCCGATTCTTTCTACATCCGTTTTTGCGCTGCAGTGCTTCCGAGAAAGACGGCAGCGCTTCTCGAGAATCACGGACTTGCTCGCCGACCAAGTCCGTGCTTCCCTGCAAGATGCTGCAGCGCTGCCGCTTCAACCAAAGCCTCGTTTTTATTGCAATAGCGCTGCCGCATCGCTGCTGCAGCACTTCTTTGCTTTTGCATAATATGCGTTTTTGGATTCACTTTCTTCTTGGTTGAAGCGGCAGCGCTGCATCATCTTGCAGGGAAGCACGGACTTGGTCGGGGAGCAAGTCCGTGATTCTCGAGAAGCGCTGCCCTCTTCCTTGGAAGCGCTGCAGAGCAAAAACAGATGTAGAAAGAATCAGTACGGAGCCGGCCCGATAAGTGGACCTGCAGCATGCAACAAAAACGAGGCTCAAGAAGAAAGTGAATCCAAAAAAGCATATTATGCAAAAGCAAAGAAGTGCTGCAGCAGCGATGCGGCAGCGCTATTGCAACTAAAACGAGGCTCAGGTGACACATCGATCCAGAGGCGGAATTTCTATGGTGAAGCAAAGTTGACGGTTTCCTAAATTTCCCGCACGAAGAATTGCTCGATGAAAACAAGACTGCTTTTCTTATATTGTTTATTGAAGGAACGGTAAATAGCAGAGAAATCAGATTAATATTTAATATTTTATTTCATTGTTGGATAAAGTTGATTTTCTAAGCAGGCCCAGGACAGTGAAAGAAAAAACTAATAAGCAAGTGAAAAATGCCAGAAATCTCCGCTAAGATCCGACTGTGTGCCGCTCTAAAGCTAGCCTCGGGTACAGTCCTCTCTCCTAATACTGAGAAAACACTCATCCTCCACTATCATCATCTACTCTTTAATGAGTTCACAGCCTTCAGAAAGCCTTCTCCTCCTTCAGACAGCTCAAAACATCTTCACCACACTCTCATTTTCGCAACTTTTCCGCACTTCGGACAGAAGTGAAGGCCATATCGCCTTGTAGTTCTTCGTAGAAGGTTAAATTGCGATTTTTTGGAATGTGGAATTGATGTCGGAAAGAAGAGAGAGTGCCTAGTAAATCTGTTGGAACGCCCAACCAATTCCCTAAATGTTTTGTTTCCTTTCAACTCTTTCTCCTCGATTCTCCAGTTGGCCTCCCTCTCCTTCAGGGGGGGGGGGGGGGTATGGAATTGAATCTGTTGTGCTGTTTTAGTCCAGGAGGTCATTACAGGAAAATTGTTTAGTGTTATCCTCCTTTAGACCCACCCCCTGTTTTCTTTTCTTTTGTTTTGTTTCTTTCTCGTTCCTTCTTTCTCCTATTTTGTCTCTCCTTTTATTTAAAGTTGAAACCATAAGTTATTTTTTTCCTCTCTTCTTTTTTTTTCTCTTTAAATAGAATGTTCAGTTAGTTGATTCTGTTTGATGTTTAAATGAATATCGGATATTTCCCTGCCCTAGCCAAGCACTACATTTGTGCTTTCCTGGCAGGAATGTAAATTGTGTATTTTTTTTGTCTTTAAATATAGTCCAATGAAATTGAAACTGAACTGAAACTGAAATTGTGATATATGAAATTGTTTTCTGACCACCATCCGTTCCTAACCACACAACAACAGTCTCGATTGTTTGTGCATCAGATCAGGGACCCATAAATTTCCTGTCATGACTCGCCATTCAGGGGCTTGTCAATAATAGATTTCTGATACGCACTTGACCGAGCGTCAGATAGTTCGAGACATACCCACGGGGATAAAATACCCGGCTATCCAGATAGACATTTTTCGCAGCTGTTGTGCTGAACTAGGAATAATTCTCTGTAATGGAAGAGTATCCTGGATATTTTGTCCTAGCTTAGGTACCTGGTGGCATGCTGAATAGTCTTGCTTTGTGCCAACAAATTTAGTCTAAATATTCTCTGAGCTCAAGCTGACTTTGAAACATTTATTCAAACAATGTTTACAACGGATACGTCAGCTATGATTCTTCATCAGCGATTTCCGGCCCTTCTTGGCAAGGGTCCTCCTCAGGCTGCCAATCAAGTCAGGCTGTCAAGAAGTGCCGAAATATCGCTGATGAAGAATCATAGCTGACGTATCCGTTGTTTGAATAAATTTAGTCTATCTGAGCAAGAACGGCGATTCGAGCCAAGCGCAATTTTTGTAAACTAGGTGAGACTCGGGCAACATAGCAACATAGAAGCCTAATGACAAGTCATTACAGGAAATTTATGGGTCCCTGATCAGATTAACTGAAGATTTCGCATGTTTCTTTTTGTGTAGTAGAAAATCGATCTTGATAAATAACAACTTTGACGACTTTCTTCTATGGTACTTTACTCCTTCGTCTGAAGTGCATTGTGCGGAGCGCATCTCCGCCCGTTTATTGGACGGGCTAGTAGGATGGAACTTGCTAGGCATACGGGACTTATCCAGGCACGTAAGAGAATGATAGAATGCTAAGACATCCTGTGTTTCGTGATTTTTTCATAATTCTTGCTCGCACGAAAAACAGCAAAGGACAGGAACGCTGTTCTAGTGAGCTTCTTTGTCTTCTTCCTTTACAACTTGGATTGTGTTACAACTTGTGTTTGCAATGTTTACTTTAACAATGTTTGAGTTTTGTATTCTTCATTATTAAGTTGATCAACGAACATAGCAAATACTCAATTTCTGGAACTGCTTCTGGAGAGGGAATCCCGAATAATGTGGCATGTGTAACTTCTCGAACAAGTTGATCTGACAAAACTTATAGATTGCATGATCATATGTTCGTCCGGACAGGATCGCACTACTGGGGGAAGTTTGAAGGCGGGGTGTCCTGAAACAGTATTAAGCACCAAATGGATGGGGGGGGATCAAGACGGAACTTGGTGGGAAGGATAATAATAATATTAATTCACGTTCCTTTTGCCAACATACATTTTTCTACAAAGGTTCTGTCATAATCTCAACATCCTTTTTCTCCTTTGTCGAGTTCAACAGAAGATGTCCTAATAATGCGAGTTCAGAAATATTCAGTATCCAGTAAGGTGAAGAGATGATTTCCCACTGATTAATTAACAGGGCTCAAGAAACTAAGAACAGGGGCTTTCACCGAAAAGGCAGGACCTCTGTTCCAGTTCTCTTTCAGAAACCAATTCAGAAACTAATCAAGGCCAAATAGCTAATCATCTGAGAAAACCAAGTTCAGATATTGATTCAGCTGGTGTGTTTACCCATATAAGTCATATCTGTTTTGACATCAACTTCCCCCAACTTCTGCCAATATCCCAGTTTCGGCCGAATTCCGGAACTACTTGTCCGGCGAAAAAAGAAAGCTAAAAAACGAACTCAGCGTAGGCTATCTGCTTTCAGCAATACTGAACATCTAATCAACTTGAGATACAAATTTGAATTATAACATTTTTTTTGGCTCCAGCCGGATTTCGGTCGAACTATATGTCCGGGTAAAAATGATTGTCACACACGGATTCAGCATCTCTTCTTACCCCCAAATCGGATATCTAATCAACTACAAATAAAACTTTAACTTTTAACAATTTTCCGGATTCCGGGCGAACTACTTGTCCGGGTGGAAAAACTCTTTTCACGTAAGTATTCAGCATGTCTTCTTACCCATAAATCGAACATCTAATCAACTCCAGATAAAACTTTTACTTTTAACAAAGTTTCCGGTTTGGACGGATTCCGGGCGAACTACTTGTCCGACGAGAAAATGGTTTTCACCATCGTTTTCAGCATGTCTTCCCACTAATGTCTTCCCTAAATCAAACATCCAATCAAATTCAAGTAAAACTTTTACTTTTAGCAGACTTTCCGGCTTTAGCCGGATTCCGGGCTAACTACTTGTCTGGTGAAAAAATGATTTTCTTCATCGTGTTCAGCATGCCTTCTTACCCCTAAATCGAACATCTAATCAACTTCAAATAAAGCTTTTACTTTTGACAAACTTTACGATTTGGGCCGGGTTCCGGTCGAACTAATTGTCCGATGACAAAATGGTTCTCACCATTGTGTTCAGCATGTCTTCTTACCCAATAATCGACTATCATATTATTTGTTTACAAATATTTATTTGCCCCTTAATTTAAACCCCCACCCCTAAATGTAGGGTTACAGAGCCCATCTACGAACTTGACCTCGCCCTTGGCCCAATGAATCGTCGCACCCAGTTTCATCAAAATATCTCATTCCCTTCTAGAGTTATCGTGCTCACAGACAGGCGGACAGACGGTCATTTTTGCTATCTAATAGGTATCCCGCCACTTACGTTTTGGGATCCCAAAAACTTGAATTTGAAATTGAAATTGTTCATCAACTAAACAACTATTGTATTATCTCTGTGTGATAGATGGTGATGATGAGGCGTGGGTGGACAAGATAGAGTCGCTTGGAGAGCTGAACTATTACCAAATTTTGACAGTGTATTAATCCCAAATAATTATTACCAGGGTTTGCTTATCTTCATCTGGATTTCGCTTGTTTGCAATAGTGCTCTAAATAAGCATTTTTTTGAACTCACTCTACCTTTTTAAAAACGGTTGCTTTTTGCACATACTCTACTCCTTTGTATGTCAAATTGGCGCCCGGGTCCATGACCTACACTCTACCGTGACCTGTACTACATGACTTATAAGCTACACTAACATTTTTTTTTTTCCTTCGGTGGCTTGAGACAGACTATGCGCATGTCTATTTGATTTTCTTTTTTTCATTTTAGGAGAAAAAACACTTCCCATTCTTCGACTCCGCTTACCAGGGCTTTGCGTCTGGGGATCTGGAAAATGATGCCTGGGCAGTTCGCTACTTCGCAGAGCAGGGATTCGAATTTGTCTGCTCGCAGTCCTTTGCTAAAAACTTCGGGCTGTACAGTAAGTTTGCGTGGCCTACTGCTTATGAATATTTCCACTGCCAAATATTAGTTGCGTTTTTAATCCGAATTCTCCTCGCGATTCTCCTATTTCGCGTTTTTGGAGTATTCAGATGAAGTGAATTCTCCATTTCTTGCGTTTTTGTGAGAATCGAGAACGGGGAAAGCCTCGCGATTCTGCAGAATCGAGAAGTTGCTCCGATGGTGAATTCTCGATTTTCCTCTCTGCGTTCTCCTCCCTGATTGGTCAACAGAGTGTGGGTGTTCAATATGCATACACACGTACACCAGGTTGCGGACGAGCTGTAAACTTAGTGTTTTTGCCAAAACGCGAGAATGGAGAAGTCAGAGGAGCAAAAACGGTAATTTGTACGAGAATCGAGGATTCAGAAGCGAGAATTCGGAACGGAGAATTCGGATCAAAAACGCAACTACTGTATATGACTAAGTCCGAAACACGCCTTTGAACCTCGGGAAGAACAAGTAACGTCACCCAAACGAATTCTCAGAATTGATTCAAATTATGTGTAAACCAATCAACAACGTTTGTGGTGGTGACATTTCTTGCTCTTCCCCGGGCACACGGCGAATCTCATCGGCACGAAGAAGTGTTGTAACTGAAAATAGAGCTTACACTGTAGTCTTAGGGTAGAGAGGGTGGTAGTAGCCTATAATTTGAGGTAGTGTAACCGTAGCGTGTAAGGCGGCGGGTAAGTAAGGGCGGTAGTAGACAAGGTTTACGTTAACATATAGTGGTTTTATTTCTGACTTACTCTTTATAAAGGCAATCCCAATCCGGGTAAATAATATCACGATCGATAACGATAATAGAGTAAGTCATGTGTGACTTACAAAATATGAAAGACGAAAGACCCAGCGCAAAGACTGGAAAGAGCTAATATACTCCTAACTGCACAAGTGAAGGTCCAACTGAAGTGGACTAACCGGAAGCTACCTGATGTCAACGTAGTATGGGATTTAGCAATATCCAACTGACGTGGACTTCAGTTTAACAGGATGTTGTTTAGTTCTGATTCTTCATTTGTGCAATTAGATTCTACGAAGTACCATCATGTGCACTTCGGTTGGCACATATAGTTAGTTAAGCACTTGACATAGAGATCGACACAACAGAAGTAGTCATCAAACGTATTTGGGTGCGAGTCTAGGATAAATATGTAATACCAGATTAATTGTCAAAATATTTTATGTGTCTTCACTTGTTAAAAAACTTCAAAAAATATGGCACAAATGACTTAAGGAATCTGTAAGAAGAGGGACTAGGAGGGTTTTGTAGCGTTAATTTCTTCGCCTTTCTGGTGCGTGCTTGTTCACCATTCTTTACTGCGTAGTCAGGCAAAATACTCTAGATAACTGTCTCTCCGTTCCGATGCAGAATCTCCGGGTACCTGCGGAAGAAACGAAGAAATGGTGTCACAGCTGCGCTGACTTGGGATTTGAGTCGTTGAGTTTGAGTCGTTACGGACACGTTTGCTCCTTCAATCAATGGTGTGTTTTGGACTTAGTCATATAGTGTATAAGGCCCTTTTTACGTACATTTTTTATTCCAGACACGTGCCCGATGTAACTTAAATAATTCAATTGATGTTGATATTGCCAAAAACATGTGTTGTTGACAAAGCCCTCAAACTGTAATAATGAATAATAATAATAATAATACATTTTTGATGGTGGAAAACGGATACGTCAGCTGAATTTTTATTGGAGCTATATTTCGGCCCTTCTTGGCAAGGGTCCTCTTCGGGCTCAAAACCGATCAAGTAAAATTAGTAAAATTCGTTTCCCACAAGTTTGTTTTTCCAACTTTTGAGCCTGAAGAGTAACCTTGCCAAGAAGGGTCGAAATATAGCTTTTCCACCATCAAATATGATTTGCAGTCAGCTTGGGCTGAAGGAATGTTATAGTAATAATGCAAAGCAAGAGAAAGGCTTTTGCCTGTAAATACACAAAAGAAAAGGCTATTCGCGTCTAAATAAATATAGCGGACATGTTTGGGGAGGGGCAAGTTTTTATGGCACTTGCAGCTCCGCTCAAATGCCATATACCGATCACTTTTCGGTCTGTTGGTCCACTCTTTTCGAGTTCGGGTACTTCAAGAACTGCTAGAACGATGAAACATGGCAAGCATATTAGGGACCCGACCAAACTAACTTCGAAATAGTCACTTGCCCGATCCGACCATCGTGGGGGGAGGGGGAGGTGGCGGAATCCGGAAAATAGGGGAATGCATAACTTTCGAGCGGGTGCTCGAATCTTAATGAAACCTGATATCTGGAAAGACCTCCTATTTCAGATGTCTAATTTCAAGTTCGACCGGACCCGATTAATCTCGGGGGGGGGGGGGGGGGGTCGGAAGGGGGAACCGGAAATCGTGTGAAACTCTCAGAGTGGAGCGATTGGGATGAAACTTGGTGGGAAGAACAAGCATAAGCTCAAGATACATCACTGACAGAACTGGACCAGATTCGGACACTGGGGGGAGTTGGAGGGGGGGGGTCCGGAATTCCGGCGATCCGTAGAATGTGCTTCCAGGTGGGCTAGGACAATAAAACTTGACAGTCATATCAGGGACCCGACCAGATTAATTTGGAAACAGTCACTTGCCCGATCCGACCATCGTGGGGGAGGGGGTGACGGCGGAATCCGGAAATTAGTGACATGCATAACTTTCGAACGGGTTTTTGGATCTTAATGCAACTTAATATCTTGAGACCTCATTTCTCAGATATCCCTTTACAGTTCAGGACCGGATCCGATGAACTGGGGGTCGGAGGGGAAAACCGGAAATCTTGTGACACGCATAGAGTGGAGCGATCACGATGAAACTTGGTGGGAAGTACAGGCACAAGTCCTAGGTGCATCAGTGACAGAATCGGACGGATTCAGATACCGAGGGGAGGGGGCTGTATGGGGGTGTCCGTAATTCCGGTGGTCGTGAGTTAAGGTACTTCCAGACGGCTAGGACGATTTTTGGGAACATTAGAAACTTGACATCATTGGGTTAGCCATCGTCACTTCTCCAGTTCGACCATCCCTTAAAGAACTCAGCTTAACCGCAAAGTGTACTGATCTTTTCGCAACATGGGTCTTTCTAATCCTGAGTGGCAGTTAAAATAAATTGGTAAAATAGATTATAAATTGATTAAAATAAATTGATCGGATACATTTCTCATCAGTCGCCGTAAAGATGGGCCAAAAAGGCGATAGTGCTAGAAAATTGGGGTTTACAAAAATCAAAAAGAGCTAAGACCTGGCGTTTATACCTCGATTTGCACGGTATTATGTAGCTTCCGCAGGAGACCAAAACGAGCGAAGCGATTAGGATGAAACTTGAAATGACACAAAGGTCACACCTCTTGCGAGGTGTCGACCACGGGATGTGTGTATTGGAGGGGGGGGGGGGGGGGGGGGGGGGGCTGACATTATCCCGGAAATGCAGTTGTTGATACCAAAGAGTGGTTCAGTATGAGCGAGACGGGATGGGCGCTAGGAGTAGATAGTCTAGATATTCATTCGTGGTTTCGAAACGCATCCGGCCACAGAGGGTTATTCATTTAATTCATTCATTCAGGACGTTTAATCCGGCAAGAAGCCATATACTAACAGTACAACAAACAAAGAAAAGTATATAACGTTATGACAAGACAACGTTATCACGAAAATTAGCCCCATCCTTCAATTTCATACATACGCCGCAAGCTTGGAAATCTCTGTAGCACTGCAAAAACGCGGGAGACCATGAAGATAGCTATCATTGTGGAGAATGGTCACGTTAACTTTAGGTGTGTTCTTTTTTATGTAGTTTCACTTTAGTTTGACGTACTTTTGTTTCAAAGATGAAAGTAAAGTATATGGAATGCACAAAGAAAACGGTACACATACTGTACTTTAATAACTGAAACAAAAGTACGTCAAACTACAGTGAAACTCCAACGAAACTACATCCAAAGAAACGCATCTTTTGTTTCCCGCATTTGAAACAAACGGGTGTGAGCGATATGATGAAGCTTTAGCGTCGCAGATAGTGAAATCCGGGACGGATCCGACACCGGCTCGGGCAATAGGGAAAATTGTTCCGGCCATTTCATGGAAATGAATGGGTGATTCGGTCGACTGGAGCTAATTTATAGCTTAAAATATAATTTATAGGAGCTAATATATAATTGATAATACTTTATCTATTTGTAGGTCCGTACCGCATACGGCGATGTTGGGTGGGGGGTGCGTGAGTGATTATGATGGAGCTTTAGCGTCGCAGATAGTGAAATCCGGGACGGATCCGACATTGGCTCGGGCACTAGGGGAAAATCGTTCCGTCCATTTAATGGAAATGAATGGGTGATTCGATCGACTGGAGCTAATTTAAAGGCTAAAATATAATTTATAGGAGCCAATATATAATTGATAATATATACGTATACGTTATCCATTTGTAGGTCCGTACCGCATACGGCGATGTTGGGGGGGGGGGTTGTGAGGTCCCAGTTTGCTTTCTTATAAAAGTTCCTGTAACATGTGCCATCTGTAGCTCTTGCTTTAGTTGTCTGTTGGTTTTCATGCAATAACTGCAGCATCATTGTAAACATGATATTTGGTGGAAGTTTCAAAGTGATAAAGAAACAAACGAGAGGTCAGTTTTCAGAAATGATTTGACATATGTACGGTCAAACTGTTGTGTAGCCTATACATAAAATAATGTACCAGGTATTTTTTTGTATTTTTTTTTTGGCTTGCAGTATTTGCTCAGCTATTATCAGCATCGGTTGATTTTTTTTTAAGCATGATGTTTCTGTGCTTGCAGGAGACATACACAATTAACGAGAAGTTATTTTCAGAAATAATCGGAAATATTTAGAACTACTGAAAGTCAAATTTATTTTGTCTGTATCCCATAGGCTAAAAGGCGGGAGTTCTGTAGATTTACAGAAGTTAACACCGATTCGATTGCCAGAAACTCTATGTCATTTGGAGAAAGCACGAGGTAAAGAACATCTTGATCTTTTTTACTTTCTTCTAGATGAGAGAATCGGCAACCTTACTGTCGTTGTGAGCGATCCATCCGTTCTGCCTGCCCTCAAATCCCAGATCACGCTTCTGATTCGTGCAAATTATTCCAATCCACCCAATCACGGCGCACGAATTATCAGCGCGGTTCTGAACGACCCAGCTCTTTATGAGGAATGGTAAGTCCCTAATTTTCTTAAATACACATCTTACTAGAAAAGATTATTTCCCTGCGTAGTGGGTCAGTAAAAACTTTTCCGAAAATACCATTAGGCTACTTTCCACCTGGAATTAGCGATTTCCTAGTTACCGCTTGTCGACCCTATCCAGACTTACTAACTCCGACACGGCGGTTGGGCACAAAACATTTGAAACTGAACTCACCGTCGTAAAAAAAATGGAAAACTAAGCAAATAAGCAAAGAATTAATAAACAGGAGATTCTCATATCCTTATGTGTGAAACAGTTGTCAGCGGACGGGTTGGTTGTCGGGGTGGATATAGTTATGGTCCGGGAAATAATGGCCCAAGTCTTCTTGGAAGCGCAGGAGGTGTCTTTTTAGGACGCCGTCCCTGGCGAGGCCAGTTTCGCGGCAGGAGACCGTTTCATCCGGGCCCAAAATTGTTAAGATTCCGGCAAACTTTGCATTGTATGACGAGCAAAACTCGGAACGGCCAAAAAAGTGCTAAAAATGAGTAGGCACAAAACGAAATAATGGAGAAAATTGGGGATTTGAGCAGCTTATAGTTCCACAAGGGAGCTAGGTATATTATAAAAGGCAGAATAAGCAAGAGGAGTCCTTTAAGGCTCAATCAGTAATTGCGCAGCTCATTTAAAAGGACACAAAGCATGTCCATATGGAGTACTGGGATATCAAAGGAAAGAATTCAGACCAGACCAGCTAAATAAAAACATTGTAGTATGTGTTGTTTCGGTCTAAAAAAGAAAGAAACTACTCACGTCCAGAGGCGTTACTAGCCAAAATGATTGGGGGGGGGGGGGGGACGAGGGATTTACCGACTGGCTGGTAATTTTTACCGACTTTTTCTGCAGAAAAAACGACTGTTTTCAACAACAAAAATGACATTTTTGAAAAAAAAATCGACCGATTTTCAGGAAAATCCACTGCGTCCCTCCCCCCCCCCCCCCCTGTCGTGACGCCTCTGCTCACGTCACTGATCCACAGCCACAAATGGTACAGACGCGTAAATGTGTGGTTACGGTTCCGGTGACCCCCCCCCCGCCCCCCCAGTCAGTAGTTCCTTATCTGACGTGTCTAGAGGTTCTGATACAGTTTTGGACAGTTACAGTTCATGGCCCAAGGGCTTAATTAAACATCTATCTATCTATAGTTGTATTAGAAGTATATATAAGAGGCGGGCGGTCAGTGAGCCGCCATCACGCGTTTACTTTTAACTCGTGTTTCTAGGGGAAATCCCGAAACTACACTTTTTAATAAGATTTTTTAATTTTCTATATTTTTGTATTGGGGAGGGGGACTGGGGAGGAGCAGGAGTAGACCATAAAAGTCCATGAAGCTGACCTAGTAAGCACTTTGCATATTTGTAAAATACTCGTGCTTGCATTTAAAATTACAGGGGGGGGGGGGATATCAAGGTGGGGGGGGGGGGTCGCCTAGTCTATATGAGTCCATGGAGCAGACCTACTCAGTACTATGCATATTTTAGTGTTATTAAGTCGGTCATACTAAATAGCTTGCAGAAAGGAGCTAGGACCAGAACATTTGTTTATTTACTATTCCATTTGGCGTTAAGCTTTTAGTTTGTCGCCACCAGAATTTGATGGATAGTGTAGAATATCAGGGATAGAGCTGCAGAAAAAATAGATAAAAAATTATATTGAAAAAACTACTCAACAATGCGGCTGTAGCTCCAGCAATGACCATAAGAAACGCCCACTCTCGTCATAAAGCATCAAACACTCGTCCTTCAGTTGTGTCTTCATTTGACTCTTTTTTTAACTTGCACTAGCCATACATCTCTTATACGTTCACAGAGCAGCTCTCTATATCCAAAACATGAATGAATGAATGCAATACCCTGAGGGATCTGGGGGGTAACAGTTTTAAGAATAAACCCTAATCTGATAATCTCGTTCTGGGCTCATGTCAAGCCCCAAATAACTCCCCAGATTCTTAACTCTAAAACATATTTATCCTTTTTTTTATGCCACTGGCATGTCGGATGCTTTTAAGAAACACCAGGTTTATTTATATTTGCCATTAAAAATTCTACCTTACCTTTATCAAACCTTACCATCCATATTTGACGGTGCGAAACGCATAAGTCAGCTACATTTTATTAGAGCTTAATTTATTTGTTTTATTTAAGCTCTAATAAAATGTAGCTGACTTATCCGTTTTGCACCGTTAAATATGATTCGCAGTCAGCTTGGGCAGAAGGACTATCTGTCTTACCATCCAATCTTTGTTGCATTCACTCTCTCCTAAAACCTGCTATCTCAGTTCATTCAACAGATACATCTAAAAAACAAGACCAAAGGTTCCGATTGGATCCCAAAAATTCAATATTTGATCCAGACAATTCGGTCTCGTCTTCGCCAAATCCAGTCTTCTCTAGACTCCTTGAACATTTTTACTGTTAAAATTCAGAAATAGATTATGGCTAAATAGCTAATCATCTGAGAATTCCAAGTTCAGAGATGGGTTCAGCATGCATGTTTACCCCTATAAGTCATATCCGTTTTGACGAAAACTTCCTACCACTTCTGCCAATTTGCCGGTTTCGGCCGAATTCCGAAATTACTTGTCCGGCGAAAAAAGAATGCTCAAAAACGAACTCAGCGTATCTTTTGTCCCCAATATTGAACATCTAATCAACTTTAAATAAAAATGTAACTAATAACAAATTTTCCGGCTCCTGACGGATTCCGGTCGAACTATATGTCCGGGTAAAATGATTTTCATACACGGATTCAGCATCTCTTCTTACCCCTAAATCGGATATCTAATCAACTACAAATAAATCTTTAACTTTTTCCGTTTTTGCCGGATTCCGGGCGAACTACTTGCCCGGGTAGAAAATTGTTTTCTCATAAGTGTTCAGAATGTCTTCTTACCCCTAAGCCGAACATCTAAACAACTTCAAATAAAACTTTTAATTTTAACAGACTTTCCGGTTTTGGCCGGATTCCGGGCTAACTACTTGTCCGGCGCAAAAAAGGTTTTCACCATCGTGTTCAGCATGTCTTCTTACCCTGAAATCAAATATCTGATTAACTTCAGATAAAGCTTTTACTTTTAACAAACTTTCCGGTTTTGCCGGATTCCAGGCGAACTACTTGTCCGGCGAGAAAATGATTATCGCCATCGTGTTCAGCATGTCCTCTACCCCTAAATCGAACATCTAATCAAGTTCAAATAAAACTTTTAATTTTAACAAACTTTCCGGATTTGGCTGGATTCCAGGCGAACTACTTGTCCGTTGACAAAATGGTTTTCACCATCTTGTTCAGCATGTCTTCTTACCCCATAATGGACTATCACATTATCTGTTTAAAAATATTTCATTTCCTTAAAATCCTTAAATTGCAGCTTGGTGCAATTGAAGGATTTTCCATCCTGTAGCATTGCTCATCGCTTCTTCGGAAATTGCCACGTGGATAACTTATGCTCTGGTCTGGGACTCCAGGGCATCCCATTCCAGTCTCCATGGCTTCTTGCTCCACTCCCTGTCAAGGGAGACTTTGAACTCTTCGATGGTCTTGCTGGATACGGTGTCTTCGCTTGGGGAGTTCCACAGATCAACAACCCGGTTGGTAAGAAAATGGTGGCGTTCCCTCTTCTGGGCGTTGAGCTTCGTGATTTTCATGGAATGACCTCTAGTTCGCTGTGCTGAATCGATGATGAAGAGGTCATGGATTGGATTGTTTCTGATGAGTTTATAGGTGTGAATCATGTCTCCCCTTTTTCTTCTGTAGGTCATGCTGCATAGGTTCAGGGTTCGCAATCTCATCTGATAAGGAAGATGTTGGCAGCCATCTACAATCTTAGTTGCTCTGCGCTGTACCTTTTCAATCATGTCCTTGTCTCCTTTGTAGAAGGGGGATGCAATAGACATGCCAGTTTCTAGCCTTGGCCTGACAAGGCCCTTATAGAGCTTAGTGATCGTTCTTGGGGATCTCGTAGTGAATGTTCGTTTGATTATCCCTAAAGCTCGATTCGCACTAGCGACGATCTTTTCAGTGTGGCTGTGAAACTTTAGCTGGTGGTCAACTATTACTCCCAGGTCCCTTTCCTCTGTGACTGCGGCTAGGGCTTCTCTTTGGCTAGTGATTGGGTTTAGCATGGTATAGGTATGTTTTGTGTTCTTGTTGCCAAAGTGCATGACCTTACATTTGCTTGAGTTAAACTCCAGTAGCCATTGTTTCGCCCAGTCATTTAGCCTATCGAGGTCCGCTTGGATTGAGTCAACCTCTCTTGACGATGATGCTGCTCCGATAAGCTTGGAGTCGTCTGCGTAGAGTGTGAGAAGGTTTCGAAGCAATTGAGGGGCATCATTGATATAGACGTTGAACAGTGTTGGCCCGAGCACAGTTCCATGGGGAACTCCACTCAACACAGGTACAGGTGATGAAAGTACACGGATTCCTTCGTCGTTAGTGACAGCAACTCTTTGGATTCGTTCTGCTAGGAAGTCTGCGATCCATTCAATGATGTCCGGGTGGATGTGACAGGCTTGGAGCTTTCTTTTCAACCTTAGGTGTGCGACTTTGTCGAATGCCTTCGCTTGATCTAACAGGATCACATCCACAGATATTCCGTTTTCAAGTAACTTGGTGACTTCCTCGTATGACTGTATGAGGTTTGAGTCCGTGGAATGGCAAGCTCGGAAACCATGTTGGTTTGGGGACATGATGTTGTTCTCCATCAGATGTTTGGTGATTGCATCATTTACAATTCCCTCGAGGATCTTCGAAGACACCGATGTTAGACTTATTGGCCTATAGTTTTCAGCTTTGTCTTTGGGGCCTTTTTTGTGTACCGGAATGACAGTAGCTTTCTTCCAGTCGGTGGGGACAACTTTTTCCTCTAACGATTTTCGGAAGATCAGCGTTAGAGGTAAGGATATAGCTTCTGCGGTTTCCTTGAGTAGTCTGGGGTGAATACCGTCTGGTCCTTTCGACTTCGAGGGGTCAAGTTTTTTCAGTCTCTTTTGGACATCAGATTGACAAATGACCACCATTGGCATAGGTACTTTGACTGGGAATTCTGGGGTTCTGGGACGTTTGTACAGTTTTCTACAGTGTAAACTGAGGAATACTGTCTGTTTAGGGTTTCTGCTATCTCTCCATAGTCCGTGATCTTGCCAGATGCTGTAGTGAGGTAGGGGATAGAGTGTCGCCCAGGTTTCGCCGAGGATGCATAGTTCCAGAACTTCTTTGGATTACTTTTGGTTTCTGCAGCGATAATATCTTCATGTTTTTTTACGGAATTTCGTGTCAGCTTCCTCAGTCTATTTCTTGCTCTTCTGAATTTTTGGAGTTGATCTTGGGAGTTTGTTTGCCTATATTTTGTCCAATATTTTCTCTTTCTATTCATTTCTCGTTTGATGGCCCTTGTCAGGTAGGGTAGCGTGCGTGGTCTCTTCGCATAAGAGATGGTTGTGTATTTCTCCTCGTGCTTTAGCATTATTTCCTTGAATAGGTTCCAGCTATCGTTGGTTGTCTTATCCTCAAATAGTGCTTCCCAGTTATGCATTCCCCTTAACTCTTCCCGTATTTTCTCATAGTCGGTGTATCTTCTGCAAATATGGTCAGACGATGGTGGTGATAGCTGGAGAGTTGTGAGGAGAACTTGAATCGTTGAGTCGCTTGCTCGTATTTGATTATTGACTTTTGATAATGGGAACCAAGGAGAAGGAAAAAATAGTCGTCTCCGAACTATTATGCTTCTTGGCAAACAAGGTGGACAATACTGCTAAGGACATAATAACAAAATTATGTGCCGAATTTTATTCACTGGAAGACTTTCTTAATGCTAAGTCGAAGCTGTCTGAAGTTGTGTCACTGGAGGAAAAGAAAGCCCTAGTTGACAAATTCTCAACTAATCGTCGATCGACGCAGCTGGCGGCTGATGATGTGTATGTCATAATACAAAGTATTGAGCGGGAACACATCCAGTTTTTTGCGGCTGATCTATCTAGGCTACCCCCCATGAGTTTACTTCATTGTGACCTTGTCAGCATTATGAAGTCTTATGAACTATTACAATCACAGCTTGACGACCTAAAAGCTAAGATGATTGATTTGCAGTCAAATGTGGTTACTCGAGCCGACTTAGGGGGTTGCCATGGTGATGGCTCGCAGCCGTCATCTACCGGTCATCTTTGTCGTACTGCTGGTGCATCATCTCTAAGCAGAGCGCCATCTAGCCTGAATATGTTCTATGACGCTGGGGAAGAAAGTACAGACTTAAATCCTCAGATGGCGGGCATGCAAGATCAGTTAAACACTGGTAACAAAGACACTACCAATCAGGACCTACAAAAGACAATTTTGCGTGATCCTCAAGCTGTTGTTACGGCCGAAGGCAACTCTGGTAGCAACGGGATATGGACTAGAGTCGTGAAGAAGCCAAGACGTTTTGTTGGGGATAAAGCCAACACTAAGACCAAAGTGAATCTGGAGAAACCCAAAAACTTAGTTGTTGGGTCGTCTTTAAGAACTGGTGCATCCGGAGTCAGGTCTTCCCTGTCAAATCAGACAAGACATCTTTTTGTCTCTCGTCTGGCTATAGACTCCGATGAGTCATCAGTCCTACAGTTCATTGCAAGGAAGTTAAACTGCGCCCAGTCCGCAGTGTCCTGTGGGAAGATAAATGGTAGAGCCCGGAATAGTTCTTCTTTCAAAGTTTCATTTCCGGCTATCTACCACGAGAAGGTGATGAGACCTGAATTCTGGCCGATGGGAGTCTATGTCCGGCGTTTTTTCGAAGCAAAACCTGCGGCACTAAATCCTGCTAGTGAAACAAATGCGGAAAGTTAAGTTTTGCACGTATAACTGTCGCTCGCTGAAGTCAAATTTACACAGCCTTCAAGATTTGTGTAACGTGGCGGATGTTATTTTCCTGCAAGAGTTATGGCTGTTTCCATCTGAGCTGAGCCTTCTTCAAAATGTGCATAGTGATTTCAATGGTGCGGGTGCTACTCCTGTTAAAGAAGGCGAGCTGCTCACAGGCCGGCCTTACGGTGGAGTAGGTATTTTGTGGCGAAAATCGCTGGGTCCAGCCACCTCGGTACTTAACCTGAGTGATGATCGTCTATTTGCTCTACGCATGTCGCTCGGTGGTGAGTCGTTACTGTTAATTAATGTTTATATGCCCACTCAGTGTTACGAAAATGAACAAAAGTATGTTGACTGTATTAGCAGATTGCAGTCCATTATTGATAGTGAATACTTTACTAGTGTTTGCATGGCAGGTGACTGGAACGCAAACTCAAGACTAGGCGCTTTGTCTTTTAATCACCGAGAGATGAGTAAGTTTGTATGTAATAATGGAATGTTTACTGCGGATGAAGAGTTACTGCCTATTGGTACATCTACGTACATTAGTGATATACGTATGGGTAGTACATCATGGCTGGACCATGTTGTTTTATCGTCAAATCTTAGAAATCGAGTGTCTGACCTTTCAGTAGGTTACGAATTTGGTCCAGATCACTTGCCACTGTTTTTTAATCTTGTGTTTATTGTTGGAGTCCCGCCTCTTGTAAAAGATGCGGAATATGCGGTTACTGGATCGGTTGGGCTGTCGCCCGATTGGGATTCTGCAAACCCTGAGCAGAAGTTAAATTATTTAACTCTTACTCGTGAAGGATTTGATGAGATTGATATTGATTGTGAGGCCCTCCGATGTACAGATTTCAATTGTTCTAGGCCTAGTCATGTGTTACTGATTCTACAGCTGTTTCAACTTTTTTGTGAAGTGCTGAAGCGGTCTTCAGCTAAATCGATCCCGCCTAAAAGGCTGCATTCTGAGCGTCGTGGTTTTACTACTATTCCCGGTTGGAACACTTACCTCCGAGACACTTATATAAAGTCACGTTGTGCGTTTTTATGTTGGGTGAATGCTGGTAGACCTTTGCTGGGATATTTGTTTGATAAAATGAAAAGTATGAGGTCACTGTTTAAAAATCAGTTAAGGGATTGCAGGGCCTCTAATGATCGACTAAAAGAAGAGGGACTAGCGGAGTCGCTCCTTAGAGGATGCACAAAAGATTTTTGGGTGAAAATAAGAAAAATTTTGAATGTAAAGACAGTAATCTCCAACCAGGTTGATGGTGCTAGTGGTGATGGTGATATTGCGCAGCTATGGAAGTTGAAGTTTGAAAAACTATTTAAGAGTGTGAGTAGTGATTGTTCTTCTTTTGGTCAGGTGGATTGTGGAGGGACTTGCGAACTTATCAATGAATCTTTGGTTGATAAATTCATTCGTGAGCTTGATATAAATAAATGCGGTGGTGGGGACGGAATAAGTGCTCGACACCTGAAATTTGCATCGGAAAAGAAGTCAATGATTTTGGCGAGTCTTTTTAATGCTTTTCTAGTCCACGGAATTGTTCCTGATAGTATTATGGAGGTGATACTTGTTCCAATACCAAAAAACCGAGCGGGTGACCTGACTTCTTCGGACAATTACAGGCCGATTGCGCTTGCTACATTAATTTCCAAGGTATTCGAAAAATGTATTGCTTCCAAAACCGCTGATTGGCTTGGTACTTCTTCTTATCAATTTGGTTTCAAGAAAGGTGCCGGTGTAGATTTTGCTGTTTTTCTGTTAAAGTGCATCGTTGAATATTTCATGGTTTTTTCCTCCCCGGTTTTCTGCTGTTTCATTGATTCCACTAAAGCATTCGACCGCGTTAACCATTATAAAATGCTGAAAATATTAAAGAGTAGAGGTGTACCTCCCCCTTATGTGAGATTACTTGCTTTTTGGTTCCAGAAACAGAAATTCTGTGTACGATGGGGGTCAGTAATTAGTGACAAATTTAATTTATTTAATGGTTTAAGGCAAGGTGGTGTTCTGTCCCCGCTCCTGTATGCAGTGTACATTGATAGCCTATCAAAGCGTCTGTCGACGTCTAGCTTTGGTTGTTATATTGGGGGTAAGTGTTTCAACCACATACTCTTTGCGGACGACCTTGTAGTACTAGCGCCCAGTGTGTTCGGCCTGAATCAACTCCTAAAGATTTGTGATTCTTTCGCAGTGGAGCACGATGTACTTTACAATACGAAGAAAACTTTTGCGATGGTTTTTAATAACAAGCGGCATAAGCTACCGAAATTAAATGTTTTACTATCGGGTCGACGCATTGAGTACATCTCAAATTTCCGTTACCTTGGTTACATCCTACGGGATGACACCAGAGATGATTCGCATGTAGCAGATCAAATTGCTAGTCTCTACAAGCGTGGGAACCTACTACTTCGAAAGTTCTCGACTGTTGGTCCGGGAGTGAAGCTACGTTTGTTCAAGACGTATTGCTACCAGATGTACGGTCTTGAAAATATTTCAAATTGTCCTGATGGAGTGTTGGATCGCCTAAAGATTGCATACAACAAGGTTTTTCGCCGTATGTTTAGACTGCCTAGATTGTGTAGTGTCAGTTCGGAAATGGTTACCCGAAATTGTTCGACTTTCCAGGAAATTCTTCGAAAGGCCAAAGCGTCGCTTTACCGAAGAGTGATTGAGTCGGAAAATGATCTGATTGCTTTTATTGCTAGTCATGTTTTCCATGAATTACCATCATGGAAAATCATCTACCGGACGGCCCTGGCCAAACCGTAGAAATTGTTTGTGTTATTTTTGTTTTGTTTTTCTTGTTAGCGTGTAGATATATGGCTTTTGCTGAAATAAAGTAATTCATTCATCATCATTTCTAAAATTGTTCGGTACTAAAATAAGGACAGATGC